>VMOF01000035.1:65165166-65415166 GCA_011764245.1 Trialeurodes vaporariorum
TTTTTTTTTTTTTTTTTTTTTTTTTTTTTTTTTTTTTAAGCCCAGTTCCCCAGTTAAATGTACTTTAAAAATATATAAACGATCCAACTGTCTTCGGTGTCTACAATCTATTTATGTATTAATTTTTTTTTTCATTTTCTATTATTTTAATTTTTTTAAATTTTTTTTTTTTTTTTTTTTTTTTTGATTCCACGGCCAGATCCTTTTTCAAAGCGGCCTGGTAGGTTGAAAAGAACTTAATTCGCTGTCTAATGTTTCTCACACTTAAACATTTGCCGGTTTTTCTTTTTATTCCATTCGCCTTTAAGAGTCCCCTCCCCGCACGCGAAAACTGGACGATGATATCGAATATCGAATGCTATATTTGAGGCATCAAAACTCGAAAATTCGAATGTACTCCCTCCTTCCGAAAAGTAACGACTTCCTATTAAAAATTCAGCATAAAAAAGCAAGTGCTTTGTTGAACATATTTTAGCTTGTCATGTTGTTGCACACACACGCTCAAACGGATTTGATCAAACTGCAAAATATCTAACCTGACATTCCTAAAATTCAAACACAGCCTGTACCAAAACACCTCCAAAACGGGTTTATTGGTTTTGTTGCGACTGCCGATTGGTGAACAGAAAACACGCCATCCATCGTCAAATAACTCTACGGTTTTATTGGCTGTCTAATTGCACAGTTGTTTTTTAGGCTTTCGTACACACGCTCAAATTAGGATCGTCAAATTGGCATCGATGAGCCGAGATCCACCACAAAACGAGAGATGAGCCAACCGTTGTATGTTCCGTTGGTCAAAACGTTGTCAAAAAGGCCTCTGCAGACGATCAAATTATCGCATCAAATCGGCTTCACATCCAGATGCTTGATGACTCCAGACAACAATGATGACCGTCAAAATTTGGGGGGTCGCCAAACTTTGACGGTGAACGGTAAGCAACAACCACCACATAGCCGATTTGAGGACCGATTTGATGCGATAATTTGGTCGTCTGCAGAGGCCTAAACAACTGTGCAATGTCATGGCCCGTCAAACTGCACAGTTATTGACGATGGATGGTGTGTCATTTGTTCACCAATCTACTGTCAACAAAACCAATATATACTTACCCGTTTGGGAGATGTTTTGATCAAGGGTATGTTTGAATTTTAGAAATGTCAGGTTACCATTCAGTGGTAAAAAGTTTTTACTAAAAACCAGCAAAATTTATGATGGAGGGTGGAAGCGCTAAAAAATCGCAAAATGCTTTCTAATGTGCGATTGCACGTACGTATAAGTGGCGTTAGCCACAAATAATTTGAAGATTTTTATCTGAAACTATTGTCACACTATCAAGAAGTGGTTATTAAGAGATGACTTTTCTTCTGCATCGGAGTGATATGGTAGGTACCATTGATTGGCGGTTTATACCTTCTTTGATGGCTATAGCTATTCGGTGAATATTCCTTTCCAGCACAGAAAAAGTGAGAAAATTAAGATCGACATCTTTCATTATTATAAGGCCCAACGCCCGCGCCGCGCCGCACTATGTGGTATTTGACCAAAAAAACTGGCATAAACTCAAAAAAAAAAAAAAAAAAAAATCGTTATTGGGGAAAACTGTTGTGATATTCGGAATCTACATAGATTTTTGCTTTAGAAACTTGTATTTAGCGGGTCTAAACTAGATTAATTCACCTAGAATCCACCAGGGGAAAAATCAGTTTTACCACCATTAAATAGCACGAGTTTTAGTTTTAGCCTCAGCACGAGACTATGATCAAACTAAAAAAAAGGGTTTCAAATGAAGTCAGAACAAAATTTTTGTACATGGATCGTCTTCCTGAAGGGATTTACAATCAGTTTATGCCTATTTTATCAAATTTTAATTTGAAATTGATATATTTTTGCTACTTCAAAAAGTTTTTAGCTAAAAACGTAAATTTTCCGATTTTCAAGAGAACTTCAAGTTCGAACATCCTGCCACATCCCACGGGTAAATATATGAGAAATGGTAGTCCTTAGTGCGTACTAATAGGCCTTGAAGTCAGAAGTTGCGGAAAAATGCGGCTTTGCCGGGAAAATTAGTTCGAATTTTGCGTTTTTGCACGAAATTCTCGTTTTCACGTGTTACAACACGTGAAAACGACAGGCGTGAGGCGACGAGTGAAATTTGGCAACACCGTCCAAATGACTTGAAACTCACTATCCACTCGTACTTTTTGACGCTGAATTCATGTTTTGCATCTGTTTTTCAAAATTCGAAAATCCAAGATGGCTGCCGACCGATTAGCCGAAAAAATTATCAGCAGCCTTTCGGATTTTCGAATTTTGAAAAACTGATGCAAAATTTGAATTCAGCGTTAAGAAATACCCCGGGATACCAAATTCCAAGTAATTAGGACTGTAAAAACAGTTTATGCCAACTTTTCCGGTCAAATACCACAAAGTGCGCCGCCGCCATTACGGATGCGCATTTAAAAGTATTTTGTGAGTTTACAAGAGTAAATTTTGTAAGTTTTCAGTGCTGCTATAATTATTTTCGCTTGTTCTTACCTCTTAATCAGCCCTTACATCGCTTAGAGTAAAAGCTTGCAACATCCTCATTCAAGAGCTGCCTCCAATTAATCCGCTTCACATTCTCGTCCCTATGTATACCTATAGTTGTAATGACACTATTCGCATGAATTTGGGTAGCAATCTTATCAGAATTTCACGCTGAGAACGAATCTGCTCAAATTAAATTTGCTTTTCTCAAATTAATGAAAATTCAATTTTAAGAGTCGATTCAGAGGAACAGGTGGTAAACAAAGGAAAAACCCTTACTCCGCTAACAATAGTAGGTAGAGCCACGGTGTGGTCGAAGCTCAAGCGATTCGTCCCATATCGCCGACCCCGCAGCCGCAAAATTCATACCCTTTTTTCAGGTAAACACTTCCATGAGATATAAAGCCTAAAATGTCGAAATTTTTTACATCATTTTTTAGCAACAAACTGATGTAAGCTTTGAAATCAGCTCGAAAAACCATTCGGATTTCATCCAAGAATGGACTCGATCGGATGATTTTTCGGCACTATGAACATAATAATGATCGAGAATTTAGAAGATTTTAAGGTAGCCGGAGCTCGGAGTGAACAGACCTAAGATTGAAAATACCTTCCGAGTTCCGGCTATGGCTATGGCTCGACGTTGAGAAAGTAATCAGCATTAGTTATTCAAGTGACAAAACTGGCTGAGGCCGACAGTTTGACACTGAGGAAACATCTTTTCAATGAAGAAAGCATTGGAGACAACGGGTTGAATAGACCTTTTGTCCTCGAATGGGGGTGAATTGAATCGAATACATACTTTGGTAAACTCTATTTCATTAACACAGAATGTTGACCAATGAGCAAAAGTATCTTTGGTTTTAACTTTTTTAACCTTTGCACCTTCATTTTGGGGCTAAACTTGTCTATAAAGTAATCTATATACGAAAAAATGCGTCGGCTTTAGAGGGTTGCTAATATCCATTGATGAGTGCGGTGGTTTCTGGGAGGGGGATGTGTATGATCTATGTTTCTTTATCTGACCAGATAATCATTTTTGTCACTGAGGTTTCGGGAGCTTTGGGGGGGGGGGGGGGTTTCAAACACATTTTTGAAGTTTCCCAGAAAAAAGTGCCGATAAACGTAAAAAATTAAGTCCATGACCTCAAAATTGAGGAAACTGTCGACATTTTTGCCTCCATACATTTTTTTCTGAAAGCCCCCATAACTCGGAAATTTTGGGGTTTCTGGAAAGAATTTATAGTATCAAAAATGCCCTCTCCGACTTTTCTATTTCAAAATTTTTCAATAAGTCGTTCGCGAGAAAAACGCGTGATGATGTGGGAGGTCTGTGACACCTTGTACTTCACGCGGCGCCTAGTTGTAGGTGGCAATAAGTTTGATGTCTCAACCTCATCATTGTTTAGACCATAGCATAATTACATTGAAAATTCGTAAACGTCAGCACGCCAGCACGAGCTGCCCGGAGCCACGCAAGACTTTGCAGGTGAAATCGGAAAAAGGAAGGTGTTAGACGTCGCATCGGTAGAGATGTTATTGTAAAAATTGAGGGAGAAATCAGTGAAATGAAATATGCGAAGGCTGCTTCAGTCGTTCAGTTCAGTCTCAGTCAAACACGAATTCGAGGCCGAGGGTTGGTCCGAAACAAAACAATAAGCTATACGCTGCTGCACTATTATACTATAATGTCTATACGTCTATACGGCAGTCACGGCACACGTGTTGATGTGCCGAAAATTCGCACACTCACACATACGCGTGACAAATACAACCACTGCAAGAGTGTTGGTTCACAAATCACAACAAGTGCGATACACAAGTAGGATCGGGGATCAGCTGGGCAATTGTTTTAAATCCCTCCCTCCTCCGCCTTGCCGACGCAGCGCAGCGCCTTGAAGCAGGTAATGAATGGACGGGCCTCAGGTAGGTGCAATGTTTCGAGGCTAGCACAAAGTCAATCCCCTCTGCTCCGTTTTTCCGGCGGAGCCGAGACCTGAGATTTTGGAGGGCTCCTTGCCTCGTTGAGGCGAGATCCTTCGATGACTTTCCTTCGCCTCGACCCCGACTTCACCCAGGCAGTTGGAGCAGCAAAAACTGCCACAGCCTTGCCTCGCACTCTGAGGCGGCTCCACACATTCGGCGGGTCTCGGCCTCTTCCGTGATCGGAGCAGCACCATTCTGCTAAGTCGTCGCCTGTGCGGGGCGCGGAGCAAAGAGCGCGCTCCGTATCCCTGGTTTCACCGCAAATTTTCCTTCTTCTGAGGCCTTAGGGGGGGTTTTGAAATCAATTTTGGCCGAAGATGACCTTTTTTAGGACAAAATCTCGATGCTTAGGGGGGGTTTTGACCCTAAAACCACCCCCTTCGGTGCGCCACTGGGGAGTACCGACACGACGCTTTATGCATTTTGACAGGAGTCGATTTTGTCGACCGCGTGAACGAATTCGAAGGTTAAGTTCGACATTGGACCAGTAGTGGACTGGCGGATTTGCCGGCATTCCGGTCCGTTCCCATACGTTCCTCTACGAATCGACTCCTTTCATGTGGAGCCTTCGATGTCGTCGACTCCTGCTCGACTCCGTGAGAGCCTAAAACCAACGACCAATCACAACTCGTTGAGCTCGTGTCGGTACTCCCTATACAATATTTCCATCAAGGGACTCTAGAGGAGCCATTCGGTTTGAAATGAACGACTCGAAAGACATCAAATCCTTCACGTGACGCAGTTTAAACCAATGAAAATGATCGATTCCCGCTATCTCGTCTCGTCTCGTCCAAAAGAGCAGAGTCAGCCCCCAGATGGGCCATTGAGGCAGTATGCCGCGGACTTCGACTCTTAGAGGGGCCCTTGACTGACGATTTCGTTGCAAGCGGGCGGAGCGAGCGGGCTGATTCCGCTTTTTTGGACGAGGCGATATGGCGAGAATCGATCAATACCGTAGGTTTAAACGGCGTCACATGACAGATTTGAAGGTAATTCGAGTCGTACGAATGACTCCGAGTTGTGCTGAAACGACTCGAACGACTTCAAATCTGTCACGTAATGTCATTTCAACCAATGGGATTAACTGCTTCTCGTCTCGATTAAAAGAGCGGAATCGGCCTGAAGAGCCGGGTCCAACAAGGGCGGCTCGTGCGATTTGGCAACAATGTTATCCCTCCATTTGATTGTATGTAAAACAATCGATTCGAAAGTCACCAACAATCGATTGGTAAACATAGATACAAATGGAGCGAAGACATTGTTCCCAATTAGCACGAGCCGCCACTGGGGCCAAACTACGGCCAAAATGAAGTTTTGCGTCTGTCGCAGCAGATTTATCATGAAAAATGCCTTGAGTTTAGAACAGAGCGATACCGTCCAAAAACTGGTTGTAAGTGTTCTCATAATTCCAGAAGATGATTTCATTGATAACAGTTTGAACGATAGAAAATTATTTTCTCTCTGCCGTGAGAGACCTAAAATTTAGCTTTAACCGTGAGTCCGGCTTCGAGTCCCCGATCGTGGCCACGGGTCATAAATAAAATAAAGAATAAAGGCACGTGAAAATCAACTTTTGCCCTGGACCTGGGTCTTCAAATGTCTCTGGTCGGTGGCCTAACTGACGATATCTTTCTATGCGAGAAGAAGCGTGAAATGTTCTCGGCCAATCTTTTTAAGCGAAAATCCGAAGATCCCCTCTGAAAAAGTCAAACCTCATTAAAGTGGAATTCGTCTGTTTCCTCTTATCAATCGGAGATCCCTTTCATAGAAATCTATAAAATGGAAGGGGTGAGGCTGGAGGGCCCTCAATGCCCTCATCCCATTACAACCCTTTAGGGTACAGCTAGCCGTAGCCAGGAAATTAGTCTTTCTTTCTCTTTGCCCATTCAAACTGATGAGTCAGAAAAGGACTACGAAGTGACTTCAGCTCCTGTATGTGTCCTTTTCTAACATTACAAGTTTAAATGAGCAAGGAGAGAAAAAAACTAATTTCTGTCAACCGAAAAGATCTTACCGGTGGGATTTTTTTTTTTTTTTTTTTTTTTTTTTTTTTTTTTTTTTTTTTTTTTTTTTTTTTACAGCCTTCTGTCGAGATAATGTTGCACCCTCTTTATCAGAAAGTTCCGTAGAATTTAATATTCAGTCGGTGTTAATTAGCGATGATAGAAACTTCAAAACAAACCAACACTTCATAAAAAAAATGTTGATCGTACCTAAACGCATCGTGCAGAAAATGCATCAGGAGATTGTTGCGAGAATTGTACAGAACAGAAAAAAAAACCTCCCAAGTAAGGTGAATTGCAACACAAGATTTAATGCCAAAGATCAAGAGTATAACTTGTAAAATTTGTGAATTCTTTCCGGAAATGTGGTAAAAGATAAAAGTACCAAACAATGTAAACAGGACTAAGGAATGAGCCAAATGTGAACACAGGTGAAATTGATGCTTCAGAAATTGACAAACAATGGAGAAAATCACAATAAAATACGTTGGGATTGTTTCTTTTCAGTGTAGATAAGGAATCCCTCCTACTATGATAAGATTTGTTAGATTATTTTCTCAAAATATTATTTCGCCTATGATCACAATTGAGCCTTTTTTTTTAGCATTGTTCTTTTTTGGGACATTTATCTACCTTGACAGTTATAGCCTGCTGTTCTTATCATCACATAGTCGTAATCAGGAATTTAGGTCTCTCTCTCTCTCTCTCTCTCTCTCTCTCTCTCTCTCTCTCTCTCTCTCTCTCTCTCTCTCTCTCTCTCTCTCTCTCTCTCTCTCTCTCTCCATGCAAACGTATATTAGAAAAGGATGGAAGTAGGGACTGTTTTGTGACTTCAGCCCCTGTATGTGTTCTTTTCTAACCCATGCAGTCAAATGGACAAAGAGAGAGAAAGACACATTCCCTGACTGCGGCCATATGGCTTTAATATGATCATTTCCAATGTCCGTGTCTTTTTCTGAGAAAATTTGGCACAAATGGACTAAAGATATTGGCCAAATCAACTATCAATCAACGAAACACTACACTTAAATCTTGGGTGATATCTAACACTGACTAAAAATACTTAAGTACCTATAACTACCTATTTAGTTACAATGGCATGCGGTTCCAACAAACAAGGCAGGCACTGCCTGTCCTAAGATTTTTTGAATGACTCAAAAGTACCCTCTACTTAAACCTAGTAATTTTCAGTAATTTCTCTGCTATTCAACTAATTCTACACTTAGAAAGTAAAGAGTGTAAGATTTGTCAGAGAGGAGTTGTATATGGGAATACTTTTTGCAGTTTAGGAATTGCATGCCTCAATTTTATGTCCATCGCATGCATTGGTGTGATCCAGGAATCTGTTTTTCTCTCTCTTCTCCCATTAGAATGTGTGTATTAGAAAATAACAAATTAGGTGCAGTCATGTGATTTTCGCCCCCTCTTCTATCCTTACGCATGCATTCAAATTTGGTAACAGAGAGAGACAAGGACAAAATCCCAGATCTGCTAGTGACCGTAAGCCACTGATAAGTGAATCTGGATGGAGATCTCCTTCTAAGAGAACATTAAAAATAGAATAAAATTAAGTACTTTGAACTCACCCAGACTTGCAAAGTCGTCTTCCTCTCGAAATAGTCAGTACTTTCAAAAGGTTCAATTGATGAACGACTGTATCACACTATACAACCTTCTTCAGTAAAATTATGTTTCACTCATCTTTAATTCCAAAGCGAGACTAACACCCGATGTTTCAGTTAAAATTACCGACTGAAACGCCACCGTCAATACTTAAGGGAGCGATCGTTGCATACAATTCAAACTATAAGCCGCTGAGAATCCAAATTTCCTACTTTAGGTATCTACTTACTACGAGTAAAGAAGTAAAAAAAACCGCGCACCATCACTAACACAGACACTTTCACCGGGGGACACAAACAGCGACTGAATTTATCTAGCAACGATAGATCATCACATTTGGCAAGACTTTTATACCGCCCGAAGTCCTGGAAAATCGAGGTACTTAAAGAATGTGCGCTTGGTCACTAAAGTTGATCAAGATACTTTGATAACGTTCGACATCTTGACAAATTACTGTAGTGGACTGCGACGTAAACACAGAATGTAAACACAAAGACTTGTTCCAGCTGTTTCACTGATTATAGAGAAAGGGCGGGAAAGTTAGGGAATTTGAGACATCTCAAAGAATCATAGCGTAGTTCGGCGGGAGAGCACTAAACACCGGAAGTAAACAATGATAAAAGTGCACAGCAATTAACAAGCAGAAAATCAACAAATCTCGTTTCACGCAAAGCTTAATAGGATTACGTTGTAAGATTTAAAAGAAACGAATTATATCACGGGGCGATAAACACAGATTAGATAAGAGCGCACAGAAATGATTTTCGTGGATAGTACAGGAACACGACAGGTCAATTCGCGTGAATTCCGGAAGTAAACAATCGGAGGGTTTGAAGGGATTATCCGAAACAATTTTAAACATTCATTGAAGATAACTCACTATCAGTTGCGATAACGTTTTTTTTAAAGTTATCATCGAGGGCGATACTCAACTTAAAAACGACGAGTGAAAAACCGGAGAAATCGTACACTTCAGAATGTAATTCGCGTCGCGAAAGGGAAGAAATTCACCAGCCGTAATCGAGCGAATGAGGAGTTCGAACCAGTACAAGAGGGAGGCTAGACCGCGCGGCTTGATGCGTAACCCAGTACTGATTCACTCACTTATCTTTCCGTTTTGTCTCGCAACTCGCTCCGTCCGTCTCGGGGTCTCGAGGTCTCGGGACTGCACGGAGGAGGTTGCGCCGAGGAACCGGGAAAGCGAACGTGTTTTGGACGTTGGGTGCCTTGGCCCTCCTGCCAGGCTCCCTGCCGTGTTTCGCGCGGCTCTCGTCAAGAACTTGGAGTGACTGGTTCCGCACTCTGTCTCGAAAGCATGGAAGTAATACTGTGTGCGCCGAAACGTTCGATAATGCAGCACAACGCTATCCCCCTACCCCCCTCTCATCCCTGCCTCTCACTCTATCTCTCTCTTTCTACCAACCCCCACTCTAGACACAAACTCAACCCAGAACTACCCCCTTACTACGATCTCCCCTCGCTCTCGCTAGCCGCCGCGCCGATATTTTACCCCGTCCGTCTACTCCTTTGCAAACCCCGCGCGCCCGCCACCCAGCACCCTCGTCGTTAAGAAGGCAGGCGGAGAGGAGGAGGGTGACTCACTGACCAACGCTGGGAAAAAGGGTTAACTGTTATCGCTGACCCCAAAACAAAAAACCTCCCCGCGCGTCCTGAAATAAAAATTTTAAAAAAATAATAAAATAAAAAAATAAAAAAAAAATTAAATTAAACGCCTGCTTCAACAAAGGCGGCTATAGTGTGATAAGCTACGTTTTGTTTCCCCCCGATCGGATCGGGCAATGAGAGCGAACGGCCGCGGCGCGGTGCGGCGTGTTTGGTGACCTCTTGTACGACCCTTCGCCTGCATAATGTTATATTTGGTGGTCGAACAATTTTGCCGTTGTGAACTTTCGACACCCCCCCTCCACCCTTTCCAACATGAGGGCTCCTACGGATGAGCTATGGTAACAACACGCAGGCATGAGTTGTTGGCGGCATGGATATTAGTTGATTTTTCTTCATTATTATTATTATTCAGTATGAAATTATGATTGTAATGCAAAATTAACGATCCCAAAACGCCGAAATCGCGAAATTTGCTCTGTTGCGTGTATATAAGTGTCGGTGCCCCGACCGCGTCTCTTGGCATCTGTGTTCTGTTGTGTGTCCTTACTTTTTTTTCTTTCTTTTTTTTTAAGTAGATTCCATGAATCTACTTATTGCGGAGGGTGCGATGTTGGATTTTTCGGGAAATTTTATCAAATGAGCACGTTTCATGGTCCCCTGAGTGAGAAAATACCACTCGTTGAAAATTGTATATATATATATATATATATATATATATATATATATATATATATATATATATATATATATATATATATATATATATATTTATATGTATGTTTCAGCCAGTTTTACCGTTTTTATGTACCACGATCCTGTTCGTAATTTTTGGTTTTTATTTTTGAAATTTGTCTCAACTATTCGTTGGGTTTAATTCTTGGATGAGTTCGAAGATGGTGTAAATCTGACAGTTAGTTTTCGCGTTATGGGCCGTGTTTGAGTCGTAAAATGTGTTTTTGAGGTTTATTTTTAGGAGTGTTTGTTTTGAGTATTTTTTTTGGGAAAATTTATGTTAGCCGTTTTGTTACGCAACTTTTTTACTCGAGTCATTTTTTCGTGTTTTGCGTTGTAAGAGAGTTATAGTGATGTGTTTTTCGGATTTTTTGGCAGTGTTTTCATATGAAGAAATTGTTTTTTTGGTTCAAAATTTTAGTATATATCGTGGAGGATATTTTTAGTTCATATGCTCCATTCCTTGAATTTTCCTTGTGTTTTACGTGTTTTACGAGCTATTTAGTTTCTTATGGGATTTTACATGTGAAAGACAAGGATAAAGAATTGGTATAATTTCTCGTTCTTTGTTTACACGCGCACTGTTGCTTAGGTACGTTATTTATTTATTTTCTTGTTTGATCAGCTGCTCTTATTCAGATTTATTTCTCATTATATCGTTACAAAGATTACACATTTTTCTATCTTGGTACTATAATCTTTTCTTAGGTGCATTTTCATTTAAATGTTGAACAGCTGATAAAAAAAAAAAAAATTGAATAATGCAAAGAAAATCATAACATAACCTATTTATTTTTTTTTATTTATTTTTTTTTTGCTTGTTTTATGGCTTATAGTGCTTATACTCAAAGACATTATAGAAGAAGACTGGCCCCTACTATCTCTTTGCACGGGGGAAAAGTGAAGCCGGTCTTGGCACGGGCTGATGGGCAGGGCACTTCCCCGCGCGGGGGTATGAACCAAATTAACATTAGCTCTTATGGAGCTTCGCTCTTGAAACCTATTTTAGTCAATTATTCTTGCGAATAACCGTGTCGAGTCTCACATATGTTGTACAGTATATTATATCATACATTTAAACCGAAAATTTGAATCAATTTAAAGCGTCCGTCCTTTAATAATCGAAGTTAACGATCGGTCGGTCATTGTTTACTTTAGCACCCATAACCCCTCTGCCGTACTTTCAATCGTAAATATCTAGTGGATAAATTGATCGAAACATTCGTTTAAGTTCGTCAATCTCAACTTTGGCATAAGCTGCAAATCATATCTGCGTACTTTTGAAAACTAACAGTAATTATCATTCTTTTCAAACAGTTTTATGTATCGGCTCGATAAGACGCAATGTTAATTTGGTTCATACCCCCGAGCGGGGAAAGCCCTGCCTATGACAGTAACCGGCTTCAAATCTCGCCGCTAGGGGCCAGTCTTCTTCTATAATGTCTTTGCTTATACTCCAGTCAAGGAGCCTACAGCCAACTATAGACTAATGTCAGTGTGTGAATGTTTGTTTAATGTCAGAAGACAACAGGGGACTTGAAACATCCATGCTCAAAGCACTCAGATTTCCACTGTAATCTTTGCCGTG
Organism: Trialeurodes vaporariorum; assembly: GCA_011764245.1. Classification (NCBI taxonomy): domain Eukaryota; kingdom Metazoa; phylum Arthropoda; class Insecta; order Hemiptera; family Aleyrodidae; genus Trialeurodes; species Trialeurodes vaporariorum. Next base: position 65,177,255 of record VMOF01000035.1, read on the forward strand.
GACCCACTTTTAAGGAGACCGAGCGACAAGACGAGTGAAAAATATTTATTAAAATTTGTGAAAAACTTTTATAACCTAGCTTTTATTTCTCACTTCCATTGAAAAGATTACACAATTCTCTATTGGTAATATATTCTTTTTCACAATAGTATTTGGATTTTGAGCAGCTGATAAAATAAAAAAGAATTTAACGAAAATTATAACCTATATTTAAATTTGTAAAAAATGATTTAACCAAGCATGGAATCTACTTCGTCTTACCGGCCTGCCGGGAGGCATTTTTACTTGGCAGGGGGCTCCCGCCCCTTATGATTATTGTCATTTGTCTCCATTTTTTTTTTTTTTTTTTTTTTTTTTAACGCTATAAAATTCCTTGACTTGATTTTATCGATGCATAGCTCGATTTTATTCTGATTGCCGTTAATTTGTTTTTTCCTCAATTTTTCGTGAGGGTATATCGATACATCGCAATTCACAAGTTTCCACGCGACCTCCAAATCTGTCTCCAGCAGTGGCTGATTTAAAGGGCAAGGCCCCCCCCCACTCGAAAGCTTTTCTAGTGTTGCCTTTTTTTTAACAGAAAATAGCTGCCCTATATTGCTTTTTGCGATGCCTCATATACGTAATAAAGAGGGCTTGCTGCAAACTTTTTTCAACAGCCGAAGGAAGGGTTGATATCGGAGAAAATTTGCGTGAAAATTACATTGAAAGCCTCAAAAAGTCTCCAAATCCACTACCAAACACAATAAATGCGTTTAAAACGAAATTGAGAGTTATAGCAATCGAAGGAGCAGGTCTCAATTGGGGAGCATCATCTAACCGCAACTTTCTATGCTGAGAAAAGTGATTCATCAAAGAGAAAGTTTCAGTCAGATGGGACGCCATTGTGATCCGCTTATTCGACCGCCATCTTTGAATTTTGTTAAACGCATGGATGAAGTTTTTGAGTAGATTTTGAGACTTTTCGATGCTCTCAATGTGATTTTCGGACGATTCTACACTTGAATCTACCCTCTCTACCAATGTAGCCAACGAGCTATACAGCGCGATAGACGCGATCATACATGTCATCAGTCCTATCACCAGTGGCGTCGCGTGCAGTTTGGCAACAATGTATTATATCCATTTCAACTCATGTAAAAGATCGAATTCAGGGGGTGCACAGTGCACAAGAAAAATTCGATACATTTAACGAGTTTAAATGGAGCTGTTGCACTGTTGCCAGATGGCACGCGACGCCACTGCCTATCACAAAGTGTGACAGCATGGGCGATCTGAATCTGGTTTGTTTGCCTTCTTCTTTTTTGTTTTGTTTTTTTTAACCTGAAATCAAAAATTATAATTAATCCAGTGGAATGGGTCTGTTGCAAACTTTTGCCTCAACGATTAAGAGAGTTTCATCTAATGTAAAATCGCGCGAAAAGTCCATTGGTGGCATCAGAAAGTCATAAAATGCAGTAATAAACTCACAAGAGGTGTTTAATGAAATCCAAGATGGCGGATAAATATCGAGCAATTTGTATGCATGCACCATGAACATCCAAGGATAGCCAGCCTCACAATATCGATCACAACCAATCACAACGTAAACAAACACATAACCTCTACCTCCAGTGAGGTTGTCCAAGTTGGCCATCCTTGGATGTTCGTGGTGCATACATACAAATTGCTCGATAATTCTCCGCCATCTTGGATTTCATTAAACGCCTCTTGTGAGTTTATTATTGCATTTTATGACTTTCTGATGCAACCAATGGACTTTTCACGCAATTTAACATTAGATTGAACACTCTTAATCGTTGTAGCAAAAGTTTGCAACAGACCCATTGGTTTTAAACGAAAGTGCAAGTGTTTGAGAGTGGTTATCTGGACACCGAATTTTAATACAACTATCCAGGTGAGAAAATTTAAGCTTGTTTCCATTATGAGTCAGTTTCATTATCGTGCAATTTTTTTTTTTTTTTTTTTTTTTTTTTTTTTTATTAGATATTATGTTATAAAACTTCTCACACTTGAGAAACGTATATAATTTACTTAATTTAGAATAAAATGATAATTAAAATACAACAGAGTAGTATTTTATTTGCTTAAATTTAGGTGCTGGATAGCATTCCAGCTATCGTGCAATTGCAAATCCTTCCTGGAAATGAAGCAGTTATTTCGCTTGCTGCGTCCAGATAGCCACTCGAAAATACTTGCACTATCGTTTGTAACCAATTTCAAATGTATTTGTTTCAATTTTTCTTTAAACATTTTAAGGTTAAAAAAAATTGAGGCAAACAAACCGACTTTATAGTTTCAATATCACGACCCACAAATCTCTTTCGCAAATCGGTATAGCTCATTGACTGTAAATAGCAAAAGTTTGCTCATACTTCGCGTGACGCAAGTCAAAGTCGGTTCACAACATCCCTGTATTCATCCGCCTTATTTTTATGCATCTGGGTAACAGTGGCGTAGCGTGGAACTTGGCAACGTTGTATTGTGTCCATTTAACCCATTAAACCCGGACCTATTACAAACCCTTCTCACAAATTTTTTATTAATCTCAATGAATCGAATGAATCTTTCTCGTTTAGTTTGATGTGTGTAGTAATTTTTCTTAACCCTTCACTGCATGGGATTTTTTTTTTCAACCAAAAATGGATTTTTCGATTCCTTAGGTGGTAACATATATGGGGGAAAAAGCAAAAAAAATAATTAGACAGTTTTTCGGTGAAAATTCTAATTTTTCTATTTTTTGCTCGTTTTTTACAAGTGCTATAACACCATAAGAAATGGCGGGAAAAGAATAAACAATTTATTTTCAAAATGTCCAAAAAAATAATAATTTTTTACTTTAATTGGATGAAACAAAGAGCAAATACCAGAAGCTTTGTAAAAATAATGAAATTAGGGTTGAATTGGATACGGGGGCAAATTTCCCCCCAACCATGATTTCCTTTATTAAATGCACTATAATGAGTGCTGGCGGTCTATTGAAAAATGTTTGAGCCCATTTTTATGTTTTTTTGTAATGTAACACTGGTGATACAATTTGAAATAAGTCAAAATATACATTACAATATCTGATATAGGGCTTTTTACATCATGTGACACCGATGTCACACTATGCAGTGAAGGGTTAAAATACATTTAAAACCATGTTAATTTGTACCGTCAGGAGACAAAGGGTTAAACCCGTATAAAAGGTCGAATGCGAAGGTGTTCACCGAACACCGTATCGTTCGATCTTTTTCATGGGTTCAAATGGACGAACTGCAACGCTGCCAAATAGCACGCTACCCCACTGCTGGGTAAACGACTCGAAAAATTCAAATTGACAACATTTAAATCACAGAACCTTTCTTTTTCTAGATAGTCAAGATGCTTGTCTCGAGTAGCAGGAAAAAATTCCTGAGCGACAATCTGAATTGTATGAAGGAAAGTGCGATGCGAACACTCGAACTGGGGATGTTTGTGTGGAGATGAGTGGTGAAATGTGGGGTACGGTGGAGGAGAGTGATTGCGGGTGGAGGGGGGTATGAGGGGGGATTATTTGCTGCAGGACTCACCGACCGACTCGGGGACACAATCAAGAAAAGTGAGGACTTTATAAATTGAAATGGCGTGGAAATTGTATAAATCTGTCCCAATCCCATTTTCACCTTCTCATCCGCGAGCACTGAAACAAAAGAGCCGGAGAATTGGAAACGGCCGGGGGGTGAGGGAGGGGGATATTGGCAAGAGGGAAACACTGGAGAGGGGGGTCTGGCGAAGGGAGGAGGGAGGAGGGGAGGAAGAAAAAGAGGGATAAATTGCAGAGTTAAGGACATTACGAGCACCAAGCAATAAACGTGAGTCTGAAGGGGCGAAGCTTATTGCGGAGTATGCAGTACACAAGTGGTGATGGGGGGGGGGGGGAAGCACGGTGCGGAAAGGGGGGATTGGGGTGGTGAGTGTCATAGCTTTGGTTGGTTCCGGTGGGGGTGGGTTCCTATACAGTCGGACAAAAGTGCCCTACACACGTCAGAGTTGCCTCGTCAGACGGGATAAGAGCATCCCTATTTTTCCTGGTGTTTTAAAAGAAAAACAATCGGATATTAGGCTGCTGAAAACGTTCGGTACAGGCGATTTAAGGGTCGACTCCAGAAATGAAACCACCAAAAACAACGATGATAGCCTTAAAAACTTACACTTCTATGGAATCACCAACGAGGTTAGAAATAGAGAGGCTGATGCATGTTTTAAGTATCCAAAAGTGAGACAGCATGCACCGTTTGGGCGACCTGATTCTATAGTTTGGTTGCCTCACAAATCCTCACATTTTTTAACTTGGAATCAAAAATTGTAATTAATCGAGTGGAAATAAAGTGTTTTAGAGTGATTGACACAGAATTCTAATACAACTACCCAGGCGGGAAAATGTTGCCTGTTTCTGCCATGTGTTAGTGTCTTTGTCTTGGTAATCCTTCCAAAACGGTTATATCGATTTCTGTGTCAAGATAGCCACTCTGAAACACTTGCACTTGTTTCGATTAAAACCAATATCAAATGACTTTGTCACAACTTTTTTTTTTTTTTTTTTTTTTTTTTTTTTTTTTTTTTAAATGAAAAGGTCGAAAAATATGAGGGAAACAAACCGAGCCTGCGTTGAGCTGTTTTGAGGCTGTCTATATAAGTGCTGCCTCAAAAGCAGCTCCCACAAATCCTCTCTATTTGTAAATTTGAAACTCACTACTTTGACCACCACGCATTTTTCTGCGCTATTTTACAAACAAAAAAATGGTAGTATCTCTCATCTTTGAAGAAGGGAGATGTTCCGAATTATAGGAATTTGGCCCAATGTTCGCTCCGGTGATGCAAGATGCAATTTTTCTACTATGCTCCCCGTCAAATGTGGTTCAAATTGTATCTTGGAACGAGCACGTGATTTTGAATGGTTCAATTTCGGCAATTCGATATGTTATGGACTTTTTAGAGTGACGTTCGCTGGTATTTACATCAGATTTAACTATTCATTTGCTTATGGCCAAAGTTTTCAAGAGCCCGGAGAGCAGAGTTGGGCAAAAAATAATTTTAAAATAATGGGTCCAAAAACCAATAATTCGGTTAGTTTGAGAAAGTAGATTAATGAATTATTTGCTTCGCTTTAGTTGGTTGAAACAATATGCAACGAATAATCCGTCAGTTGGTCTCAACCGATTGACCGAATAATTCGTTAGTTGTTTGCTACACGAAATAATCAGAGCCGAATAATTCGTCAGTTGGTCCCAACCGATTGACCGAATTATTCGTTAGTTCGTTTGCTGCGCAAATAATAAGCAAAAAATAATTCGTAAGTTGGTCTCTGCCGATTGACCGAATAATTCGTTAGTTCCTTTGCTGCTCAAATAATATGAAACGGCCAAGAGGCAGTGTTGCATTTAGTCTATTTAAAATGATTCCAGCCGAAGATTGTCCAGATTTCAATCCGATGGATAGCGTCACTAGCGCTGCTCAAAAGTCAACATTTTTTGGCTCAAATTGACGAATTTACGAAAAAAGTACGAAAAGGAACGTCAGCGCACCTTCTAACATACCTCAGGAAGAAATTCTGAAAGTTTCAATCTGAAATACTTAAAAATGAAGCCGGAAATTATGAAATATTTACAAAAATTCTCATAAACCTCAATCAGTATGAGTGAGGCAGAAAGACATAAGACTTACTATAACTCGCACTCACTCGCCTTCACTAAGCTTATAGTGAAACTATAGTTTCATAATTTACGGCTTTCACTCTTAACTAGTTTTGCTCGTTTTGGCTTTAAAGTCAGTGGCGTAGCGTGCAATGCGTCAACGTTGGACTGTGTCCATTAAAACTCATGCAAAATATCGAATGCGAGGGTGTTCACCGAACACTCTACAGCTCGATATTTTTCATGGCTTAAAATGGACGACCTACAACGTTGCCGAATGGGTCTGCTGCACACTATTAATTGCTACAGCGATATGGAGGGTCGATTCTGATGTAAATTCGCGTAAAAATCACATTGGAAGCATCTAACAGTCATAAAATCCACTCATAAACCCGCAAAAGGCGTTTAAAGGAAAGCCTAAGATGGCGGGCGAAGGGGCGAGCCCAAAGATTACTTATACTCCAGATATGGCACTAGCTATCTCGCCTGTGTTAAATTTTGTTGAGCGCCTTCATTTCTAAAACCGAGCTAAAACACATACACTGGCCCACGGTTTGTTTACGTTTCGGTGAGCGAGGGACGTGCGGGCGGGGTGGGGGTCGTGGGCCAGTCGCCTAGCCCCACCCCGCCCGCGCGTCTCTCGCTCGCCGAAACGTAAACAAACCGTGGGCCAGTGTATGTGTTTTAGCAATGAAGGCGCTCAACAAGATTGTAGCTAGTGCCATATCTGGAGTATAAGTAATCTTTGGGCGAGCCGCAGCCTTGCATGCATCCACCACGAGCAGAAAAGATGGCCGACGACGGCATTCGACAAAGTAGGTATTTGCCCAGCGTTTCCGTTTCAAGATTCCAGCAAATCGACAATAAAGAACGTAATTTAACACCATAGTAATCACAAACAATAACGAGAAAGTCAAATTTACCTAATAAAAACACGCAGAGTTACAGAAAATGTAACGACTACGAGGAAGTAATACGTTTGTTTACATTCTAACCAACGTTATGAAATGCTGTCGTCGGCCATCTTTTGGTGTTTTGGTGTTCGTGGTGCATGCATTCAGGGTAGATTCAACCATTCGCCCGCCATCTTAGGCTTTCCTTAAAACGACTTTTGCGAGTTTATGATGGGATTTTATGACTGTTTGATGCTTTCAATGTGGTTTTTACCTGATTTTACACTAGAATCGACCCTCCATATCGCTGTAGCAAAAGTGTGCAACAGACGGTCCATTGCACACTACGCCGCGCCACTGCTCAAAGTATCCAAAAAAAAGTTCGCAGATGCTCACGTTCTTGAATGATGCTTTTCTACTTTATACTTTCACTTTAAGCAGCCAAAAACGCGACTTTTCCCACAAATGACTATAGAGGCGCTATCCATTGGATTGAAACAGTGGCGTAAATAAGGATCGAGCGCCCGCCCGCGAACTGGTGAGCTGCGCCCCCCCCCCCCACCTCTTCAAAAAAATTTCAATTATATATACTTTTTAATTTTCATTGTTCTAGAACAAAGAAAATTAATGTAAGTAAATAATAAAGGGAGCTTGCTTTATTTATTTACTCATTACATGCATAAATAATAAAACGAAATTTATCTACTGCTGAATGAAAAAATTAAGAGGGGTTTAACAGGGCCGGGGGTGGGGGTCGCAGCGGTGGTTTAAAGTTAAGTAATGATCATATAAGAAGTGTCAAGAATCATAGAAATTTCTATCGAAATATAGACTCTCATTTAACCTTTCTTCAGTTTCTTATTTATGCATGTTGTTGTTCTGTTCCTTTGCCAATTTTGGATTTCCTGTAATGGGTCTGTTGCACACTTCGGCTACAGCGTTTAAGAGTATCATTTCCTATGTAAAAAGCCGAGAAAATATCAATGGCAGCACCAGAAAACACTAAAATTCAGTAACAAACTCACAAATTGCGAAAAACACTAGACACTATTCACCCCTGTATCTTTCCACCACGTGCACGATATTTCGCGAAATTAGCGCGGCACATTCAAATAATCACGGCCGACTGTCATCACAGCTGACTTCATAAACAAATAAACAGTAAACACTGACGGCGTCTGCTCGAATTCTTACGTTTCAATATCCACAGTTCCTCACAAAAGGTTGTGAAAGGTACGGAAACCGATATTTGTGTCGAAAACTTATCAAAATGAAACAATAACACACAGGAGTTCCAAGGATGATGATCAAAGTTGGAATCATCCAACCATCCATCCATCCATCCATCTCAACCTTTTGTGAGAAATTGATGATATTGAAACGTAAGAATTCCAGCAGACGCCGCGCCGTCAGTGTTTACTGTATATTTGTTTACGAAGTCAGCTGTGATGACAGTTGGCCGCGATTATTTGAATGTGCCGCGCTTATGTCACAAAATATCGTGCACGTGGTGGAAAGATACAGGGGTGAATAGTGTGTAGTGTTTTTGCAATTTGTGCGTTTATTAATGAATTTTAGTGTTTTCTGGTGCTGCCATTGTTATTTTCGCGGCTTTTTACATAGGAAATGATACTTTAAAACGCTGTAGCCGAAGTGTGCAACAGACCCATTTTTGGTTTTGTTGCGCCCCCAAGGCGCCCCCTCAATACGTGGCTCCCGCTTGCGCCGAGGGCCATGCGGGTCCGTTATTTACGCCACTGTATTGAAATTTGGGAAAGTTTTGCCTGGAATCTACTTAAAGTCATGAAAAAGGTCAAAATATTATACAGGTTCGCAGTGCATTTCTTCGAATCGAAATTAAAAGGTTTCAATGGGCGAAAGGCAACGCTCAGCTCATGATTCAGCAAAAGTGCAAATCCGAGGAAATCGTTATTAGTACGGCGCGGCAGGATCATTTTATCGAAAGAGCCCACTTGCTGCCCATATCAATTATCCTGAAGAAAACAATTACAATGGGTCTGTTGCACACTTCGGCTAGAGCGTTTTAAAGTATCAATTCTTACGTAAAAATGACAATGGCAGTATCAGAAATCACCAAAATTCATTAACAAACTCACAAATTGCGAAAAATACTAGACACTATTACCCCCTGTATCTTTCCACCACGTGCACGATATTTCGCGAAATTAGCGCGGCACATTCAAATAATCACGACCGTCTTTCATCACAGCTGACTCCATAAACAAATAAACAGTAAAAACTGACGGCGTCTGTTTGAATTTTTACGTCTCAATATCCTCAATGGGGCAGTTGCAAGGGTCTGAAATGTTGTGTTTTTTATGAAGAAAATGGAAGTACTTGATGAGCTGAGAACAAAGATGCCTTTGGTTTCTAATTAAGTCCCATTTTTCCGGAGATGAGATTTTGGCCCAAAATACATTGTTTTAAATGGGAATTCCGCGTAGTGACGTCACTACACGCACGAATTTTTGGCAGTTTACACGTGTGTATCTCCAAAACCAAGACACTTAAGAAAAAACCAAAGGCACCATTGTTCTCAGCTTATCAAGTACCATCATTTTCTGTATAAAAAACACAACATTTCAAACCCTTGCAACTGCCCCGTTCCTCACAAAAGATTAAGAAAGGTACAGAAACCGACATTTGTGTCGAAAACTTATCAAAATTAAACAATAACACACAGGAGTTCCAAAGATGATGATTGAAGTAGGAATCATACTTGGAACTCCTGTGTGTTATTGTTTCATTTTGATAAGTTTTCGACACAAATGTCGGTTTCCGCACCTTTCTTAATCTTTTGTGAGGAATTGAGGATATTGAGACGTAAGAATTCAAACAGACGCCGTCAGTGTTTAATGTTTATTTGTTTATGAAGTCAGCTGTGATGAAAGACGGTCGTGATTATTTGAATGTGCAGCGCTAATTTCGCGAAATATCGTGCACGTGGTGGAAAGATACAGGGGTGAATAGTGTCTAGTGTTTTTCGCAATTTGTGAGTTTATTAATGAATTTTGGTAATTTATGTTGCTGCCATTGTTATTTTTACAGCTTTTTACGTAAGAATTGATACTTTTAAAAGCTCTAGCCAAAGTGTGCAACAGACCCATTGAGGCGTGATGCCCAAAAAGAGGGCTCATATACAACCGCCGAAGTGCATTCCCCAGAAAATCCTAAATAAATCGGACGGAAAGTTAAATTGAAAACCTATAATTTCTTAGAAAATCGGGATTATTTCACCCTCCCAGAACCTCAGAGAAGTGGAGACTAAGAGGAAAATAGGTTAACAAAACAATTTATCTTCCACCATTACACCCCGAACTTGATGTGCACGTATTTATGTCGACCCTACGTCTCTTTTTTCGGAATCAACAGTTTAAAAATTTTATACTACACTTTGAAAGCGAAAAGTCTACAACTTATTTCTCCTCAATTGATCAGAAAACACAAAATTAAATCCACTCTTTAAATTATTGGCAATACAGAAGATTTTATTAAAAACACATTGAATGTGATAAAAGTAGAGACTTTTTCCTTGTGCCACTGGAGAAATTGGAGAAATATTCGCTCTCGCACTCATTGCGTCTTATGTTAGTCTTAGTACGGCGAGGTCGGTTTCCCAAGTAGTGTTCTCATAAGAAAGAACGAGTGCGAGAGAGAGACCGTTGTCATGAAAACGATCTATCTCTCACACTCGTTACCGCTTACGGGAACAACTTGAGAAACGGACCGAACCGCCATACCATGCCATACGACGCAATGAGTGCGAGAGAGAAACCTTCTGAGTGAAAACGGTATCTCTCTCGCACTCATGGTAGCTTACGGTAACAACTGGGGAAACGGACCGACCTGCCATAAGACGCAATGAGTGCGAGAGCGGATCCTACTGAATGAAAACAGTCTCTCTCTCGCAATCGTGGTCACATACGGGAACAACTTTGGAAACGGACAAAACCGACATAAGACGCGTAATGAATACGAGAGAGAAACCTTTCGAGTCTAAACGGTTTCTCTCTCGCACTCGTTAGGGCTTACGAGAACAACTTCGGACACAGATAGAACCGCCACCAGACGCAATGAGTACGAGAGAGAAACCTTTTCCAAGAAAACGGCCTCTGTCTAGCAAAAGTTGTCGCTTACTACAACGTCTTATGGCGGTCTGTGGGTTTCCTAAGTTGTTCCGCGAGCAAAACTGAGTGCGAGAGAGTGAGACCGTTTTCACTCGGAAGGTTTCTCTCTCGCACTCATTGCCTCTTATGGCGGTTCGGTCCGTTTCCCAAGTTGTTCCCGTAAGCGACAAAAAGTGCGAGAGAGAGACCGTTTTCACTCGGAAGCTTTCTCTCTCGCACTCATTGCCTCTTATGGCGGTTCGGTCCGTTTCCTAAATTGTTCCCGTAAGCGACAGCGAGTGCGAGAGAGAGACCGTTTTCACTCGGAAAGTTTCTCTCTCGCACTCATTGCCTCTTATGGCGGTTCGGTCCGTTTTCCAAGTTGTTCCCGTAAGCAACAACGAGTGCGAGAGAGAGACCGTTTTCACTCGGAAGGTTTCTCTCTCGCACTCATTGCCTCTTATGGCGGTTCGGTCCGTTTTCCAAGTTGTTCCCGTAAGCGACAACGAGTGCGAGAGAGAGACCTTTTCACTCGGAAAGTTTCTCTCTCGCACTCATTGCCTCTTATGGCGGTTCGGTCCGTTTCCCAAGTTGTTCCCGTAACCGACAACGAGTGCGACAGAGAGACCGTTTTCACTCGGAAGCTTTCTCTCTCGCACTCATTGCCTCTTAAGGCGGTTCGGTCCGATTTTCAAGTTGTTCCCGTAAGCGACAACGAGTGCGACAGAGAGACCGTTTTCACTCGGAAGCTTTCTCTCTCGCACTCATTGCCTCTTATGGCGGTTCGGTCCGTTTCCTAAATTGTTCCCGTAAGCGACAGCGAGTGCGAGAGAGAGACCGTTTTCACTCGGAAAGTTTCTCTCTCGCACTCATTGCCTGTTATGGCGGTTCGGTCCGTTTTCCAAGTTGTTCCCGTAAGCAACAACGAGTGCGAGAGAGAGATCGTTTTCACTCGGAAGGTTTCTCTCTCGCACTCATTGCCTCTTATGGCGGTTCGGCCCGTTTCCCAAGTTGTTCCCGTAAGCGACAAGGAGTGTGAGAGAGAGACCGTTTTCACTCGGAAGGTTTCTCTCTCGCACTCATTGCCTCTTATGGCGGTTCGGTCCGTTTCCTAAATTGTTCCCGTAAGCGACAGCGAGTGCGAGAGAGAGACCGTTTTCACTCGGAAAGTTTCTCTCTCGCACTCATTGCCTCTTATGGCGGTTCGGTCCGTTTTCCAAGTTGTTCCCGTAAGCAACAACGAGTACGAGAGAGAGACCGTTTTCACTCGGAAGGATTCTCTCTTGCACTCATTGCCTCTTATGGCGGTTCGGTCCGTTTCCTAAATTGTTCCCGTAAGCGACAGCGAGTGCGAGAGAGAGACCGTTTTCACTCGGAAGCTTTCTCTCTCGCACTCATTGCCTCTTATGGTGGTTCGGTCCGATTTTCAAGTTGTTCCCGTAAGCCACAACGAGTGCGAGGGAGAGACCTCGTTCACTCGGAAGGTTTCTCTCTCGCACTCATTGCCTCTTATGGCGGTTCGGTCCGTTTTCCAAGTTGTTCCCGTAAGCGACAACGAGTGCGAGAGAGAGACCTTTTCACTCGGAAGGTTTCTCTCTCGCACTTATTGCCTCTTATGGCGGTTCGGTCCGTTTCCCAAGTTGTTCCCGTAACCGACAACGAGTGCGACAGAGAGACCGTTTTCACTCGGAAGCTTTCTCTCTCGCACTCATTGCCTCTTAAGGCGGTTCGGTCCGATTTTCAAGTTGTTCCCGTAAGCGACAGCGAGTGCGAGAGAGAGACCGTTTTCACTCGGAAAGTTTCTCTCTCGCACTCATTGCCTCTTATGGCGGTTCGGTCCGTTTTCCAAGTTGTTCCCGTAAGCAACAACGAGTGCGAGAGAGAGACCGTTTTCACTGGGAAAGGGTTTTCTCTCTCGCACTCATTGCCTCTTATGGCGGTTCGGCCCGTTTCCCAAGTTGTTCCCGTAAGCGACAAGGAGTGTGAGAGAGAGACCTTTTCACTCGGAAGGTTTCTCTCTCGCACTCATTGCCTCTTATGGCGGTTCGGCCCGTTTCCCAAGTTGTTCCCGTAAGCGACAAGGAGTGTGAGAGAGAGACCGTTTTCACTCGGAAGCTTTCTCTCTCGCACTCATTGCCTCTTATGGCGGTTCGGTCCGTTTCCCAAGTTGTTCCCGTAAGCGACATCGAGTGCGAGAGAGAGACCATTTTCACTCGGAAGGTTTTTCTCTCGCACTCATTGCCTCTTATGTTGGTTCGGTCAGTTTTCCAAGTTGTTCCCGTAAGCGACAACGAGTGCGAGAGAGAGACCGTTTTCACTCGGAAGGTTTCTCTCTCGCACTCATTGCCTGTTATGGCGGTTCGGTCCGTTTTCCAAGTTGTTCCCGTAAGCGACATCGAGTGCGAGAGAGAGACCGTTTTCACTCGGAAGGTTTCTCTCTCGCACTCATTGCCTCTTATGTTGGTTCGGTCAGTTTTCCAAGTTGTTCCCGTAAGCGACAAGGAGTGCGAGAGAGATAGACCGTTTTCACTCGGAAGGTTTCTATCTCGCCCTCATTGTAAATTACATTGGACGATCTTTTTTGGACAAAACGTGTATTGGACGAATTAGGATTGGACGAAATATCTCGGAACCGTTCATGGAGTTTTGTTGGCCGGGAAAAACCGTTCCAGCAATCGAATATTTTTCCATGTCGAGCAAAATTTAAATTTCGATCCATTGTGCGAGCTTTTCCGTGGTGTGCATCCTCACATCTCTGCGAGTCGACAAACTGAGTCGAACGGTGGATGAATAATTCAAAGTGTATCCCCCTCTCTCTCTCTCTCTCTCTCTTCTCTCTCTCTCTCTTTCTCTCTCTCTCTCTCTCTCTCTCTCTCTCTCTCTCTCTGTCTCTCTCTCTCACTCTCTCTCTCTCTCTCTATCACTCCTACCTTGGTCGCTCCTTGAGTGGTAGAGACTCTTTCCGAGATCGTAATTCGTATCAAATTCTCGTATACCTATTAGCGCAAAAGGTTTTGATCGACAAATCAACGGACGCGGTGAGATAAGATGCGGGCATCGCTCCTTCGTCCGTATATAATAATGTATTGGAGTTGCTGGCTGCAGCGATGATGAGTTTAGCATTGCCGCACTGTGGATTGATAACATGGTATTTTTCGGACATAATTTTACGAATATAAAAATCAAGACGTATGAACGTATGGATAAACGTTCATATTACGGAGCTTTAAATCAGTCAGTTGGTATGATATCAGCGGTGATATATCAATCCTGAAATATGTTTTAAGTTTAAAAGAAATGAAATGGAAAAAAAACAACAACAACAACAACAAATTTTCTTATCCGGAAAAACCAAAGTTTCAACCCTGTGAGCGCCGGACGATGATCGAGATTGGAAGTCAATGGCGGTGGATTTTCGAGCAACGCAATTCGCAAGCGATTTTAGCAGTCTATCGCAATCAGTCAATGTTTCTGATGGAGGGGGGGGGGGGCTGGCAGCGGTGCGATGCGATGCGGTGTCTGTGCCACGAAATGTTGACAAATTACCTACTGCGAGGAACAATCGTTTGAGGATAGTAAAAGAAATGATGGACCCAGGACTACAAGTCCAATTTTTTTAAGTCCGACTATTTTTTTGTCCAAAGACAATTTTACTGTCGAGAGCCTACACTGACAATGAGAAAATTCACTTTTTTAAAAACAAGGGCACACGTTTACTTGTGACAGTTTTTAGACAAGTCTAGGGCATAGGATTCTTAGCTGTTCTCTCTCTACCGATTTCCTATTTATGAAAAGACACTCTCCCCCCTCCCTTTAAAGAGAAGAGTTCAAGTATTTTGAGCCAATGAACTGATCAAAATATGCTTTCACAATTTTTTAATGTATAACATATCACAGATACACCCTGTATCAGACAGGTTTGTTCAAATAGGTGACTATATGATAGCCTATGCACGGAAAAAAACTACGGTGAATATAACCATACGGATACCTGATTTTGGCACCTGCTGCATGTTATGGTAATGTTAAACAGAAGTATAATATGTTTTGACTAGGTACTAGGTGATGTAACCTGATTGCCTGTCGAATTTACTCAAAGTATCGGTAAATGTACCATACTTCTGGTCAAGTTTACCATAAAATCTAGCAGGTGCCAAAATCAGATATCCGTATGGTTATTTTCACTAATCTTTTTTTCCGTGTGGATATGCAGTCTTCTTTTTGCCCAGATTTGACGTATGTATATGTAGATTTGCACCTTATTATTTAACCCTTCCAGACCTGAAATTCTTTTTGTTCAGAAACGGATGTTTGACCAACATGATTGATCTTAGTGCTGTCTCCTCATCTAAATTGATGTGCATGTTGTATTTTAAGGTTTTCCATAAGATTACATGTTATTCTAATGTCCATTGATGGACTCCAGTGAAAGGGTTAACCAACATAAGTTTATCAGATGGATGGACTTTCATTGAAAAGAACAATTATCAGGTTAAATTCTCGATTTGAGACACATACGTACTTACGGTAAACACGAAACTCTTGATATTCAATTCAAATATCACCCGGATAGGTACTTTTTCTCGAAAACGGCTGGGCGTAGAGAGCTGAAACGAAAAAGTCGAGTAGGGAATTGACCCCAAAGAATTCAATGAAAATATTTTCAAAGCCCCCCGAGGCCCCCCTGGGGGGTTTTGGGGGGGGAGGGGTTCGAAACACATTTTTCCATTTTTGGCGGGAAAAAGCCTATAAAAGGTACCAAAATAAGTTCAGATCCTGATAGAACAACTCATTGCCGACATTTTTGTTCCCGTAAATTTTTCCAGAAAACCCCAATTTTTGGGGTTATGGGAACTTTTGGAGGGAAATTTTCATTCGGCCACTGTGACCACACTATTCAATATTTTTACAAAAACTAAAAACCATCTGAAAGAAGAGATCAAGACCTATCGATTGATGTGCCATATAATACCTAAAAGTGAAAAATTAAGGCCCCCACTTAGATTCCAAAATTTGGGGGTCTTTGGGCCCCCCCACGTAAAAAAGTCAAATAGCAAGGTATGGCTTGTGATACATCGATCGAAAGCCCTCAAAGAGTAAAATAAGATGGCGCAATCTAAAATCCTCTACAATCATTACTTTCAAAATGGCGGCCATTTGAAAATTATAGGTGTTCAAAGGTAAGTCCTGGGAAAAGAGTCCAAGGTTGAACGACACATGGATTGAAAGGCCTTAAAAAAAGCAAACGATTGGTGCAAACCGCAAATCATTCCGCCTCTTCAATCAAAAGTTATGGCCGATTGAAATTTAAGTAGCCTTAAATAGGCCTTATTGAGCCCTTTAAGTTTCAATTGGCCATAACTTTTGATTGAAGAGGCGGAATGATTTGCGGTTTGCACCAATCGTTTGCTTTTTTTAAGGCCTTTCAATCCATGTGTCGTTCAACCTTGGACTCTTTTCCCAGGACTTACCTTTGAACACCTATAATTTTCAAATGGCCGCCATTTTGAAAGTAATGATTGTAGAGGATTTTAGATTGCGCCATCTTATTTATCTCTTTGAGGGCTTTCGATCGATGTATCACAAGCCATACCTTGCTATTTGACTTTTTTACGTGGGGGGGCCCAAAGACCCCCAAATTTTGGAATCTAAGTGGGGGCCTTAATTTTTCACTTTTAGGTATTATATGGCACATCAATCGATAGGTCTTGATCTCTTCTTTCAGATGGTTTTTAGTTTTTGTAAAAATATTGAATAGTGTGGTCACAGTGGCCGAATGAAAATTTCCCTCCAAAAGTTCCCATAACCCCAAAAATTGGGGTTTTCTGGAAAAATTTACGGGAACAAAAATGTCGGCAATGAGTTGTTCTTTCAGGATCTGAACTTATTTTGGTACCTTTTATAGACTTTTTCCCGCCAAAAATGGAAAAATGTGTTTCGAACCCCCCCCCCCCCCCCCCCCAAAACCTCCCAGGGGGGCCTCGGGGGGCTTTGAAAATATTTTCATTGAATTCTTTGGGGTCAATTCCCTATTTGACTTTTTTGTTTCAGCTCTCTACGCCCAGCCGTTTTCGAGAAAAAGTACCTATCCGGGTGGTCTGGTACACCCTGTACATCCGTATAGGGTTCGGTTTTTTGTTATTTTTGTTATTTGTTTTTTATTTTCATGAGTGAAAATTAAATAATGAAAAACCAGGACCCAAGCACGTGGGACCTAGAACACCAAAAAATAAACATAATTTCTCGGTTTCTAGCAATGGTTCTTCGTTAAGATCGCGAATTCTTTAGATAGGAAATCCGGCATTAAAGTGCCTTCAATTTCTCTAAACGCAATTCACGCTACACGCCATTCAATGCCCTATCTATCTTGAAAGCTCGTTGTTTCGAGTAAGAATTGTCGCAAAAGAAAACAATATATACGACCAGTTTTTCTTGTTGTTTTTAATAGAAGTCTCAGTTTATCAATCCGACCAGTTTCTGGTGTTTTATTTTTTCAATAATTACCAATAAATGAAGTGTACTTTTTACCTTTTTCTTTGTTAGAAAATCCTTCATTAAAGTGTCTGCATTTTCGTAAAACGCAATCCACACTGCACGTAGCATCCGATTTCCTATCTTTGAAATCTAATTCCAACATTTCGGGAAAAGCGTAATCGAAAAAAAACAAAACAAAACAAAAAAAAAAAAAAAAAAAAACAAAGACAAACAAATAAACAGCTTCTCTCGTTATTTTTATCAAAGTATATCGGTTTAATAATCTAACCAGTTTTGGGTGTATATTTTTGTTTGTTTTTGTTTTGTTTTTTTGGTTTTGTTTTTTGTTTGTTGTTGTTGCTTGAATACTTTTTGAATGCGTTTTTTCTCGCACATATGTAGAGATGCTAGTGTTTCAAGGATAGAAGAGTACAACTGTAGATGAATCTGTAAATTTTAATCATGATGCACCTCAAGTATGTCTACTTGTATAATGCCCAAAATAATCTTTGAATGCGTACCTATACGTATAGGTGTCAGTCAGCTAATGCAGTGAATGATTTACACCGCTGGAGTTCGTTTCAGAAGTGTTTAGGCGCCGCGCCGCTTACTTATAATCTTTGGCAAATTTTCAAATTTCATTCGTTAAAATAGAAAAAACTTGCCTGCAAGTTTGACCTTTTAATTTTAAAGCGTTCCTCGATGAAAATATAGCGCTTTGATTCATTTTAATTTATTTTTATTATGTTATAACAGAAATGATGTAGGGAAATTCCAAGGATTATCGGTCTAGGTGTGCCAACACTTCTGATACGACCTCTAGAAACTCTACGGCACTGTAATCTTTGCACTATACCAAAACACAACAACGGCCCTCAGAATGTAAACAAAGCAAAACCGCATCCAATGGTGGCGCCCAATGTTTCACTATTGTTTTACCTCGACTCTATTAATGCAAGGACTACATTCTGAAGCTATAGCCCCTCATACACGCTCCAAGTAGGATCGTCAAATTGGCATCGATCAGCCGAGATCCACCACAAAACGGCAGGTGAGCCAACCGTTGCATGTTTGGTTGATGTTCCGTTCTTCAAACAAGTGTGCAATTTGACGGCTCGTCAAACTGCAGAGTTATTTGACGATGGATGGTGCGTCATCTGTTCACCATAATCTACTGTCCACAAAACCACTAAAACCCGTTTCGGAAGTGTTTTGTTTGAATTTTAGAAATGTCAGGGCAATTCTATATTTTGCGGTGAATTTCAGCTCACAGGTGCCAATTTGACGATCCTACTTTGCGCGTGTATGAAGGCAAATGGGGCCCTTGTAAACGTTTGCTATAGGGGATTGAAGAGTTGATTCTTGCATAAAAACCTGTAAAAATTACGATGAATGCACTAAAAAATCACGAAATTCACTCTCAGATTCGGGCTTAATGGCAGAGAGACGCAGGTATCATGGGAGATTCCTATCTAAATTGAGCCATATCTCTGTGTTTCCGTAGAAAAAGTGACATACACGGAAAAAAAAACTCCGGTGAAAATAACCATACGGATACCTGATTTAGGCACCTGCTAGATCTTATAGTAATGTTAACTAGGTATACTATGTTTTGACTAGGTACTAGGTGATGTTACCTGATTGCAAGTCGAATTTACTCAAAGTATCAGTTAATGTACCATACTTCTGGTCAAGTTTTCGATAACATCAACATCTAGCAAGTGCCAAAATCAGGTATCCGTATGGTTATTTTCACTAATCTTTTTTTTTCCGTGTAAGAGACAGGAATCTCCCATGATACCTGCATTGAATCGCCATTACAAACATGCCGTTATAGCAGGTATGTGAGTTTATTACTGAATTTTAGACTTTCTTCGTGTGATTTAAGTCATTTTCGCTGGTTTTTACATCACTTCGGATTATAACTTTGCTCACAGCAAAAGTTTGCAAGAAACCCATTTCAACGAACGAATTTGTGCTGACTTTGATCTGAATGTGAAATTGTTGATTGTTGCGCATGCTCACATGCTCTTTCGTCCGTTGATGGACATTTGGTGAATGGTGAGCTCGGCGGAGAAGCTCGAGCGGAAGTGAGGACAGGCAGATGAGAGCCACTTGACGCTTGAAGAACGGAAACAGCGAACATGATTTCAGGTTATCATTGCATTCTGATCCAGGCATCGCGGTAGTGTTTTACCAGGCGCTGGCAGGCGCGGTGGATCATGGCAGCTGGGGGCGTCACTTTGGCCACTCCGAGCTCCTGTTGCCAAATAAAATAGGGAAACGAATTCCTCGAGTCTTCTCCATCGATTTTCCGCCAATGGGTCTGTTGCAAACGTTTGCTACAATTGAGCTGTTGCAAACTTTTGCTAAAGGCTTATTAATAGTTGATAATGGGGTAATACCCAGTCAAAATAACGATTAGCGCACTAACAACTCACGGAATCCACTCCTAAACTCACAAAATGCTTTTATAAACGCGAGACCGTAATGGCGGCCGGGGCCGCGGTTTTCATTGGGGTTCCCTAACTTCAATCAGTGCCATCTACACGAGGTGTTCTCGCAACACCACACAAGAAGAAGAAGAATCATACTATTGCCATAAGAAAACCGCGGCCTCGGCCGCCATTACGGTCTCGCATTTAAAAGCATTTTGTGAGTTTAGGAGTGGATTTCGTGATTTTTTAGTGCGCTAATCGATATTTTTATAGGGTATTACCCCATAGCCAACTATTAATAAGCCTGTAGCAAAAGTTTGCAACAGCTCGTGAGGTTGTCAAAGTTGGCCATCCTTGGATGTTCACGGTGCATGCATTCAGATTGCTCGATATTTCTTCGCCATCTTGGATTTCATTAAACGCCTCTCGTGAGTTTATTATTGCATTTTATGACTTTCTGATGCCACCAATGGACTTTTCAGGCGATATTAACATTAGACCAAACACTCTTAATCGTTGTAGCAAAAGTTTGCAACATACCCATTGCGCTCGCCATCAACGTATTATCAGCCCTTTGTTTTCTCACCGTTGTGCCGATGTTCGCACTTTCAAGAAATTATACAGGGTGACTATAATTAAAAAACTGTAGAGAGTACCCTACGAACACTTTCGCACACCATTTTTTTTGGGGGGGGGAGAGACCCCCAAATCCCCCTTCAGAATTCTGGGGGGGACCCCCACCTAGACCCCCCTTTAAAGTTCTTGGGGAGACCCCCGGATCCCCTTTAGAATTTTAGGAGAGACCCTTTTAAAATTCAGGGGGTGACCCCCAGACCCCCATTTTTACCCATTTATGATTTTAATGAAAACCATTTTTTATCCATAATTAACTTAAAAGTTGAAACTTCAACACCTCTGACGAATCTAGAAAGCAACATCTGTGCAAAATTTGAATGCGTGTGGATGGTTATATGTTGTGTTGGTATACGGACTGACAAAATGACAGACTGACAGACAGACAGACAGACAGACGCCACAGAGTTTTTTTTTTCATGAAACCATGTCAATTTGAAAGGGTTAAAAAAATGTAAATATGATGCAATGATGTTCTTTTAGATAGTATACGGCATTATTAGAGATCATTACCTTGTAAAAATCATGATTGATTTAGTTTTGAGGGATCAAGTATCGAAACAAAATACCTGGAAAATCTCTGCACCATCGCAATACTTTCTCAAATTTTCTAACTCTGTTAGAGCGAGAAAGAAAAGAAAGTCCCCGCAATTAGAATTTGGGATCGTTGCCTCTCAAGAAAGTGAAGGGGCTTTTTACCATTTTAGGGATGTACGAATAAATGCAATCAAGTCGACTCAGTAGTAAAAATACATGCAAATGAAGGAGTAATAAAAGAAAATCCCATCTTAAGGCTTGTGTTGAAAATAAATTGAAATCGTAGTGTGAACGGAAGAATCCCTTCAATTCTTGAGAAGATACCACCCTAACTATTAATTGATTTTTTTATAGTCATACTGTATAGTGTAAAGTTAATAACATTAGAGTACTTATTTATGAAAGAGTCTAGGCATGTGAACCAAAGAAGAAGAGGAGGCGACCCAAAAAGTTTATGGAATAAAAAAACAACATGAATTAATAAAAAGTCCACAAATTAATGCCTACTATACAGAAATGGTTTGACTTTTTTAAGTTTTAAGTGCCAATTTTCTTTATTTATTTATGTCCTTTAAAAAAAAAAAAAAAAAAAAAAAAAAAAAAAAAAAAAAAAAAAAAAAAAAATTGAGTGAACAAAACCCATCGCTTAGTTTTACATGGGGAGGTTTTTATTCCTCTCTAAATCAAGAATTATTCATAGGAAGTTTAAAAAATCCGATTTTTTGATAAGAAAAACGATTTAATAAAAAAGAAGATTTCAAAACTTTCAGGATTGTATAAAATTTCCTGAAGTCTTCCATAAAACGCAGCTAAATTTCCCAGTCGGTCTCTGAAAAAACTGAAAACTGAAATGTGAAAATTTTACTCTCAGCCTGGCAACAATGTTATGCGCTGCCGAGGATAGAGTACTATGGAACTTAGTGTGTACAGAAAATGCGTACTCGGGTCATTTCGGGTGATGTTTTTCTGCAGGCAGCAAGGAAATGGCTCCTCGCTGTGAATGTCCACCGATTTTTTGCAATCGCGATCAGTGCGCTTTTCAATCTTTAAAATGTGGCTCTTTCAAAGGAAAAACTTCAACGCAACAACCGCCCTGTGAGTATAGTTTGAACTCTTACACACGTGCTCGCATCATAGTAAAAATATAATTGCACAAAAATTAAACATCCTCGGCACGCAGTCGTGAAAATCTACATTGGGGCGTCGAACTAGGGTCTGAGATCGAAAAAATTGGCAAAAAAAAAAAAAAAAAAAAAAAGGCATCAATATTCATCGTTTTTGACGTTTTCGGCGTAATTTTTCCCCATAACATTTCTAGGTTTAAATTACTTGTTAAATGGTTTTCTCTGTAAAATGGTCAAGCTTTTTGGCTGGGGCAGTTGCACGGGTCTGAATTTTTTTTGTTATACGAGGGCTGATCGAAAAGTAATGCACAGTTGTAAATATCTCGAGAACGGTTTGAGATATTTTCAAAAATGAAAAAAGAGATGAAAGTAGATGTAATTACCTTTAAAATGGTATATTACTTTTCAACATAGTCACCACCTAACTCGATACAGCGCTCCCAGCGTCGAACCAGTTTTCTCATGCCGTCAGTGAAGTATTCTGAAGTTTGCTTCTTTAGCCAAGACTGGACAGCTTCTCTCACTTCATCGTCCGAAGAGAATTTGTTGCCTTTGAGGTGTCTCTTTAAATTTGGGAACAAATAAAAGTCGCACGGTGCGAGGTCAGGGCTATATGGGGGTGTGGTAACGTCTCAAACTTCAAATTTGTTAAGGCTTCTTTAGTCGCGTAAGAAGTGTGCGGTGTCGCGTCATCGTGCTGCAACAAAATGCGGTCGGTTACAACCACACCCCCCATATAGCCCTGACCTCGCACCGTGCGACTTTTATTTGTTCCCAAATTTAAAGAGACACCTCAAAGGCAACAAATTCTCTTCGGACGATGAAGTGAGAGAAGCTGTCCAGTCTTGGCTAAAGAAGCAAACTTCAGAATACTTCACTGACGGCATGAGAAAACTGGTTCGACGCTGGGAGCGCTGTATCGAGTTAGGTGGTGACCATGTTGAAATGTAATATACCATTTTAAAGGTAATTACATCTACTTTCATCTCTTTTTTCATTTTTGAAAATATCTCAAACCGTTCTCGAGATATTTACAACTGTGCATTACTTTTCGATCAGCCCTCGTATACGAAGATAATGATAGTACTTGATGAGCTGAGAACAATGGTGCCTTTGGTTTTTTCTTAAGTGTCCCAGTTTTGGAGATACACACGAGTAAAGTTGTAAAACAATCGCGTGCGTAGTGACGTCACTACTCGTAATTCCCATTTAAAACAATGTATTTTAGGTCGAAATCTCATCTTTGGAACAATGGGATATTAGAAACTAAAGGCACATTTTTCCTCAGCTCATCAAGTACCTTCATTTTCTTCATAAAAAACACAACAATTCAGACCCTTGCAACTGTCACCATTGATTATCAAATGAAAATGTTTAAGCTTTTGGGGGCTTAGAAACTATCAGTATGACATGAGTGACGATTCTTCGTTCAATTATTGATAGACATACACGGTTCCCCATGAATATCAATGATACGAATTTTTTCGAAAAATTAAAAAAAAAAAAAAAAAAAAAAAAAAAAAAAAAAATGGGAGCCCAAAATGATCCGAGGAAGTGCTCTGTGGACCACAATGTTTCGACCCTTTTAATGGGTTTTGAAGGACTAAATACAACGTTGCCAGATTGCACTTAACGCCACTACTTTGAAAATGGTTCAATATCGAACTTTGATCTTATTGTTAGATTTATCGAAAATGAAAAGCAACGTCGTCTTAGGGTTGAAAAATGCTGACACATCAGAACGCTATGACTTAAATGCCAGTATTAATCAGTGGCGTTGCGTGCAATTTGGGAACTTAGCAGTTCGTCCATTTAAACCCATGAAAAAGATCGAACTATTGGGTGTTAGGTGAGCGTGAGCACCCTCGCATCAGACTTTTCTCGTGGGTTTAAATGGCCCAAGTACAACGTTGCCAAATTGCCCGCTACGCCACTGATATTAATTTAGATTAAAGGAAAGGAATAATATTATTAAAATAAATTGCAACAATAAGTTATCCTCTTTACTATAAATTCAGTACATATTTGAAATCAAAGTTTTGATCGATCATATGTTTGACAACTAAAGCAATATAGTGGGTAGCTTTATCACCACCAAGGTAAACATTGAAAATTTCATCCTTCTTGTTGACAATGAGATTCGCCCATTCTTTTTCGTCCGGAAGTTTATCTCCGTCGTCCAGTATCAAAGGTAGAAAAGAACTGCAGCGACCATAACCAAAAAATCCTCTACGCTGAACATCTAGCCGAATCTCTTCAAGCGTAGGACAAACGTCACCGTCGACTAAATCAGGGTTGGACTTTAAAGCTGTGTGATAAGTCGTCAAAATATCGTCCCAGTTCTTTGACATCCGATCGGGTGAATAGTTCATGAACAAGAAATAGGTCAGATCAATAGCAGGTGTAGCATGACGCGTAAATCCGAAGTCATAAAATTTAGTACCCACAGGTTTGTCGTCAGCATCGTACTTATAAAAGATATTGTTAGTACAAAAATCTCCGTGACAAATGACAGAGACAGGTTCTTCAGGTATGAACAATTTTTTCATGAGAGACGGTCCCATATTATCGATGATTGCAAAAATATCACTCAACTTATCTTCATAGCCAGGCTCATTCTGAAGAGGTAAAACCCCTCTTTTGCAACCTTCGCTGAATAATGGTCCGATGGCTTGAAAAATATCTTCCGTCCAAGCACTTTCGACGATTTTTGAGGTTAATTCACGGAATCCTTCCGGATCTCGATTTTTACAAACGATAGATAATGAATGAAATTCCGCGATACTTGACAAAGTTAACTTAATATGATCGTAGCTGAGGAAAGATTTTGAGGGAGGCGCTTTAAATCCGAGCTTTTGTAAATTCTCAAAGATTAAAATGTCGTCTCTGGGTGCTGTCCCTTGGGTTGCTTTGCCGTAGAAGAATTTCGGAAAGTATTTATCGATAATGCCGGTACTGTCGTATTTTCTAAGAAACGGAATGATATCGTTGTAAAAATAGAATTCGTTATAGTACGATAAACCGAGGTTTATAAAGGGAGGTATATCGGTAAACGGCTGAACTTTTATCACGACACTTTGAACACACTTTCCGTTATTTTCGGTTTCCATGACAACATCGCCGAAAATTACCTCCGATTGGAAATGGATTTGAGTAGCACCTTCGCCCACAGTGAAGTCGAGAAATTTAGTTTTATCAGTCCCGAATCTACCCTCGTCGA
This sequence comes from Trialeurodes vaporariorum, assembly GCA_011764245.1. Taxonomy (NCBI): domain Eukaryota; kingdom Metazoa; phylum Arthropoda; class Insecta; order Hemiptera; family Aleyrodidae; genus Trialeurodes; species Trialeurodes vaporariorum. The sequence goes on from VMOF01000035.1 coordinate 65,202,358, forward strand.
CTAATTTGGGTAAAAGTTCCGATTTCAATGTGTTTATTGTATCTGTCACAGACATTTTGTGGCGGGGACAACGATATCACAATGTATAAATGAATAAAATGAAGAATAATTTGACTTATTTCATGAAATAAACACTCACGCACACAAACGGAACTCTATGGTTTATGAAGAAAGAGGCACGGTATTTATACAATCCACAAGAACTTAGAATGGAGGAGGATTTGTAATGAAAACTTATCTTATGCGAAATCAGATACGCACTTGAAGGGACAAGAAAAGGATCGTCAACTGTTGCGGATGCTAACATTAACACTCAACTTGTGATAGCAGGCGAGGAAAAAAATAGGGGAACATTTGTAAACACCAGTGCTGCGTTTCGCGGAACTGTAGTAGCATTTTGCAGCTATCGGTTATTCAACCGGTTAAAGCCAAGATTACCTATAACAGTTTAGAAGGACTCCTATGCCAATGAACACTGTACAAATACTTTCATCGCTTATTTTATCGTTTGAAGCAAAGATTACATATGTATCAGTTGAGAAGTAAAACAATGGCTCTATATAGAAATACTCAAATCAATCACCGTTGCTTCAACTCGTTGAATCACCGATGGATTGTAGAACGCCCTTAAAGATCCGCAAAATGGCAGCTGTGGTATATGCTTGATTAGTTGATAAGTGATTCTGTCCATGTATATAGAAGTCGCACAATGGTCAGCGATTGAAAAAAAAGTGGCCGAAAGTTAGTGAAAAAATGTACTAAAAAATCATCATTGTCGACCTATTGAGCTCAAATTAAAACTTTGACAGTGACATTTATGGGATTAAATTAATTGTCGAAAGTGCTTTCTGTGATTAAAAATGGTCTTGAAAGTTTGTAAATTATATGAATTGATGAAAAATTGTATTCTCTGATTTTTGGCCACTTTTTGACGATCTCCAGAACTTAGTGTGTCGTCTCAATATCCGGCTCCGCACATTTTTAGCCTCGGGCGTGGCATCAACAGAGTTGCCAACTCGCGTGAGGTTTGACGCAGTGTTGCCAGATTTGAGGTTAAAGGTCGCAAATACATTGAGTCGTATGAAAAATATATAATACGACCTAAATCCGTAAATCCGGCAGACAGTGGTGTGTGCCGTCCAAATCGGCACCGTTGTATTTTGTCTATTTAAGGTGGATCCTCAGCGTTTAGTTCCATATTCTGCCACCACAAGAAGATACGTTCTTTAACCCTTTCAATACCACGCCCGCGTATATTCGTTTCTGCGACCAAAACTGTCTCACAATATCTCTGTTGAATCTCTGTTTTTCATTCACAATAATGCAACTACAAATGATTAACATTTTATTAATCATTTGTCCTCAAGCGCCTTCAATAAAGTGTGTATGCAAAATCAGCACCGCGGTGTAGGAATATTTAACTACCCTCTTCTTTTGAGCGAAAGAACGTTGATTTGCCTTCTTAACCTGGGTCGTTAAAGGGTTAAATGGAAAAAAAAAAAATAATAGTAAACGCAAATAAATGAAAAAAAGGGCTTCGACGGAGCTTCGGAAGTAATTTAAGGAACACTTTATTATAAACAGTACGCTAAAATGTTACGAAATAAGCGTGAAACTATTGAATTTCGGAAACCTCTCTATATCGCGGCTACTGGCATCATGGGTCTTCTGGGGGATTTCCAAAATTCAATAGTTTCACGCTTATTTCGTAACATTTTAGCATACTTACTGTTTGTACTAAAATGTTCCTTCCCGAGGCTCGTATCCGACGAAGCCCTTTTTTCCATTTATTTGCGTTTCCCATGATTTTTTTCTTCTATATATAAAGAACGTATCTTCTTGTGCTGGCAGAATATGGAACGAAGCGCTGAGGATCCGCACCTTAAACCCAAGTAAAAGGCCGATATTGAAGATGCTCACCAAACACTTAATAATTCGATGTTTTCAATGGGTTTAAATGGAGAAATCACAGCGTTGACCAATTGCACACGACGCCACTGCTGGCAAAACTGTTGACGATGATCCCAAATTCACTCGCGATCTCTATTCTCTGTATCAGTGGACAAAAATATTGCAGCAGTATTTTTGAGTGACTCATTCTTATTACATGATATTCGCACGCAGCTATGACCCATTGGTGGATCCAGCCGTCGCGAACGGGGGGGGATTTGGGATTTTCGCCCCCGAGTGACCCCTTTTTCCTTCAAACTCCCCTCCTTCCCCCCTTCTTTCATCTTCCCTCCCCCTCTTTTCCCCTCTTTTGGTCGAACGGGGGGGGGCGGCGATTGCCCCCTTCGCCCCCCTGTATCCGAAAACGTTCAGGACACCGCAAATCAGAATTCTGAAGGGATTGGTGCGATTAGAATCCCAAAAATACACGTTTTATAGATTAGGCCATGGCTTAAATTCACGAGGAACGGCAACCGTGCGCGCCATGGGTTTTAAACAACGCAACGCAACGCGGAGCGGAGCGACGCATAGTTATTTCAAGTTGTTTACATTGGGCACTCAACTCACAACTCAATGGATAATAGATGTGATGCGGTGACGTCAGTCCTAATTGAATATGCTCTTCTCTCATGGTCAAGGCCATCATAGCTGTAGCCAGCCAGTCTCTCTTTCTCCCTCACCATCATTTGAACCATATGTGTTGAAAAAGTATGGAGATAGGGGCACAGTGCAGTGCAGTCACGTGACTTCAGCCCCTGTCTCTGTCCTTTTCTAACACATCCATTTAAATTTGCGGAGAGAGAGAAAGAGAGAGAGAGAGAGAGAGAGAGAGAGAGAGAGAGAGAGAGAGAGAGAGAGAGAGAGGGAGAGAGAGAGAGAGAGAGAGAGAGAGAGAGAGAGAGAGAGAGAGAGAGAGAGAGAGACAGACAGACAGACAGACAGACAGACAGACAGAGAGAGAGGGAGAGAGAGAGGAGAGACAGAGACAGAGAGAGAGAGACAGAGACAGAGAGAGAGAGACAGAGACAGAGAGAGAGAGAGACAGAGAGAGAGAGAGAGAGAGAGAGAGAGAGAGAGAGAGAGAGAGAGAGAGAGAGAGAGATACGAATGTAGTGGCTGATGTTGCACAATTTTGATAAAGGCGATTTAAGGGCTGGTTTGGATGTAAAAACCTCCTAAATAGACGATGGTAAGCACGAAAAACTTGCGAAATCCACTCCTAAACTCATAAAATGCTTTTTAAACGCGCATATCGTAAATACGGTGTTGAGCTCTAATAATGGGAGATTCCCATCTAAATGTCGTCACTATTTCTTTGTTGGGAAGGAAGATTTAGAGAATAACTAAAGTCACGAGAGGATTGATGAACAGCCGATTTATTGACGGTACCGTGATACCTGGTGACGCACCGGTGCCCAAGGAAAGGAGTCTCTCATTGGCCATTTGTTGATGGGGTGAGGGTGACAGTATTATATTATTATATGGGAATCTCCCATTATTAGTGCCCAACACCGCCGTTATTACGATACCACGTTTAAAAGCATTATATAAGTTTAGGAGTGGATTTCGGAAGTTTTTAAGTATCAACATGACCCTTAAATCGCGTGTAGAAAAATGTTGCAACAGCCCCATTTGCAAAGAGAGAGAAAGTCAAATTTCTGGCTACTACATGGCTACCAGTTAAATAGAAATAAATTGTAAACCAGGTAAATGATCGAGAAAGTCGAGGACAAAAATGCTCGATATGCCCAAGAGTCACTTAAAATGTGTGTCATAAATGTGATCCTGATCCACAGATACGCAAACTTGGGGATAATCTTCCTGTTCGTTGCGGTGCACCAGACAACCTGCGCCGTGAATTCACTCAATCTGGTATACAGTTGGAAATCGATGGAATACGAGTTTGAGTCGGAGGAAAAGTTTGTGAGCGCCGTTAAGAGCGGGGACGTGATTAAAAATCATTCCATACCATTTAGCATTGACAAATGGCACGACAAACTTTTCGTAGCAACGCCGAGGTTCAAAACAGGAGTCCCATCCACACTCAACTACATTAATATCAATGGTAATAATGCATGAAAAGTAAGTACAATATGCCTACTGCAGACTTGACGTTTTTCCCCCGTTGTGGCATGCGACAGGCCCTTCTTCTTGAATACTCTTGCTCTCTATTTCCCCCTATTTTTATGGTTTTTTTTTGTTGTTTTTTTGTTTTTTTGTTTTTTTTTTCATTTACCTTGGCTGTGAGTTTTCCTGTTTTCCGGCGGGGGAAAAAAAAGTTCTTCAAGACGTTAGCCTTTTTTGGAAGCTTAAATTGGATTCTTATCCCTTTGAATATATCACTCTCGATGAGTATATTCGTTTCTGTGGCTACAGATCTGCCTCACACAATTTCGGGTTTTTACTTATTCACATTAATAGGGCTCTTGCAAACTTTTGCTGTAAGCAAATAAATAGTCTAATCTTATGTACAGACCAGCAAAAATCACGGAAATCACACTAAGAAAGTCTAAAATTCAGTAATAAACTCACATAACTACACCTTGGTGTAAGAACATTGAGCTACCTACTCCATTTTGGCGATTGAATATTGATTTGTCTTCGTAACCTGGCAGTTAAAGGATTAACCCTTAACTGCAGATGAGCCCAGATCTGGAACAATTACTTTGAAGCCTTATCTAAAAGTAGGGGACTTGAGTTGTACTGTTGCTGCATGGTGGGACACATGTGGAACAGATAGTAAACGCGTAAGAATTGTCGATTTTGTCCTAGAGAGCGCAGCACAGGATTGAGAACGTGCAGAGTGGTTGAAAATAGCCCACTGAAAATCTGATAGAGAGCAGCCATTTTCATTGTTATGTTTTGGAGTATAACGCAGGGGTACCATATACAAAAAAACAACTATTAAAACTTACTAACTTATTTTTTACTACTTTAATTTTTTTTTTTTTTTTTTTTTTTTTTTTTTTTTTTTTAGCCTGAAAACTTTATTTTCAGTTGCATGGATACCTAAATGCGGGTAAGGCCATATTTGGAACAATTAATATTCAGGCTCTTTACCATTGAAATATAATGGAAAGAATTTTTTCACTATTTTTCCCAGATTGAAAAAAAAAAAAAAAAAAAAAAAAATCATGCAGTAAAGGGTTAAGCCAAAGAGTGAACAAAAAACTCGCAATGGGTCTGCTGCATACTTTTTCTACTGCAATAAGGAGGGTTGATTCCGGTGGAAAATTGCTTGAAAATTATATTGAGAGTATCAAATAGTCTCAAAATCCACTCATATACCCACAAAAGAAAAGCCTAAGATGGCGGTTGAAAGGGCGAAGCAACCCTCCAAGCATGCACCAAAGAGCACCAAAAGATAGTCGATGGCGGCAATTCTTAATGTTGGTTTAGAATGTGAACAATCGTCTTACTTCCTCATAGTGCTTACATTTTGTTTCAATCTGTGTGTTTTTACCCGGTAAATTTTACTTTCTCGCTATTGTTTGTGATTACTATGGTCAATTTATTACGTTCTGTGTCGATTTGCTGGGTCTGGGATTCTGAAAAGCAGGGGCGTGCCCGGGGGGGGGGGGGTACCCCTGCCCCGGGCGGAAAAATCAGAGTGAAAAAAAAGGGGGGTTATAAAATTTCAAAAGGCGTTATAGAGGGTGGCAAAATCAGTGTATATACTGTGTAACACGCAAAAAAAAAAAAAAAAAAAAAAAAAAAAAAAAAAAAAGGTAATCAAATTTATAATTTTGTTCGCGGAGGGCGGCATGATCGCATTCTTGCCCCCCTCTTTGGAAACCACGGCACGAGTAGATATGAGAGTAGTGATCAGATTTCATCAAATTTTTGATGAAAAAATTAAAAAAATCAAGAACTGAAAAAAAAATAATTACCAAATACTGATATGCAAATTTGTAAGACAGAGCCGAATTAACCTTACCTAGCACCCCAGGCTATATGTTTACTTGCGCTTCTGGGCGGTCCGTGGGTTCAAAAATGGGGGTCTTTTTTTCTTGAACAAATAAAGATACTTTTATTTTATACATTTTTGTTGCTTCTCCACCAATTTTAAGGTATTTTCCATGAAATGGGTTTTTCCCCCGACTTCAATAATAAGGGTCCCTCCGAGGGAATTTGGAGGGGGTCCCTCCAAATTGTGTGCCTCTAAAAAGTTTGCGCCCTAGGCTGCTGCCTAGTCTGCCTTATGGTTAATCCTGCCCTCTCCTCTTTTTTAATAAAATAAAATCTCATCAGTTAGTTTGTTTTTAAATCTTTTACTCAGATTTCTTTTTTTCGGATTCCATAACTATGCATGTCAACTCATGACTCTTAAAACTGTTTAAGAGGGGTTTAAAAATGTTTAACATGGTGTTTCATTCGTGCATGTCAATCATGAGTCTTAAACATGGGCAAAAAGGTGATGTCACTGAAACCCCCTCGAGTGACCCCTCTATCAATTTAGCTTGACAAATGGAGTCGATCGCCCTCAAGGGTTTTCATATATTTTGCATATGAGGCTCTTTCACTCATGCATGTCAACCAGTAACGTCGCGTGCAATCTGGCAACGTTGTATTTAGTCCATTAAAACCCATGAACAGAGTCGAAAAGTTGGGGGTGCAGTGCACTGTGCACTTCCTCAAATCGATATTTTACATTTGATCAAATGGACGAAATGCTGCGTTGCCGGCTTGAACGCAACGCCACTGATGTCAACTCATGAGTCTTAAACATGGGCAAAAAGGTGATGTCACCAAAATCCCCCTTGTGACCCCTCTTTCGATTCAGCTTAACGAATAGAGTCGATCGCCCTCAAGGTTTTTCATATCTTTTGCATCTGAGGCTCTTTCCCTCATGCATGAGTACTCATGAGTCTTAAACATGGGCAAAAAGGTGATGTCACCAAAATCCCCCTTGTGACCCCTCAATCGCTTCAGCTTGGCGAATGGAGTCGATCGCCCTCAAGGGTTTTCATATCTTTTGCATCTGAGGCTCTTTCACTCATGCATGAGTACTCATGAGTCTTAAACATGGGCAAAAAGGTGATGTCACCAAAATCCCCCTTGTGACCCCTCTTTCGATTCAGCTTAATGAATAGAGTCGATCGCCCTCAAGGTTTTTCATATCTTTTGCATCTGAGGCTCTTTCCCTCATGCATGAGTACTCATGAGTCTTAAACATGGGCAAAAAGGTGATGTCACCAAAATCCCCCTTGTGACCCCTCAATCGCTTCAGCTTGACGAATAGAGTCGATCGCCCTCAAGGTTTTTCATATCTTTTGCATCTGAGGCTCTTTCCCTCATGCATGAGTACTCATGAGTCTTAAACATGGGCAAAAAGGTGATGTCACCAAAATCCCCCTTGTGACCCCTCAATCGCTTCAGCTTGACGAATAGAGTCGATCGCCCTCAAGGTTTTTCATATCTTTTGCATCTGAGGCTCTTTCACTCATGCATGAGTACTCATGAGTCTTAAACATGGGCAAAAAGGTAGGCATGATTGCATTCTTCCCCCTCCCCCCTCTCTTTGGAAACCACGGCACGCCCCTGCTGAAAAGAAAACGCCGGGCAAGAGTGTAAGTACCTTTTTTGCCGAATGCCGTCGTCGGTCATCATAGCTGCTCGTGGTGCATGCATGCAGGGCTGATTTGCCCTTTTAGTGCTATTTTAGGCTTTCCTCAAAACGCCTTTTGTGGGTTTGGGTGTCTTGAAATGGAAGTTGTGACAACTCCACTTAACATTGGTTCTAACCCTTTTACTACCAGGTTCAGGTTATTAGAGGAAATCAAAGTTATAAAACTCGCTCAAACTCATCGGGTAGTTAAATATTCATACTCCGCAATGTTCATTTTGCCTAACCCTGTAATTGAAGGCACTCAATGAAATAATATTTTGCAAACGTTAATGGTTTGAAGTATATACCCTTTACTATCAATGAAAGATCGAATGACAAAATCAAATAACTTTGGCGTGATACGAGTATTTAAAGGATCAAATTAAAGTGTAATAAGTGTTTTAGAGTGGCTATCTGGACATACAGAAGTCGACTGTTTCTTCTAGAAGGGTTTGAATGATAAATAAACTGACACATGATAGGAACAAAGCCAAACTGCCTCATCTGGTTATATTTGTTTTGGAATTCTGTGTCCATTGCTGTGTCTTGTGTGCGTTTCTGTGTGAATTAATTACAATTTTTGATTTAAAGCTTAAAAAAAAAAAAAAAAAAAAAATGAGGCAAACAAACCAGAATCAGATCTACAACTGGCGCAATCAGGATCTCTTCCATCTCTGTCATTTCCCATTTGAATGAATAAGTAGGGAAAGGACAGAATGAGGGGGTTTTATCCCCTTGTCCATCCTTGTCAAACATACGTTTCTTAATGGACAACAGAGAGAGATAAAGAAACTCTCGTTGCGCTACTGAGATCGCCCATACTAGCCTCTCTGTTTGGTACAGGGGCGTGCCGTGGTTTCCAGAGAGGGGGGAGGGGGCAAGAATGCAATCTTGCCGCCCCTCGACAAAAGAGTAAATTTAATTACCTTTTTTTTTGCTTGTCACACACTGATTTTGGTTTTTGTTTGTTTTGTTTTTTGGGTTGTTCACCCTGCTTTGGAAGCCCTTGCTTTTGCCGCCCTTGGAAAGTGCCGCCCGGGGCAAGGGCAATCCCCCCAAGGCACGCCCCTGATTTGGTAAACCTCGTTGCATTCTTCAAATAACTATATAGCTCACATCAATTATTTGTGTGTCTTCAGATTCAGCCACGAAGAACATTACCTCCCCGCGGCTCATCCCGTACCCAAACTTGAGCGTCCACGATCTCTCGACGAAGAACATGACGTCGATCATATCCATCCGAGTGGACGCGTGCGATCGGCTCTGGGCCTTGGACAGCGGGACCGTGGACGGGAAGCGAGAAACGTCGCCGTCGATCCACGTCATCGATCTGAAGACGAACGAGATCCTCCGATCCCACGTTCTCAAAGAGCGGGAGGACTTCGACAAAGACTCGGAGCTTTCGACGATCGTCGTCGACGTTACGTCGTCGAACTGCGAGGACGCATACGCTTACGTCGCGGACTACGTTCGATACATGCTCGTCATCTACAGTTGGAGGAGCGACGTTTCGTTTCGATTGACTCACAATTTCTTCCATTTCGATCCTCTCTTCGGGTTCATCATCAGTAGTGGACGTCACATTCACGTCAAGCACGGGGTTTACGGATTGGCCATGTCCCCGGTCGACAGGGACGGGTATCGGCGACTCTACTTCAGCGCTTACGCGAGCACGATCCAGTTCATCGTGACGACGAAGGTTTTGCAGAATAAGACGTTCAATGTCGATAAACCTGCCTACGAGTTTAAGGTTATGGGCTCTAGAGGCCCCAGAGGCCAGTCATCCGCAGCGGCCCTTGATGAAGAGACCGGGATACTCTTTTACACGCTCGTTGCAAAGAACGGTCTCGGGTGCTGGAATTCGTACAAGTAAGGGTTTTGGTCTCATTTCGTATGGTTCCGATTTCCATGTTTGCGGGTGTGTGTGTGGGGGGGGGGGTGTACACCCCTAGCACAGAATAATACAATCAGAACGGAAACTCCCATAAGAGCCAATGGAAGCAAGTTTGGAATTTAACGGCACTAATAGGCAACGCTGTGGTCCTATATCCCAACAAGGCGGACGTGGTTGATTTGTGTTGGAACTCATTTATTTCTGTAAATTCTGGAAAGAAATCTTATTTTCCGGCCTCACTTTTATTCTACTGGCATTTCAGAATGAAAATTTCGCGGATCATGTCCTGCATTTTTTTTTTTTTTTTTTTTTCGCGCGCGAATCCAGATGTAAACATCCTATATCCCACCATGGCGGACGCGGAATGAATTTGCTCCAAAATCCGACAGAGTTTCTGTTCTGATTGTATTATTCTGTGCCCCTAGGTTTCGAAAGAGGGGTTCGGAGGTCCACTCCGGTCTCCCAGTGGCGTAGCGTGCAATTTGGCAACGTTGCAATTCGTCTACAAAGGGTGTCCCAAAAGTAAGTGGACTGATGCTGTCATTTCAAAAGTATTCAACCCAGAGACTTGACCTTGGTCTTATTTTAAAGATCAAATTATTTTCTATAGATTAAGACCAAGATAAGTTCATTTCATTAAAAATTAAAAAAGTTATGACGGTTTTTGTGAAGGGTGAACGCGCGCCGCCTATAGGTTTTTGACAAAAAAAATTCTTACCAATTATTAATCTTCTACTCCGCTATCCCCCGACTACACCTAAATTTCCGGTTGCTTCTCAAAGTATTTCCGCCACTTTCCAGACATTTGTGCATTCTTTCCTCCCATTTTCTAAGAAAAGTCTTCTCAAATTCTTCTTCTGGAATTTTTTTTAGGGTTTTTTGAACCGCTGCCTTGATTTCAGCCTTAGTCTCAAAGCTTCGTCCACAAAGATCCCTTTTTAATGTTGGAAACAGCCAGAAGTCGCATGGTGTGAGATCTGGACGGTACGGTGTATGTCTCAACAGTTTAATACCCTTCTTCTCTAAAAATTCACGGGTGAAATTTGACTTATGCGGCCGCGCATTGTCCTGATGCAGAATCCATGAATTCTTTAAGTGAGGCCTTTTTTGCGTAATGTGCTTTCGCAACTCAGCCAAGACATCGCAGTAGTATTCACTGTTAATGGTCATGTTGTCTGCTACAAAATGCTGATAAATCATGCCTTGACTATCAGAAAAAGCAATTAGTAACACTTTACAAGCAGATTTTTCTTCAAAAGTTCATTTGAAATGTATAAGAGGTGAGAAGAAAACCATTCAACAATTATTGTCCAAAACCTATAGGCGGCGCGCGTTCACCCGTCACAAAAACCGTCATAACTTTTTTAATTTTTAATAAAATGAACTGATCTTGGTTTTAATCGATAGAAAATGATTTGATCTTTAAAATAAGACCAAGATCAAGTCTCTAGGTTGAATAGTTTTGAAATGATAGCATCAGTCCACTTACTTTTGGGACACCTTTTGTATTTAAGCCCATGAAAAAGATCGAACTATTGAGTGTTCGATGAACACCTTTGCATTTGACCTATATCACATGGGTTTAAATGGACACAATCCAACGTTGCCGAATTTCACGCTACGCCACTGTTCTCTCCCGTACCTAAATGTTTGAGAAGAGGTTGTTTCATCGCCCATAAGGAATGGGCTGAGAATGGATTGCCTTCATTTTTTCAGAGCTGATAGAGCTATTCACGGGGCATCTAACGGTGGCCTTAACTTTTTAACGAATAGAGAAACCAAAACAAACTTTTTTTTTTAAACGAAAGATCTTTTAAAAAACTATCTTTTGATGTGTATGAAATTTAAAAAACATTGATTTTTAGTTGAGTTATTGCATTTTCAAAATTTTCAAAATTCCAAAAAATTAGTTTTTTGAATTTTTTTCACATGAGGATCGCACGGAGGAAAACAAAAAACTATCTCTAAGAAAGCCCTTTCTTTTCCGGTTAAAATGAGCTAAAGTCCGTTTTCGGGAAATGATTTGTCTTTGAGTTATAAATTTTTAAAGTGCCAAAAATGGCTATTTTTGCGTTCTCAGCAGCAGCGACGGGGACGAAAAAAATCATTTCTCCGCATGTAGTCGACAAAATTCAATGAAAATCGGTATCCGTGAGTTTTTTAGGTCGCAGATTTCAATTCTGCGGTCAGAATTGAAGAATTGTGAAATCCAAGATGGCGGCTGACCCCCAAGCAGCAGAATTTTGCAATTAATTGTACACTTTATAGCAATTTCATTGCAAGCAAATTGCTATTAAATTGGCAATTAAATCAACAATTAATTGCCAATTTTCCTTCAATATCCTGGCAATTTGTGGCAATTAATTGAAGCAAAATTGAAGGGAAATTGCAATTAAATTGCAATTAAATTGCAATTTATGGGGTTGAAATTGGAGAGGAAGTGAAAGGGGCGGTGGAGTAGGGATGGAGGGAGGGATGGGGGGGGGGGTTGGGAAGAATAAAATCGATAAAAATTATGATCATACTTTTCGGTGAATTCCATACATCTGTCTCTCTCAAATTCTAGACAAAGTTTAACGCCACGACCGGGAATCGAACCCGCGACCTATCAATTCCTAGCCTAGCGTCCTAACCAGGACACTGCCCTGACAATTGAGGATTAGCGACGAATTTCAAGTATATAAGTTTGCGGACGTTCATTTTGGAAAATACGGTCGGATGTAATCCGATTAGCGTGAAAATTGGTGGTCCCAGGTAAAATTGGTCGAGGAGTCCGATTCTGCCATCCATTTTTCAAATTTCGAAAATCCAAGATGGCGGCGATATGCTTATCATGACTAACTTGCCTACTTTTCAACGGATTTGCACGAAATTTGAGACTGGGAGATATTTCCACACGAGGAAGCCAAATCTGCCATCTGTTATTTAAATTTAGAAAATCCAAGATGGTGGCGATATGCATATCATGTCTAATATGCCTAGTTATCAACGGATTTTCATGATATTTAGTATCCGAGGGCATATTTACGTAAGGAAACTGAATCTGCTACCTTTTTTTCAAATGCCAAAAATCCAAAATGGCGGTGATATCCTCATCATGACTAACTTGCTTGGTTTTCAACGGATTTACAAACAATTTAGCATCCAGTAGTATTTTCACACGAGGAAGTTGAAAATGTCATCTACTATTTAAATTTTGAAAATTAAAGATGGCGGCGATGTGCTTATCACGTCTAACTTGCCTGGATTTCAACGGATTTACATGAAATTTGGTTTCCGGAGGTGTTTTCACGCGAGAAACCCGAATCTGCATCCATTTTTCAAAATTCAAAATCCAATATGGCGGTGATATGCATATAATCGCAGCGTCACTTAATATTGTCAAAATTGAACGAACTTGGGGTAAAAAATAATCTACACAGCAAGCACTTTACGATGGGCTTGGCGCCGATACCCGAAACTGGGGTTCAAAATCATCCAAAATTGTCGAATTTTTTATTAGGCCTAAAAGTCAAATTTAAATCAAATTTTGGGTATCAGCGCCTGCCCATCGCAGAGTGCTTGCTGTGTAGATTATTTTCTACCCAAAGTTCGTTCGTTCAATTTGGACAATTTTAAGTGACGCTGAGACTATATGCATATCGCCGCCATAATGGATTTTGAATTTTGACAAATGGACGCAGATTCGGGTTTCTCGCGTAAAGTGAGTGCCAAAAATATTGATATTATTTATTGAAAAACTTTCAAAAAATTATTAATATTTTTTTTTTTCACAATTGTTTAGGGGTATGCGAATATTCGAATTGTATTCGATATTCGAACTCGAATACCGGTTTACTGGTCGGGTCCGAATATCGAATAGCGCTCCTCGAATACCGAATATTCGAGTTCGAATAGTTTGTTCGAATAGTTCGCCGAATATGACCAATTCTGGAAACGTTTTTCTCGTTCTTTCGGCGAAACTAAACATGGTATTCCGCGCCGTTGAACTTCGCGCTTAGACAATCGCGCAGAGCATTGACCGCGCGTCTTTGCGGTGTCAAACGGAATAAAGTAGCTTCCAAGACTCGAGGTGATGCTGATAAGAGGGACTCGCGGAGTCTTTACGAGAACCGACACAGCGCTGACGCAGCGCAAAATGCGTATTCCGCCAAGCAATGACGCGACGCGGCGGCGCCACTGGGACGTGAGGGTTGCCTAACCTCGCATTTAAAGGCACTTTCTCTCGATACTTATCGTGAATAGAGGAAAGAGGAAGGCCGAAGGAGAGTTTCCTCTTTGGCTTCTCCTGGAGTTCCGAATGAACACCTGCGCATCGGTAGCTCCGAAGACCTGCGAAAACGATAACAGCACGCGTGGGTAAAGTTAATTTTGGCGTTCCGATTTATTGTTCGAACCGACATGGATAAATACTTACTTAGTAGTATAGTAGTATAGTAATAAAAGCTCAACTTTTTTTTCAAATTGTTCGCCTTCTTTCATTTCAGAACAATTTAATATGGTAGCTTTCTATAATTCATGGGTTATTTAACATTGAAAAGAATTTTTTGGAAAAATTTTTGTAGAAAATAGATCGTGAAAAAACAAGTAAAATTATTCGACTATTCGATTATTCGATTCGATATTCGAGGAAATTATTCGAATTCGATTCGAGTGCAAAAAAGTGGCATTCGCACACCCCTACAATTGTTTAAAAATTCGTCCAAAATTTTCAATAACTTTTCAACAGTTGTTAGACAATTTTCAAAAGTTGTTGCCACATCATGGCAGTGGCGGTTCGTGAATTGTGGCAACAATTTATTTTCTCCATTTGAGCCTATGTAAAACAATTGCTCCTCGATCCTCATGAGGGACACATTGCACTCAAGAAATCTATACTTTTGCATAGGTTTAAATGGCAAAAATGCACGGTTGCCAAATTGCACGAGCCGCTCCTGCAACATGGTGTCGACAAACTGGAAACACTTTTTTTTTGTTGTTGTTGTTGCTTCGGTGACCAAATTTAATTGCCATTTCATTGAAATTACATTGCAATTTCATCCGCAAAAACTGAATGGACACTATCCAAATCTGATCCAGATTCCATTGCAATTTAATTGCAATTGAATTGCATCTCTCTTGTAATGAAGTTGCGATTTTATTGCAATGGAATTGCAATTTCATTCATGTCAATTTAATCGCGATTTAATTGCGATTTTTAGTCAGATTTATTTCAATAAAATTGCAATTTTACCTTCTTCAATTTAATTGCAATAAATTGTTGATTAATCGTCGATTTTTTTTACAATTAATTGCAATTTCTGCTGCTTGGGCCTCTATATACTCGGCAGCCATCTTGGATTTCACAATTCTTCAATTCTGACCGCAGAATTGAAATCTGCGACCTAAAAAACTCGCGGATACCGATTTTCATTGAATTTTGTCGACTACATGCGGAGAAATGATTTTTTTCGTCCCCGTCGCTGCTGCTGATAGAACGCAAAAATAGCCATTTTTGACACTTTAAAAATTTATAACTCAAAGACAAATCATTTCCCGAAAACGGACTTTAGCTCATTTTAACCGGAAAAGAAAGGGCTTTCTTAGAGATAGTTTTTTGTTTTCCTCCGTGCGATCCTCATGTGAAAAAAATTCAAAAAACTAATTTTTTGGGATTTTTAAAATTTTGAAAATGCAATAACTCAACTAAAAATCAATGTTTTTTAAATTTCATACACATCAAAAGATAGGTTTTTAAAAGATCTTTCGTTTAAAAAAAAGTTTGTTTTGGTATCTCTATTCGCAGTGGCGTCATTTCGGGTTCGGCTTGGAGGGGGGGGGGGGCAAAAATGTCATGACCTTTTTTTTTTTTTTTTTTTGCTCATCAATGTTATTTTAGACACTCTACAGTCCTGCATATCCTATATTTACGGCCCTAAATTCCAACGAAACTCGTTACTGACCACCAAATTTTAGCTCAAAACTTTTTTCTTCTCCTAAAAAAAAAAAAAGGTTATAACTTTTTCACTTTTGGCCGACCCTTGGGGGCAATTGCCCCCCTGCCCCCCCGCAAATGACGCTACTGTCTATTCGTTAAAAATTAATGGCCGAAAAACCGTTTTACCTTTGACCCCCCGCCCCCCCCCCGGTTCTAAGAGGGCAAAAATAAAACATAGGCCATCGTTAGATGCCCCGTGAATAGTTCTATCAGCTCTGAAAAAATGAAGGCAATCCATTCTCAGCCCATTCCTTATGGGCGATGAAACAACCTCTTTAGATTTTGATTTACGCTCTCAGACGTGATTTCAAGCTATCTCCACTTCGCAAATGATACCTACGAAACTAAACAAAAACAAAGTGTAATTATATTTTCTCCCCCCCCCCCCCCCCAAGAAAAAATATCAAATTATAGAGAACCAATCTTGCAAATTTATTTTTTGCTATGCATGAATTCAAATACTAGATTGAGGTGCACGATAGTGCACCAGCCAAGTTCACTACACAAGCAACTCTTACAGGAAGCAAAATGCCCAATTTTCACTATTTCACTCCTCCCTAACTCAGCTAAAAATTAATATTAGGTTCTGAAAATTAGGTTTTGTGCGGGCTGTTGAAATGCTCTCTTAACAAGCTGTCAAAATTTCAAGCTCGTATCTCCAGTGGTTCTCAAGATATAGAGCTCCAAAAATCCAGAAAAGTGCCATTTTCTGTCCGAGACTGATTTCGCATAGATCATCAAATAATGTTTGGGTACTTCCGATAATCCCATAACTTTGATATTTGGTACACATATACCATTTGGGTCCAAATGAAAGGGAAAATTCCGAAAATTCATTTTCGAATAATTTTTCTCATATTTCTGGTCATTCAAAAATTGACATTTTTTCAAATTTCCTTGAATTATATTGATTTTCGTACCGAAAATCTAAAAAGCAACAACTGTGCAAAATCTGGATGCATAAAGACCAATGGTTCAAAAGTTATGCTCGGGTACGGACGGACTGACTGACTGACTGACTGACTGACTGACTGACAAACTGACAAACTGACAGACTGACGCGAACGGACAGACGCCACAGAATTTTTTTTTGCATAAATCTCTCCGAGTTAGAAAGGACTAATAAATATGGGAATATATGATGGAAGTTTGTTCTTTCAGATGGTATTAAACATGATGAGAGGCCATTATTTTGAATAAATCAGGATTGACTTAGTCGTGAGAGACCAAGAAATATCGAAACATAATACCTGCTTGAAAATCTCTGCGCCATCGCAATACTTTCTCAATTTTTCTAATTTAATTAGAGTGAGACTCGACATAACATTACATAATGACAATAAAAGATCGATCTTTTAAAGACCTTTCGATTGATGTGAGTGATATTTGCCTAATTTTAATTTTTAATCGATTTATCGAAGTTTTTTTGAAATCGGGTTTTTAGTTTTTTTAATCATGGAAGTTTGGAAACGCACGAATCATCACAAATTGTTTTTATGGTAAAAGTAGACGCAATTTGCTAAAAAATGGTTCAAACCGCATGCTGGAGAAATGCTCTGAAGCGGAGTTATGAGGGCTCAAAGTTGGCGCTTTCGCGAAAAAGGGTGATAGATACAGGTGATAGAAGTTGGCATAAACTGTTCTTCCCGTCCAAATGACTTGATAATTGGTACTCCTAAGTATTTTTTGACGCTGAATTCAAATTCTGCATCAGTTTTTCAAAATTCGAAAATCCAAGATGGCTGCTGACCAAATTGCAGAAACATTTTTTTCTGCAATCTGGTCGGCAGAAACACTTTTTTCTGCAATTTGGTCGGCAGCCATCTTGGATTTTCGAATTTTGAAAAACTGATGCAAAATTTGAATTCATCGTTAAAAAATACTCAGGATTACCAAATTTTAAGTCATTTGGACGGGAAGAACAGTTTATGCCAACTTCTATCACCTGTAGTACGCCCCTCGGGGCGGCCTTTTTCGCGAAAGCGCCAACTTTGAGCCCTCATAACTCCGCTTCAGAGCATTTCTCCAGCATGCGGTTTGAACCATTTTTTAGCAAATTGCGTCTACTTTTACCATAAAAACAATTTGTGATGATTCGTGCGTTTCCAAACTTCCATGATTAAAAAAACTAAAAACCCGATTTCAAAAAAACTTCGATAAATCGATTAAAAATTAAAATTAGGCAAATATCACTCACATCAATCGAAAGGTCTTTAAAAGATCGATCTTTTCGCATAAATTACATCATCATATCTTTATTTGTTCAAAAGTTATGGGCGTTTGAAAAGTCTAACTTTGGACCCCCTCCCCCCCTTTCCCTTCGTCCAAAATAAAAAAAAGGCCAGATTTGGAAAGCTGATTTAATCCTTTATCATCCCTGAAAGTATTTCACATTTCGCTCTCAGGGGTAAAAAGGCCCATTTTGGGTAATGTCCTTTTACGTAGATTTACCGTAAATGACTGGTTTTGCTCATATTGCCACTGGTTTATCCTCTGTGGGTCAGAACATTAGAGACGGCCCTGAAACAAAACTCGCGGCTAAACCGCATAGGGGCTAAAAAATGAAAAAACAGTTTTTTTCGATTTTAAAAAAAATAGCCCGAGGGATTATTTTAATTTTGGCAAGAATGTGTTCTAAAAAGCCTTCAGAACGACTTCCTATCAACAGATATGGGGTATTCGGCTTTCTCATTTTGAATATTTTAAAACCCACCGTGTAATGGAAGATGTCATTTACTACGCCGTAAAGATGTGCCCGAAGATTTCCCGACACCCTTTCTCATTTCGCTTCCTAACCCCCCCCCCCCCCCTAATATTCCTAATAATATGTCTCCTTCCCTTATATCTCAAAATTTCTCCGAGATGGCCCTCATTAAAGGCGTGTCACCCACGCAACACGCACCATATCTGACCTTTTATTTGTCTTTTTGGATCCAAAATTGGATACTACCCAGATAACAATATCAGGCTTGCCGATCTGGCTTAAAATGGGCTTTTGTAAGACGTCTTTTCATTCCGTCTTAAATCCGTCTTATGAACGCGGATCCAAAGACGTCTTTTAAGCTTGTCTTAAATCCGTCTTAAATGCGTCTTTAAGTCGACTTTAGAAGACACCTTGTATTCCGTCTTAAATCCGTCTTCCGAAGTGGGTTTTAAGACGTCTTTCGATCCAGTCTTACAAGGCGTCTTTAATCCGTCTTAAATCTGTCTTCAAAGACGTTTTTCAAGACGACTTGAATACCGTCTTCCAAAGTGGTTTTTAAGACGTCTTTCAATCCAGACTTATAAAGCGTCTTTAATCCGTCTTAAAGCCGTCTTCAGCCAAGATAGCTAGAAGATTGACTCCAACGTTTTCAAGTCCTTAAATATTGATAATTTGCAAAAATCACAAGTTTTTTTTTAAAAATTTCGAAAATTACGAAAATGTCCACAGTTCGAAAATTTGAAAATTTTACCAATATTTTCATAAATTTTGAAAATTACGAAAATTTTCATTAAGTTTGAAAATTACCAAGATTTGCTCAAATTTTGAAAATTACGAAATTTTCACAAATTTTGAAAATATTGACTATTTTCAAGCAAGCTTGGAAAGCTAGGCTTCCTCGAGACGTAACCTATAGAGCATTGTGACCGACGCCTTTCATACAGGGTGTCCGAGAAATGAGTTCACACTTTTGCTGTGAGCGCCTGGTTGATTGTAAAAATCTGAAAAATTCAGGAATAATCTATTACCCCTAAGCGACTTCAGAGAAAATATCGGGGGGCTCCCACCCCCCTTTAGGGGGGGGCGTAGGCCCCAAAATGTACCCCGTGTTGCCAATATATCGCATATTTCAAATGGCAGGGGGTATTTTTTATTTCATCATTCAAAAGAGCTTAAAAAACTAAGTAATTTCGTTTTTTCAGATTTTCGGTAGCCCCTCTCAAAACAAAATGGCGGCCAAATAGCTACCCCATACTTTAGAGGCCCACAACTTCAGTTTGAATCAATATTTTTTCAAAAACTAAAAACTTTCTGAATCTTCAGAACGTCCTCTTTCCAATGATGTACCACACTTTATCATTTGGTGGAAAAAAATGGGGCGCGGAGCCCCCCCCAAAAATTTTTGAGTTTGGGGGGCTGTAGCTCAAAAAAGTCAAATGTAAAGGGGGGTCGTGTTGTACATCAATCGAAAGGTCTTAAAAAAAGGAAGAATTTGGCGCAAACCCGAAGTCGCTACAATGCGTCTATTCAAAATGGCGGCCATTTAACCATTTGGGGGTGGGGGACCGTCCCCCCCAAATAAAATCCCTCCATCGAGTGATACACCAATCGAAAGGTCTTGGAAAGAGAAAGAGAATGGCGCAAACCGGACGTCAATACGATGCTTGCATCCAAAATGGCGGACGGTCAAAGTTTTTTGGCTTATGACCCTGCAGGCCTATAGCCAAAAAACTTTAACCGGCTGCCATTTTGGATACAAGCATCGTATTGACGTCCGGTTTGCGCCATTCTCTTTCTCTTTTCAAGACCTTTCGATTGGTGTATCACTCGATGGAGGGATTTTATTTGGGGGGACGGTCCCCCACCCCCAAATGGTTAAATGTCCGCCATTTTGAATAGACGCATTGTAGCGACTTCGGGTTTGCGCCAAATTCTTCCTTTTTTTAAGACCTTTCGATTGATGTACAACACGACCCCCCTTTACATTTGACTTTTTTGAGCTACAGCCCCCCAAACTCAAAAATTTTTGGGGGGGCTCCGCGCCCCATTTTTTTCCCACCAAATGATTAAGTGTGGCACATCATTGGAAAGAGGACGTTCTGAAGATTCAGAAAGTTTTTAGTTTTTGAAAAAATATTGATTCAAACTGAAGTTGTGGGCCTCTAAAGTATGGGGTAGCTATTTGGCCGCCATTTTGTTTTGAGAGGGGCTACCGAAAATCTGAAAAAACGAAATTACTCAGTTTTTTGAGCTCTTTTGAATGATGAAATAAAAAATACCCCCTGCCATTTGAAATATGCGATATATTGGCAACACGGGGTACATTTTGGGGCCTACGCCCCCCCTTAAGGGGGGTGGGAGCCCCCCGATATTTTCTCTGAAGTTGCTTAGGGGTAATAGATTATTCCTGAATTTTTCAGATTTTTACAATCAACCAGGCGCTCACAGCAAAAGTGTGAACTCATTTCTCGGACACCCTGTATGTCTTTAAGACGGATTCGTAAGACGGTTTTCAAAGTTGTCTTATAAGACGTCTTTCAGACGGATTCGTAAGACGTTTTCAAAGTTGTCTTAAAAACGTCTTTAAGACGGATTCGTAAGACGGTTTTTGAAGTTGTCTTAAAAACGTCTTAAAGACGGATTCGTAAGACGTCTTCAAAGACGTGTTTGGGCGGAACTAGAGACGTCTTTAAGACGGATTAAAGACGGATTTAAGACAACTTTACATGTCTTATAAGACGTCTTTAAGACGGATTGAAGACGATTTTTGCTAACTGGGTAATTCAACACAATGTCAACAGAGGGTCTGAACATAGAATTTACCGGACGTTGTCAAATATACAAAAAAATCAACAAAAACGATAAAAAATTGAGAAAATATTTAGAATATTAACTCTATCGCTTCAAAAGGGCAAGTGTGATTGATAAATAACTCCAATGAATCTTTCTCAAATGGAAATACTGACATTTTCTTTTTGCCCGAAAAAAGTCAAGTTTTGACCCACTGTGCAATTATTTGATGTCAAAGTTATCCATTTACACCTCCCCATCAAGTTAACAAGGTTGGTACATTTCAACAATGTAGAGAGAAAATACGTTGCCATGATGAAGATTTTGGCAATTTTTGGTGAAAGTAGGGTTAATTTTTCCTGAAAATCGAATTACGAATTTCTCAATTTGCGGCGAATGCGTGTCGAAGCATAAAGTAGACACTTTGGGCTAACTTTTTTCGCAAAAGCGACCGCGGTACCATACAGTACCATCCAACAAAAAGACCTTTGTTTCTATCAATCTCATAATTTTTTTATTACGATTTACTAGATGAAGTTAGGCTAGGATTAAAAACTATGTATCATCAAGGTAGATTAAAGAATGTATGTGCAACACTCGCTCGCGCCGCTAGCAGCTACTTCAAACTACGTTCACATTTCTTCATGACGTCATGCGGGTGAAATCACTGTGATTGGCTGGCGATTATATGCCAACCAATCAGGGTATGTTTGCTCACCGACCGGCCAATCAGAGTGGATTCTAATTTCACCCGCATGACGTCATTTTTTTGAAAAGTTGTTAGCGCTTCTAGCGGCTACGGGCGGCGCGAGCGAGTTATGCACATACCTGCTTTAATCTACCTTGGTGTATCATGATATACAGGGTGTTTCACGTAACCTGCTCACTGTGGTTTTCTTGAACGGGTGACGATAAAAAATCTGGAAAAATTGGTTTTATAGTAACTCGGACTTAAAGTTTCATTTAAAAACTCTGCCACAACCCAAAATTTGGTTTTTGGGGGGTTTTCAGGGGGGGCACCCCCCTTATCTCGAGATTTTCAAATCGCAACCCCTATCTTGTGATACCTCATTTGAAAGACGGTAAAATTCTAAGCATTTTGGCTTAAACCGGAAGTCGATATCTTTTTTCATTTTCGAGATATCGAAGGTCAAAGATCGATATAGGACCAATTTTCGAAAATTCTTAACTCCTACAAAAATAGTCGTAAAACAAAAAACTGCACATGTAAAATGGTCTACTTGATGAGTACTTTTAAGAAAAAAATGCGAATTTACAATCAAATAAACCGGATGTCGACTTTTAGGCACCTTAACATTTTTGGCGGGAAAACCCCCATTTCTCAAAATTTTCAAGTGGCAACCCCTATCTTTTAATACCTCATTCGAAAAGGCGTAAAAAGTAGTGCATTTTGGCGCAATCAAAAGTCCAATATCATTTTTCTAATTCGATATATCGAAAATCGAAGTTCGATTTAAACCATTTTTCGACCCAGTAAAAACCGGATCCTATCGTGTGATACATCATTCAAAAGCACATAAAAAACCAAGAATTTTAGTGCAAACCGGAAGTCAATACCTTTTTCCGCGGACGAGATATCGCAAGTCAAAATTTAAGGTAGGCCCTAACCAAAAACTAAACTTTGACTTGCGATATCTCGACCGCGAAAAAAGGTATTGACATGGGTCGATATCGAACACGAAAAACGATATCGACCTCCAATTTGAGCCAAAAGTCTTAGAATTGTATGCCCTTTAAAACGAGGTATAACAAGATAGGGGTTGAGATTTGAAAATTTTGAGTTAGAGGGCAACCCCCTCCCCTTAGGGGCGCCCGCCCCCCCCCGGAAATTTTGGATACGCAAAAAATTAGTTCCCATTAAGTTATAAAACATCACCCGAGTTTCTTTTTTTATCTTCAACCGTTCAAAAGTTAGACAGGGGGGGGGGGGAGACTTTCCTCACACCCTGTTTAAACACTTAAAATAGTTATTCTAACCTTTCGAAACGTCCTCCATGTTTCGTTTCTCAAGTTGGAAAAATATAAATAACGTTAAAACCACTTATCTTCATTGGTGTGGAACACAGATTTAAATCAGATAGCGGTATAAAAGTGCTGCGCGCTCTGGCGGATTGTGGGCGAACCAATCAACGTAGAAAGCTCAAATTGTACAGGATGATGCAAAAGACTATACAAAATCCACCAATACCTTTGGTTTTGGCCATAGGTTAAATTTTTCTTTTGGACTTTTGAGCATGAATTCGAGTCAAATACCGCGTAGTGTGCCCGTTGACATCTAGCTTTAGTATTATCTGTCAGTGGTTATGTGGAAGAGAGGGCCAGTATTGGCCCTAACATTGCCACTTAAAATAAATCGATCAATCAATCAATCACCTTGTTGATGCGTTGCTTCATTCTCTCCTCTTTGTCGGTATTTAAGATGATTCCAGGGTCGATTAATTCGAATCGTGGACACCACGTCGCGCTATTCAGAAAGTCAACAGTTTTAGGCTAAAATTCACAAATTTATGCTAAATACACAAATTTGGGGATCGTCAGCACCTGTGAGCATACTTCAGGAAGATACTTACTCAGAAAGTTTCAAGCTGAAACACTCAAAAGTAGGTAAAGCCGGAAATTATGAAATACGAAGTCTGAAAGAGTGCTAGTGAGGCAGATAGATGTATTATCACTCGCACTCACTCTGTCACTCACTATGCTTACGAGTTACGGCGAAATGAATTTCATAATTTACGGTTTCAATTCTTCACCAATTTTGCTCGTTTTGGACTCAAAAAATCTATAAAAATTTTGTGCAGGTCTTGACGTTAAGTACTGGATTTTGCGTCTATGGTTTCAGTTTAAAACGCCAAAAGCACGACTTTTCTGAAAAGCGTCTAGTGGTGCTATCCATCGAATTGAAATCTGGAAAAGTTTCGCCTGGAATCTCCTTAAGTACTTCCGCAGTCCGCACTATCTAAATCTATCCACTCGAGGTTGAAAGTTAAGATAACTTTTACCGTGAATCATTTTTGATTTTTTACTATCATTTCTTTTCTTTTTGCAGGGGAGAAGAGTTCAGTGAAAAAACGCAGGCCACTTTGGCGCAAGACGACATTGAATTGCCTTATCCTAACGATGTAAAAGTTGACAGGTCGGGAATTCTTTGGCTTCTTGTCAACAATTACATTGCATTTCAAATGAATCAGCTGGAAGCTGACGCTCCCAACTTCAAAGTTTACAAGGGTAAAGTCAGGCAAATAATCAGAGGAACAGTTTGCGAAGAAGTATAACCATGGGCGTATCTACTATGGGGTCCGGAGGGGGGGGGGGCAGAAATTCTTACGTTAATTTGAATTTGTTTGCCCTCCGCAGATCGCCGCCCTTCAAAACTATGAATTTTACGACCTTTTGGATTTTTTGTTTTTGTTGTTCACTTTGTTCACCCTGATTTTGCCACCCCCGGAGAGTGCCGCCCGTGGCCAAGGTTATAGATTAAAGAGGTGTGCTCATCTGACTTCGCGCCACGAAATCAGTAGCGCGCAGTTCAAAATCCAGATCCAAGATGGCCGGAAAAAGCAGAAAACATTGTATACTCTTTCCAGAAAACATCGGGCTATTTTCTGCTTTTCTGGAGAGGGAGCCCGATGTTTTCTGGAAAGAGTGTACAATGTTTTCTGCTTTTTCCGGCCATCTTGGATCTGGATTTTGAACAGCGCGCTACTGATTTCGTGGCGCGAAATCAGATGAGCATACCTCTTTAATCTATAACCTTGGCCCCTGGCGATCCCTCCCTCCTCCCCCCCCCGGCACGTCACTGCGTTAGTTGGGCGAAATGTATTGGACACACTACTGTATCATGCCACCAATAATAAGTACTTCCCAGTTGGAATTCTACGTATGAATGGGTTGAGACTAAAATAAAATACAAATAATGTTGGATCTTCCTCTATATATTGAATTGAATTTTCTTTCTTCATCAGTCATACTGATAATTACGATTACAAAGATCATAATATCCATATCCCTCAATAACCGTTACATCTCTTTCAGTTTTAGACTTCAACATGACATTGTTTCTGAAGAAGTCAAAATTGAAAATTATAATACCATATTTAACAAAAAAGTCTATAAATACATTATTTTTTGGAACCAAAACATCACGTTCATCAACTGTTGTGACAAAATCGCTTTTACGACATCTGTAACCAGAAACACACGCAGCAAAATGAATTCTTTTATCAGTGAAGAAATAAATTCTATTTTTAAGAACTTTTATACTATCTAACTTGAAAATAGACGAACTATAATTCTTACTAAAATTATTAGCGATTGGAAAGACACTATCGTTCAAATATCTTTTATAAATTTCTGAATCAGTTTTTGGGTTGTAGCCGGGATAGAAACAAGTTTCACAAAACCTATAATCAGGTCTTCCTGGATTGAAAACACTTTTACTAACCAGAGCTGAAGAGCAATCTTCAGTTTTATCAATAAAACTGTAATCAATTTCATTATCATTCACAATTTTTGTAACACCACTTTTCTTACAGATGCAATTGCATTTACATTCTTTAAAATAATTATTCAATTTTTGAAAATCATTTAAATCATTGATATTAATATTGTCCAATTCTTCAACAGGACTAATGAAATCTGCAGAAAAGTAATCATGTAATATCATTAAGACATATTGCTTAATGGTAATATTTCCACAGTATGGGAAAAAATAATTATAACCATTGGTTATGAAAGTAGTTGGAAAAATATTATATTTTTTATTAAAGTAATGATCAATTTTTTTATTAAACTTCAAGCTTCTATATTTAATTAAGTTGAATTGGTGAAACAATTCACTACTATATACCTTCAGAGAGGGTTGAAAAATAGACTTTAGAGATATGTAACACGCTTGATTAAATACTTTAGATAATTCCTTATTGGTGAAATCTAATTTTTCATCATCAACATGAAAGATTAAATCTGTTCTGATAAATATTTTATCGTCAAAAGTATAACCTTCATGTAATTTAGATTGATTGAAAATCACACAGTCAAAATTATCAAATTTGTAATCTTTATCTTCAATTTTTAACGAAACTTTGTCTTTATTGGTTTTTAAATAAATAACTAAGGTGTATAATGAATATTCTTTATTTTCTTTATCTACGTAAGAGATGTCAAAATGATTTTTAAAAATATCATCATTTTTCAAAAATTTATTAAATCTAAAGACGTTATTAACTTTTTTGAAATTTTTGAAAGTGTTAATTAATTGCTTGTCGTCCGAAAATTTTACTAACTCTTTAATAACTTTGGTTACATAGGTTGCAAGATAAATTGAGTTGAAAATAAACCTAAGCCCTCCTCTTTGATCATCATTATACGGTTTTGCGTAATAATTTTTTTTATCAAGTTCCAATAGATATTCAGCAATCCCTTTGTCGAATTTAAATAAATACACATCATCAACATGATTAACTTCTTTTAGAGAATATTTCTTGCGTTTGATCCAAACACTTGAATCATCTTCATTACTTTCTTCTTTACTATCAAAACAATTATTTTCGTAACATTCTGAGCAGATATTAAAATGATCGTGGTTGGTATTCAGAAATTCTGTTTCCTTGCATTGCACATTGTCACTGTCAATAGAAACATTTTGACTTTTTAATAAGCTTAAATCATCGTCTAGAGCAATAATATTTTCAAAGTTATAATAAGACAAATCATACTTTCTCATGAAGACAACTCTCTTGTTATTGTACAAACAAAACCTTGAGTCGTCTAACCTATCTTTTTCAATAAATCTTAAAACTTGAAAACTCTTGGAGGGGTAGAAGGAAATGGGATAAAAATCATCAACAAATAACATTTCATTTTCAGGTGTATTAATACTTATGTTATAAATTATACTGCTTATTTCTTTATTTTTTAATCCTTCTAAGACATGATACATGTATAGATCTCTCAACGCTATGAGAAAATGTAACCTGTCCTCTTTAGTCAATAAAATTGCATCTTCCTCAAGAATGTGATTTTTAATGAAACCTATAGATCTAATACTTTCCTTATTATCCAGCTCTAAGACAGGATAAAATTCGTCAGAAATTATTTTTTGATCCATCACATTTTGAATATAATATTTGTCATCTTTGGTGTAAACAAGTTTGGGATTAATATTAGTTAAGCATTTACTGTTTTCATCATAATCAAAATAGACATATTTCTTCAGAGAGTGACTGGAATTGGTCCCCTGCTTATCCATTAGTAATTATTAAAATCAAGATTTCAAAAAAAAGCTTACTTCCTGTATCGGTGAGTAAAAGTCTTACCAAGTTATACCAAACGTCACACACTCATCAGCAAATGCGAGGCACCCAGCTGAATGTAAAGTTACAAGCTTCCACCAAGTTTTAAATCACTGGTGCCGAGCAGGAAACCGAAGAACCAAGAGATACAATCACAGAAGAACGAGTCTATTTCCACCACAAGAAATCAATTACGGACAATCTACAGTGCGAAGCTTGAGCGGGAAATACAGGAACTTGAAGTTAGATCCAGAAAAAATCTAGATACAGGGTAAGATAGATTCGAAGAAAACTATAGTTGAACGCAGGGTCCTTAGAAGCTGCAACTTATTTCAAAACTTTTTTTTTTCTTTCTTTCTTCAGAATATGGAGATTAGAGTAAGGTACAAAATACAGTTGATTTGCAGCTTGAGATGCTGTTTCTTGAATATGATGCAGTAAAATTACTTACTTCTGGAATTGATAACAAACACAGAGAGATCAGTAAGTAAGGTAACGGTACCGGTAGCCAAAACAGCACAAATTCCTTCACAGCCCTTCACTCACAAATTACATTTTGAAGGCGAGAAACACAAAAAGGGGTCCATCCAGCTGCCATAAGGAGTGGCCCCCCCTCAGAAAAATTTGAAACTTTCAGTAATGATAGAGCTAAGCGTCAGCTTTCAGAATATGGCCAGTTTTTTAAATTTGGTCAACTGAGAGCGGGGGGGCAGGGGGTCAAAGTCAAAACCTTCAGTGCCCCATAACTTTTGAACGAAAAGAGATATTGACGTGAACTTTGCGCCAAAAGATGCGTCTTTCAAAGACCTTTCGATTGGTGTCCTACAAAGTTTAGTTTAAAAAATATTTGAGCCCATTTTTGCCATTTTTTCGATTTTTGAAATTTTTAAAAAACTGTTTTTTGAGTTTGAAAAATATGCGCAACGTAGGAATCTGAACAAAAAACTTTCGTAAAGAAAGCTGATTTTATAAGCTTTAAGATGGCGCAAACCGCGATGCCGGGAAACGTTTCGTTCAAGAGCTATGACGGTGCAAAGTTTCAAATCTAGGCAAAAAATAGGGTTTTGCCGACTTTCGATTCTACAAAAAATTTGTTGCTCCGCCAATAATCGATGAAATTCATTGAAACTTGGTAGATAGGGGTTTTTTGGGTCGCTGAATTCATTTTTGATATTAGTTTTTCAAAATTTCTAAATCCAAGATGGCCGCAGATAAGTATGACTATGGCGGCCATCTTGGATTTAGGAATTTTGAAAAACTAATATCAAAAATGAATTCAGCGACCCAAAAAACCCCTATCTACCAAGTTTCAATGAATTTCATCGATTATTGGCGGAGCAACAAATTTTTTGTAGAATCGAAAGTCGGCAAAACCCTATTTTTTGCCTAGATTTGAAACTTTGCACCGTCATAGCTCTTGAACGAAACGTTTCCCGGCATCGCGGTTTGCGCCATCTTAAAGCTTATAAAATCAGCTTTCTTTACGAAAGTTTTTTGTTCAGATTCCTACGTTGCGCATATTTTTCAAACTCAAAAAACAGTTTTTTAAAAATTTCAAAAATCGAAAAAATGGCAAAAATGGGCTCAAATATTTTTTAAACTAAACTTTGTAGGACACCAATCGAAAGGTCTTTGAAAGACGCATCTTTTGGCGCAAAGTTCACGTCAATATCTCTTTTCGTTCAAAAGTTATGGGGCACTGAAGGTTTTGACTTTGACCCCCTGCCCCCCCGCTCTCAGTTGACCAAATTTAAAAAACTGGCCATATTCTGAAAGCTGACGCTTAGCTCTATCATTACTAAAAGTTTCAAATTTTTCTGAGGGGGGGCCACTCCTTATGGCAGCTGGATGGACCCCTTTTAATACAGATTTCTTCAAGTGACTAGGAAAAATTCATGAACTAATTCCAGAATAGATGATCATCTAAAAGAATCTTAATCTTGGAAAGTTCCTTGATCCTCTAAGTTGAGCGAAGGCTGAGCACTAATTATACAGAGAAACGCAGGATATTCACTGAAGTTAGGTACACCGCTAATTAAAAGTAAAATCCTACAGGCACAGGCTATTACACACTAAGTTCAAAATCAAATACACAAGACGAAGACGATTGAACGATTTCAGTAATCCTGAATTCGGCTGAACGTGGCCACTTTCACAAACGAAGATCTTTTGACTTATAGCTTAAACAGTGGAACAAACAAACTTTTTGAACCCACTGAAGTTGCGCCAAAATGTGTAACTGCGTCGGATATCAGCGTGAGCGTGGTACGTCGCACCTCACTTTTGATGACGTTTCGTGAAGGATTGGATTGGTGATGGCGAAAGCATGCGAGGAGTGCGAGGGCATTCTCCAGAAGTATGATTCATTCTCATCATCATAGTTACCAGATTGTACAGAAAAATCTGCACATTGTTCATTGAAAATGTTCAATTATTGAAAAATTGTGAGCCTAATCTGGCAACAATGCTTGTAGGGCATGTGGTGTATCTCCGGACTATCTCGGTGTGTCTATCTGTATGGCTAATAAAAGGTAGGGCCGGAAGTACCTTGGAGCCTGCCGACAACCAGGGTTTCAAGTGTGAAATATTTCATATGAAATTTATGAAATTTCCTTGAAATTTCACATGAAATTTCACGAAGCTGTGAAATTTATGAAATTTTTGAAATTTACTCCCATTCGTCGTTTCTTATGATTCTTTTCTACTCTGAAGAGGAATTCGTCTAATTTTCACCATGAAATAATTGATATCTGTTTGTAATAACGCCCTCCCAAAGATTACTATGTATTTAAGTATTTCACCATGGTAAATGTTCATTTTATCATAAGGTAAACAACCCAGGGCATCCCTAAATTTTGCATCAGTTACTTGAAGGTTATGTTTTCAAATTTTTGAAGTTCTCAATAAAGTTTTATTCCCAGCATCATTTTCATTTTATTTATTTTTTATTTTTTGCATTGCCCACCTTACTTAATGCTATAATTTTTACACTTACATGTATCGTGAAAATGTTTGTTCAAATCATAATTATTGTTGAATAATATAAGAGCCATCGGCAGAAACAAGGGGGGGGGGGGTGAAAGGGGTAACACCCCCCCCCCCCCTCCCACGTTCTACCTGAAAAGGGAGGGAAGGAAGGGGAAAAGAAAGAGAGAAAAAAAACGGGGCAACGGGGTAACGGGGGGAGAGATAAAAAATCCCAAATCCCCTCTCCCCCCCCCCGTTTGCGAGGGCTGGATCCTTAAAGATGAGGGCTTTGGACTCTCATTTTACCAGAATTGTATTTTACACAGTAATTACTTGGTAAAATCTCTAGAGACCCACCAACATTTAGACTAATTTCAAATTGAGAATAAATAATTTATTTATTTATTTTGCTTGCACTGGCTGGCAGTGATGTTAAAAGAAGGCAAAAAACAGCTAAATAATAGCACCAATAGTTTTGTTTCTCATTTTTGGTGAGGCAAAGCAACCGAAAGGCAGTTCTACGCATTTGCGGAGTATTTTTCCGTATTTTTCATAAATTTCATAAATTTCATGAAATATTTCACGTGAAATTTCACGATTTTATTTTTCATGAAATTTTCGAACCCTGCCGACAACTGATAACTGATAAGACGGAGCATTTCGGTGATTCTAGTTCGTTGTTTCGAACATGCCCCATTCAAGCCACTGTAAGGTAGAGTTTTAAAAAAATTGAGACTTTCCAAGTTTTTTTCAGAGCATCCGGTGGAAGATGAGAGAATAATTTGCAATACGTCAGAACCATCTTTGGTATAAGAAGTGTCAGAACTCAGACGCCGGAAAAAGTAAACAGTAGAGTCCCTGTGTAGATTGTAGCCATTGCCATGGATGAAAATATACTACGAAGTATACATTCATCCACCATTGTAGCATCAAGCATGTTTACATTTTATCTACTGTCTACTGTCGTGTGACGTCATTGGCATGCTTTTTGGCAAGAAAAAGAAAAAAATACTGAAGCCAGAACGTAAAATCCGAAGCAGACGTCCTTTCCAAAAGAGGTTATGTTTACGTTCGGTCTAGGGTGGGTTTCGTTTCGGTAGACTTGAAAATCAGCTGCAAGACCAGAAATATCCAGCGTGGTCAAGATTTTGAGCCTCTTATCTCCTACATTTATTCAGCAGTTTTGATTCTGATCAAATCGAACTTCCAGGACTTCAGCAGTAAATTAATTTCTCACTCATCTTCTGATCTATGTCCACTTCTTGCTGTAGCTCCCTTGCTTGTGAGTTCATTCCAGTCAATTCCAGTTATGTTTATATAGCATGCATTTTCATTTGCTCGTCTAAATGTTCTTTGTTCTGGCAGAGGACCTTGTTTCACATTTCCTTCTGGCTTTGAAAGGTAAAAATTATCTAAAGTTCCGTTCCGTAGTAAATTATCTACTTACCTCCAAAGCTCAATTTAACTAACATGTCCCTGCCGAAGCTAAGTACTGCTTTCAACTAATTTACATGTGTCCAGAAGTAACTTCTAATTTGGCTGTAGTGCCAGAGGTCATTTCAAATTAGCTGGTGCCCGACAGTTCTGAGCGTTCATGTGGGGTAGACGCACTGCTATTTATCCATTTGAATGTGCTGGTATGTGATTTAGTCTGCTGTGCAGGAAGAACTGTCTGATGAAATCTAAATGTAACTGACCTCCATTTTGAGGGAATTTTCCATCTTGGCAATAGTCCTGGAGATATGATAATCCAAGGCTTTTGGCCTGCGTGCTGATCGGAGACTTCATAGTTGAACTGATCGATAAAACTGAATACCTACAAGTGACACTATTGGGTGAGAGACCGATTTGGAGTGGTAAAAACCATTGTCCAGTCGCTCGTTAAGTGAAGGTTGCTCTGGAGACTACCTTTGAGTGATTGAAGCATAGCTTTCGAAAGACTTCCGCCCCAAAATCGGTCCGTCACCCAACAGAGTCACTCATATTTAGTTTCATCAATCAGCTGAGAGCAGGACAATTTTGAGTATTGGGTTCTGGCAAGTAGCAGTGTTTGCTTCCGATCTGCATCAAAGCGCAGCGGTGAGCAGTTGATTTGCAACGAGTCGAAACTCTGGGCTAACCAACCGCTCACTGGTGCGCTTTGATGCAGATCGAAAGCAGGCACCGCTTTTCGTCCGAACCCGATACTCAAAATGGTTCTGCTCTAACTAGGAAGTCTCCAATCAACTCGCTGGTAGGTGCACAGGGAAGTCCTTTCCCTGGATCTAGTCTAGCATTCTGTAGCCCAATATTAAGGAATTGAAACGACCATTAATATGAAACAGGAAGTCCAGCTCTAGTGTGAGTTACCTACAATGGATTCAAATCATAGATAAATATTTAAGATAGATAGATGGATAATTTCATATTCAAAATAAATATTTTAACAAATGGAAAACAAACTACCCTGCCAAATCAGTTGGGGTCGCTACCTTGTTCGATGAGCTCCCACCAATTTAAGAGCGCACGTATTTGATGGTTTAGAGCTGTAAGAATAACCTGATCGATTTGAGCAGTACAACACTGAGTAAGTGGAGTCAAAGCTCACGCATTATTTATTTATTTAATTGTGTACATAAGAGCTCTCATAGGAGGCATGGTACTTGTCATCTTGAACAGGGTATTCCAACATTATTAAGAAGACAATATTAACAATAAAACATAACATGTTACAAAGAAATTACAAGATGAAAACCCAATCAAATGTGAATGAGAGTAAATGCAAGTAAATAGCACCTCAGAGTAACTGCTGCCTCGCTAGAAATTCATTTATACTGTAATTGGCCGCACGTAATAGAAATTTAGAAAGAGAATTGATAAAATTCCTCAAGTCGCTAGCTTTGAAGATATTATGAGAATTGGGTGCAAACTAGTAGTGGTGCCTGTTTCTGAAATGGAATGCATTAATGTACAATGAGGAGTGGTTTCTTAGTGACGATTTGAAACTTTTTGCTTACTAACTGCTCACCAATGCGTTTCGATGCATTTCAGAAAAAAAAAAATATTCATCCCTGGAAATTGGCTCAGTGGCACCAACTAAAATACTGCCTACATCTATACAATGGGGCTCTTGCAAACTTTTGCTACAGGGGGTTGAAGAGTTGATTCGTGCATAAAAACTATGTAAATGACGATGAGTACAGTAAAAAAACACGAAATTCACTCTCAGAATCGGGCTTTATGGCGGTTCAACACAGGTATCATTGGAGATTCCTTACTAAATCGAGACATATCTCTGTGTTACCGCAGAGAAAGTGACAAATTAGATAGGAATCTCCCTTGATATCTGCGTTGAACCACCGTTACGAACTTGCCGTTACAGCAGTTGTGTGAAGCGTGATTTTTTGCTGGTTTTTACATCAGATTGACTTTGCTCCCTGCAAAAGTTTTCAAGATTCGCTCAATAGAAATTCCTATTGTGTATACAATCAAATTATATTGGTTGGGTATGCCTCTTTGCTGTTAGGCACTAGTTTTTTTTCTAATGTCTTTTTTTAATTCTGTTTAACAGTTGCTGAATTTTCTCAGTGTTTGCAATGGCAGCTGTAGAAGAAAATTTTGATTATTGGCTTAAATTGAAACTCAAAGATTTGAATGCAGACGACCCAGTTTTCAGCACTTACATCAAAGGTATCTTAGAGGGTGAAGATTCTGAGGAAGAAAAACGAGAAGCTCTTGAAGGCATACTTTGCGGCATTGCGGTAAGTTTATCTTTTCCTGTCTTACTTCTTCCCCATTCTCTGGTTATTTTATCAAAGCCAGCCTGATATTTTTCAAAGTACATCAACTTGCGGCCATCCTTTGGGGCAGAAGCTCTAAGCAAATTATCTACTAACTTATTGACATGTATAGACGAGTCTGACTTGTCTTCGGTCTCCCGGGACAAATATGCTTAGACGAGTCTGATTTGTCTTCCGTCTCCCGGGACAAATATGCGTAGACAAGTCTCACTTGTTCAGTTACTATGCAACCTACAACGTCGTAGTTCTCCGTCTTCTGGAAGATAGTGCAATGCTCATTGGGTAATCAGAGACGTGGTAGCCAACTTTTTACAGTTTTCTATTTCTTTTTATGTTGGTAGAGCTGATAATAGTCATGAATACTTAACCACAAAATTGTCTCAAGTTCTACAAACGTAAACAAGCGCTCGTAGCTCTGTTACCCATGTTATGTTTAAAACTTATTCTCAAGTATAAAAATACACAAAAAATAAAAAAAAAAAAATCTCAAAAATGGGCTGGGGACAGTTGGGAACTGAAAATAACATCAAGAATAAGAATGGGCGTTTTACCCTAAAATTCATCAGTATCAGTGTTGCTGCTTCCTTTTTCAGTTCTGGGAGCCATCTTGACCGGCACGTTTGCTTTTTAGGGGCCATCTACAATTTTTTAGGAGCCGGAGTGATTTTTTGCATACTAATCACGGCGCGTGATGTTTCATTGAAAAGAAAACACGCGTAATGTAATGTTAGTAAATAAGCCCAGATAACTAAGGAAGATGTTATAGAATAACTTCAAAGAAGTAAATAAATTTTCTCTTATTTCTCCAGGCGCTTTTGGCGTTTTTTAAGGAAAACATCAACTTCATATTTTTTTGCGGGAATTTTTGGATCGTTTTTACTTTACGGCTTGTTTCAGCGGATTGTGCAGTTCAATTCTAATTTTATATCAGTCTATTTACATGAACTCAAGCCACCGCCTCTTCCCATAAGGGGGGCTTTCACCTCGGTAAAAGACGCGATTTTTACGACCTACCTCGCCAGATTTGCCGGATAGTCGATTACGCTGCAACTTTTGCGAAATTCGTAAATTCCCGCAGAATTCTGTTAGTAAACGCCGACTTCGCGAGAATTCGCTTTACAAAAGTGAACCCAAGTGGTCACGACTGATACTCCTGTGAGGATCAGATCGCGATAGACCGTTTTAAAAATTTCTTGGCATTTCGCAGCCGCAAAATTTTCCAAGCTCTACCGGCATGAGCATACGGGCGAACATTCAATTAGGCGCCAAGTTTGACCGAAGCAACTGTGTTTTGGGCGTCAACGCCAAATTTTTAGGCGCAATTCGCGAGTGGCCCCTGGGGAAGCAGCAACACTGATCAGTATCTTCGTTCAGTCCAAAAAACAAACAAACAAAAATACAAAACCTGAAATGACTCCACTAGATAGAGGCGGTTGAAAGATGGATTTTGGATGATCATTATTATCATGCTATCAATGCCTAAATGGCACTCATTGGCAAGGACGTTCGTTTCAATGAACGAAAGCCGAAAATGCGCTTAATGTGCTTAAACGAAGCAAAGTGTTATCTACCAGCTTTTATGAAACAGCCATTCGAAGCATTCAACTTAACAAGGGCCGACTGAACCAATATTTTATACAACTAAGTCACCTGTAGTGAATTCTTTGTTCATAGTCGGATGATATTGCCAGTCTCTGTGAAGAAATTCTTGAAAAATGGCTTTCCTCAAACAATGCACCAATGGCAGGGACTGTGAAACCAATGGAACAACTAGAAAATGTCGATGAAAGGCTTGCTCGTCTATTGGAGACTAATGTGAAACCAAGTTCTGTCACAAAATCGTACACAGATGAAGAACGCAAACTCCGTGATGCTATTCTTTCTCAATATGGCCAGGTAAGTTTTTAAGCATGTAAAATTTATGTTTTTCTTTCCATTTTGTCCACTGGCACCTTGTCCAGAGTTCATTTCAGAAGTGTAAATGCACATGTAGACTGATAATCTTTGGCAAATTTTCAATTTCCATTCCTTCAAATTAAAACAAAGCTTGTCTGTGACTTTGACCTTTTGATTTTAAAGTGTTCCTCGATGAAAAGCTCACGCGAAAATTCATTTTTGTTTATTTCTATTGTGTGATAAGAGAAATATTGTTGAAAAATTCTTAAGATTATCAATTCGTGCGCCTACACTTTTGAAACGAATTCTACTTGATGCAATGGAAGCAATTATCAATTA
The DNA here is from genome assembly GCA_011764245.1 of Trialeurodes vaporariorum. Taxonomy (NCBI): domain Eukaryota; kingdom Metazoa; phylum Arthropoda; class Insecta; order Hemiptera; family Aleyrodidae; genus Trialeurodes; species Trialeurodes vaporariorum. Next base: position 65,238,573 of record VMOF01000035.1, read on the forward strand.
GATTTGGAGAACGATTGCTGTTTAGGGAAGCAAAGCTGATGTACTATGGCTTTCAAAAGAAAGTATCCTGCTAGAAATGTTCTTTGTTCATTTCTCGACCAATTTGAGGAATTTTGCGGTTTTCAGGTATTTCAGAGTCTCACAATATTGCCGTTTGTGACATTATGCCTTTTTTTTTTTTTTTTTTTTTTTTTTTTTTTTTTTTTTTTTTTAAATATTTGTGTGTGCATTGCACTCACTTTACCCTGCACCTATTTGCAATAGAAGCGAATATTTGACAGTGTTCTATCCAATAATTTAAATAACTTAACACAGTTAGCAACGTAGTTGCCAATTGCTTAATTCTAATTTATGTTGAAAAGTAACACGAATTCAATAGATATACATTTTTACATTTTATCCCGTTAGAAAGCGACCTAAAGACAATTCAAACGTTTTCCGACGTTTTAATCTCCGGATCAGATTCTCATTATCAAGCAGTACGTCAACGGTGGGGTTAGGATGCTCGATTAGTTTTTCTTCATGTCTTTTAGCTGTTTTCATGACCACCTGTTTTACTGTCTCGATTTGCAGGTCCCTATGGATATCCTCGTTCCTGGAGTACATAGGGGCGTCGGTTATAATTCTTAAAACTTTATTTTGGACATTATGCCTGAAGAAAAGTAAAACGGTGGAAAATTAAAGAAAAATTCATCAAGAACAATTTAGATGAGAGGAGTTTCTTTTGAAATTCATAGTACAGTCGTGGACAGAAAGAATGTCAGTCGACTCCTTGGATTTTGGTTTAGATAGGCCACCTGCAATACTTAATTTAACAGAGACGAGTATCACAGGTAACCTACCTACAGGCGTCATTGGACATTCTTTATGGCCCTGATTGTGGCTGCTCTAAAAAATCACGAAATCTGCTCCTAAACTCATAAAATGCTTTCAAATGCGAGACCGTGGCCATTCTTCTGGCAATTGTATGGTTCATGTTCTTCTTGTGTGGTGTCATGAGAACACCTTGTGAGGATGGAGCTGATTGAGATAGAGAAACACAATGTAATCGGCAACCCGCCATTGCAGTCTTCCGTTTGAAAGCATTTTTGTGAGTTTGGGAATGGATTTTGTGATTTTTTAGTGTGCTAATCGTTATTTTGACAGGGTTTTACTCCAAAATTAACTATTAATAAGCCTGTAGCAAAAGTTTGCAACAGCTCCATTACTCTAAAATTTGCTCTAATGTCAATGCTTTTTATTAAAGTAGAATCCATCTTCCACTCTAAATTTTATTTTAGGTGGAAGTCTTTTAAGTACACAATTTGACCAAGTACACAGTCTGGCCATGAGTTCCGTCAGTCGAGATACTGCCACTTTGGTGTGTTTTTATGCAATACCATTCCTGCGGGCCGATCATTTACTTCATTGTTAAACCGATCGTTAAAACTGTCTACGAGTGATGCTATTGGTCGAAAATTGTAAAACTTGGCTGTTGCTATGGTAACCATCATTAAGAGTCTCGTTTTATAAAGGCTATTCATGAGTAACCTTTAAAAAATGGACACTATAACGATGGTTACCATAGCAACGGCCAAGTTTTACAATGTTCGACCAATAGCATCACTCGTAGACAGTTTCAACAATCGGCTTAACGATGAAGTAAATGATCGGCTCGCAGATAAGTATAAAAATCCCTATATATCCTGAAAGTACATGGGTCAATCCATGTCAAAGCAACGAAAAATAGACAAAAAATTTCAGTGACCCCCTTCGATTTTGATGAAATTTGGTGGAGGTGTTCATTATGGTAAGAAAAACAAGAATACAAAATTTAAAAAAAAAATTTTATCTCAAGTAGAACCGGAGTCACGGGGGTTCAAAGTTTCGGAAAAACCCCCCTTTTTTTAAAACCCCCCCAAACTTTGGAGACCCGTAACTCCAGTTCTACTTGAGCTACAGAGCTCATCTTTAGCTCATTCTGTACCTCTGATTAGCATCTACAATTTTTGGCTGTCCACATTTTTTTTTAAAAATAAGGGGGTTATGCCCCCAAAATAAAATTTTGGGGGGCTATGCCCAAAATACCCCCCTTCGATTTTTTTTGAAAATTGGATATAATGCAGTTTATACCTTCAAGACAATACCCTGAAATTTTTAGGTTGGGCCTTGCATGGACTATACTTTTTTTTCAATTTTGAAAATTTTAATGTATTAAAAACCCTACAAAATGGTTTAGTCTACATTGAATAATCCAGCCACTGAATTTTTCATATCAGGTATGAAACTTACGGAACTGATTTAACCAAGATAGTTCTTTGTACGTGAGGGAAATTCAGGAGATAAAGGTGATTATCAAAGGAACTAGATTGGCACATATATGTAAGGTGTCACTCTAGTGGTGTGTTTAGTACATTTTATAAGGCATGTTGAAGGCGCCATTCAAATTTGAATCTTTAAACAGGGTCGGGCCGCTAGGCCGCGATCGCGGCCTAAAGTTTCGCTTTTTGAGGCCCAAGGGGGCCCCCGAATGGATAAAATGGAAAAATTTAGGAATGAAAAAAAAAGAATAATGTATCAAAGAAGACAGTCAATAGATTACTCTAAAGGAAAACCATTGTAAGCTAATTAAGATTGCTTAATATAAGGATCGAAAATGCATCGAGACTGGCCAAGTCCATTTTAGTCCAAGATGCGGACCGACACTTGGAAAATCTGGGGCCCCCGAACGTTTAAAAGAGGAGCCTTCGAATGGATAATAACGGGGCCCCAATCGGGTGAAAAACGGGGCCCCCGATTGGGTCAAAACGGGGCCCCTTAGTCCCCCAAAAAGTATCGAAAGAATAAACTGGGAAGAAAATAATAAATACTGGCAAGAAAAACGAAAAAATGACAATTCGTGTAATTGCAAGCGAGAGGCGAGTCTTAGGAGTCTACCATTATGTCTTATATTTTTTAAAAACAAGTTTTCCTCTTTTCCTTCTTTTCAAAATCAAAACTTGCTAAAATGTCATCTCTATCTCATAAATAATTACTCGGTTCTCTCACAAATGAAACCCTAAAAAACTCATTAAATTTGGGTTTTTAGGACATAAAATTTTCAAAATTTTCCGGGGTAGGGCCCCCGGACCCCCCCCGTCAACACCTGGGGGGTATTCCATACCCCTCAGACCCCCCGGTTAGTGAGACACGTGAAAACAGATGGCGTCACTTTACCCCCCCCCCCCCCCAAAGAATGACTATCTAACTCCACCACCGAAGATAATAAGTTACTTTATCCTGGACTAGCAGCCGCAGCCGAGCATATGCTCCAGCTGATATTTGGGTGGGTTAAAAAATGGTCTGAGGGGGGCCCCAAAATGGAGGGAGGGGCCCCCAAATTGACCGAGCGGCCCAACATGTAGAGAGCCAGTCCGACCCTGTCTTTAAAGGCAGCAATCGTAGCAGCAGGTGAAATTCCTATTGAAATTGGGAAAAGCGATTGATGAGTGGCCAGATCATTTGAACAACTGCGTCCAAGCCCAACCAAGGCGGGCTTTTGGAGAAACATTTTTGTGAGGCTACATATTTTTTTGTAAAAACATTGAATACAAGTCAGATTCTCTTGCTTGAAATCATTAGTACTTTTGTCTGTACTGCTTTTGAAAAAGTCAAACTTATAATTTTCCTCTGCGTACGCTATCTTAAAAGAGTCATGCAATGATGTAATTTTGATGCCTAATTTAATGGATTTAAAAGGCAGAATTTTTAAATTCTACAGACACCATTTTGTAGGTTTTTCCATGTACTTTCAGAATGTATAGAGTTTTTTATACTTTTCTTGGATGGTATTGCATAAAAACGCAAAAGAGTGACAGCATATCGACTGACAGAACTTATGGCCAGACCAGGGACAACATATGAAAGAGACCACAAACTATCTATCTTGCCTATGTTAGTGCACAAAAGCAGAGAGGACACCAACTCACTCAGGTGACTTCGAGTATCACCCTATGTTTCTGCTTTCCTCAGAAACAATTTACAATAGAGACAACGCACTATCTATCTTGCCCATGTTTGTGCGCGGTGGCAACTTTTTTTTGGGGGGGTCTCAACAGAACGCCACAACATGGACAATACGTTGACTGATGAGAAAAGTCGTTTGAGATTTTTGCCTAGTGAAACCGAAGCACCGAAATCGCATCATCCAACGTATGGTCCATGTTGGGTGGTGCTCCCTCCCTCATGCTCCCTGTGTTAATTCCTGTTGAGTTTCGAAAAATAAGTCGGTCACCGCGCGCATGGCTAGTGCGTGGTCTCTATTATATGTTGTTTCTGGGCCAGACTGTGCATTACAATCTAAAACTGTCCTCAGTTTCCTCCGACTCTTTTTATATTCTTTTCAAACTTTCCGTCTGCCCGAGTACTGTGTGGTTTGCTTCTTCTTTGCACTTATGCCTTCGTAGCATTCGACACGCTCTCACAAACTTACTTTGTCCTGTTGACTTTTGCGCAGACGTCTGACTATGAAGACGAATACGATGATAACGAAGGAGGAGACGAAAAAACAAAGAACAAATCCAAAGAAAACGGTTTGGAAAAGAACATGAATGCTCTAGCGATCCATCAAGCTGAAAAAGAAAAGCGTGAAAGATTGAAGGAAGAGAGTCGAAAGAAGAAGGAAAAGGATAAAGAAGACAAGTAAGTCCCAAGAATCTTTCTTTTCTTGCCTCAAGGCCAGCTGGCTGATCATTTACCACGGTAGGTTTTATGGATTCCCAAATGCTAAAGTCAGCAACTCCATTTCTGACAATGGGAGATCATTCTGATGACTTTAAGAAACACATTCCCGTTGAAATTTAACCCATTGACATGTACAAACGAATCTGACTCGTCCTCGACTCTGTAAACAAATACAAGCGCTTGTGTCTCTGATACACCTATGTTATGTATAAATGTTATTCTTAAGTAAAAAAATCACAAAAATCACAAAATTTGAAAGAAAAATCAAATAATCCATGGTCAAAGGTTTCATCATTTGGTCCTTGAATTGAATTGAATTGAGGGTGGAGGTGTCCCCATGTGATGGAGCCAAGTCGGCACTCAGGCCTTTAAGTAGGCCCATTGTGCCTCCTCCTAATTTAGAGCAAACGGAGTAACCCTGTCTTCATAATGAAGCACAATAGGTCTCTCATCGTTAAGCTCTTTACATCCTCTGGGTCCAGTCGATCCCAGCCCCAGAGTAAATATCTGCTACTGCTAAAAGCTTCACAGTCACACAAAATGTGAAGAGGAGTTTCCTCCTCTTCACCGCACCATCTACACCACGGGTCCTCAGAGAGTCCCATGATGCTCAGGTGACGATTGAGGGTACAGTGTCCAGTTATGAATCTGGTCACTGCCCTGAGCTGGTCCCTACTGAATTGCAGAGTCCCAGTTTTCTGAGGATCCAAAGGCCCCACTAAAAATGATCGTGAGGCCCTCATCTCCCCTGCTTCCTCCTTCCAGTATTTTAGGTGCTGTTGTTTAAGACAGCTACTGATTTCAGAGGTGACAAGAGCTTTGGGAACTCCAAAGAAGGGTTCTGGTCCCATGGGTCTCGTCTGAGATCCCTTGCGGGCCAGACCGTCCGCCTTTTCGTTCCCATCCACTCCACTATGTCCTGGGACCCAAACAAGGGTAACCCTGTTTGATAGGGCTAGAGCATTAAGCTCCTGCCTACATTCCCAGACTAGTTCGGATGCGAATCTAGGTCCCTTAAGGGCCCCTAGAGCCGCACGGCTGTCAGAACAAATGAAGATGTTCCTTTTCCTAAGGTTCATTTCAGTGTTCTTGTGTGCACAGGCCAAAATAGCAAAGACTTCAGCCTGAAACACAGTTGCAGAGTGTCCCAGCGAGAATGATAGCCTAACATTAGGCCTTCTCACGTACACCCCCGCTCCTGTTCCCGTGTTCGTCTTGGACCCGTCCGTATACCATACTAGACCATCCTTGAGCAAATTGGGGACAGTAGTGTTCCAGTCCTTCCTTCCAGAAATGACTGTTGAGAAACGACCTTCGAAGTCATAGACCGGTTGCATGTAGTCAGTCCTCATCAAGCTGGATGGGACCATCCCCTGCAGTTGGTTTAGAATCTTCGAATGGCCGTAGGGCCTTTCAGACCAAAGGCCCCAGCTTGCCAGGCGATATGCTGTCGTTGCCGCTTCAGCCTTCACCACTAGATGCAGAGGTGGAAGTCCGAGGACAGCATTTGGTCCTTGCAAGCAGACATTTAAAAGAGCTAGGCAACTGGTAACAACACACACAACAATCCAGTGTTTTTAAGCTTGTCTGGCTTTTTCAAGTGCCTGCTTGCAAGGACCAAATGAAGAAATCTTTGACCCAAATCTTACTAGTTTGGTAGGAAATTGGTTGTACTTTCAGAATATTTGTATGGTCTTGCACTTATTCTCATTTGTTTTTACTCTACAGGTAGAAACGTGAGAGAATGGCCGGTAGCAGAGCTTTTGACTAGGCTATACTCACCGGCAGCAGAATTGGAGGGTGAAAATCGGAATTAAAATGCAAAAAAGGCAACACTGAAAACCCTTTCGAGCCTCGAGTCGTCGCAGTGAAAGCCACTGCTGAGAGCTGTGAGTGAATAGCCGAGAGCTGGCTATTGTTTCGGAGGAGCCCCGGTGTCCGGCTATCTCAGACCCTTTTCCTTCACCCAAAATTTCTGACGATTTTTTTTTGTCGGACGAACGCGCCGTTTTTATGTAGAAATTCGATTTCAGCGTGAAATTTCAATGGAAATCAACTAAGAAACTAAGTTGATGAGTTAATTTGAAGCTGTTTGATTTATCACTGTTTGGTTAGCGGTGATGAATCAAACAGCTTCAAATTAAGCTAATCAGCTTAGTTTTTTAGTTCATTTTTATTGAAATTGCACGCTGAAACCGAATTTCTCCATGAGAACGGCGAGTTTGTCCGAGGAAAAAAAATCGTTAGAAATTTTGGGCGAAGGAAAAGGGTCTGAGGTGGCAGGACTCGCGGCTCCTCCCAAACAATAGCCGGCTCTCGGCTATTCACTCGACTCGAGACACATGAGGGTCCTCAGTGTTGCGTTTTTTGCGTTTTAATTCCGATTTTCACCCGCCAATTCGGCTGCCGGTGAGTATAGGTATGGGTTTCATACGTACAAAAATGTTTTTTTTTGTTTTAAAAAATAAAAAAAAAATCGGCTCAGGGAATTATTTTTATTTCAATGGGAATGCATTTCTTTAAGTCCTCAGAACTAGAGTCCCTATATGTAGAGAGTTGAGACAAGTGAAACCATGGGCGTGGCCATTGGATGCGATTTTGCACATTTGTTTACATTCCGAGGGCCGTTGTTGTGTTTTTGTCCACTGCAAAGATTACAGTGCCGCTGAGTTTCTAAGGATGTAATCTTTTACTGCTTTTGTGGATTGACATCTATTTTCGCTTCGAAAGATTCTTTTGGGATTTATTGACATTCTTGAGGCGTATCATGATTAAAGTTAACAGATTCATCGAAAATTAACTTTTTATCCGCATAATACCGTTGGTAAACAACTGCGATTGTAAACAAAAGTGCAAAATCGCATCCAATGGCAGCATCCGTAGAGCCTAAAACTCATCGACCAATCAGAAGTTGACTACCCTCTTGTCTTAACTCTCTCCATATAGGGACTCTACTCAGAACGACCTCCCATTGTCAGAAATGGGGTCGCTGACTTTTGTGTTTGGGTGACCTTGAAACTCACCGTGTTGAGTTTGCGTTAAACCAATAGTTAACACTGTCTATGAATGACGCTATTGGTCAAGCTTTGTAAAACTTGGCTGTTGCTATTTACGAAGTTTGTCCCAAAAGTATCAAGACTAATGCTTTAACTTCAAAAATTAAACAAGATAGCAATCTGGTTCTGGTTACATTTTAAAGAACAACTCATTTCCTATCAATAGGGCAGTTGCAAGGGTCTGAAATTTTGTGTTTTTTCATAACGAAAATGATAGCACTTGATGAGCTGAGAACAACGGTGCCTTAGGTTTTTTCCTAAGTGTCCCGGTTCTGGAGAGTCACAAAAGTAAAGTTGTAAAAAATCGTGTGCGTAGTGACGTCACTACACAGAATTCCCATTTAAAACAACGTATCATGGGCCAAAATCTCATCTTTGTAACAATGGGACTCAATTAGAAACCAAAGGCATCTTTGTTCTCAGCTCATCGTGGACTTTCATTTTCTTTATAAAAAACACATCATTTCAGTGGGGGTCCAAGAGCAGTTCGAGCTCAGAGGAAGAGTATGCGACATATATGCCCTGCCCCCTGCTTTGCTTGCTTGTTTTTGCTTTGCTGCTTTGCATGGCTTGTGCACTAGCCTCTACCTTCCTAAGACCGTAGCACACCTTCACGTGGTGACCCCTGCCTCGCAGAGTTGCTACGGATTGAAAGTGCGTCGGTATTAAACGGGAGTGGTCAGTGCTAGTAGCTTAACATAGTGCAGTATTGTGTTGTGTAGTGTATTGCAGTGTAATGTAGTTAAGTGTAGTGCAGTGTAGTGTAGTTTAGTGTAAAGTAGTGTAGTTTAGTGTAACGTAGTTTAGTGTCACCTGATGCAATTTGTGCAATGAAATGTAAGTATTAGTTTCCCATAGTGATTCAGCTTGCGGGGGCATCATTCTCTGGAAAGCTTGGAGATATCCGAGTTGAATGTAGAAGACTAACTACAGCTCAAGAGGAAGTAATGATCAATGAAATGATGAGAAACACTGAGAAAGAAAAAAGAGAAAGAGTAGAGCAAACAAAGACCAGAACTAGGACCAAGAGGGGTTTGGAATTTCAAAGCGATGTCCAAACAGGAGAAAATCAAGGAATGACTGAGCAAGCAAGTGCGTAAGAACAAGCAATGAGAAGATTGTGCACAAGAGCGGAGATCAAGCAGTGACAGGAGCGGGCAAAGGAGCAAGGAGTGAGCAGTGATAATAGATCATGGAGAGAAGAAAAAGAAAAGTGATCTAATACCAGCAAAAAAAAAAAAAGATAAAAGGATTAGAGACCAGAGACAAATTGAATAAAGACTGAAGAAAACAAGGAGACTTAGTCAGAGATCAGAGAAAAAAGAAATGTAGTGATCAGAGACCTAAGAAATAGAAATGAAGTAATCAGAGAGCAGAGAAAAGAGATGAAGCCAAAAAAATAAGGCAAGCAGAGGAAAGAAGTGAAGCGAGTAGAGAAAGAAAAAAAGTGAGCAGAGAAAAGAAATAAAGTGAGCAGAGAAAAGAAATAAAGCAAGCAGAGAAAAGAAATACAGCGAGCAGAGAAAAGAAATAAAGTGAGCAGAGAAAAGAGATAAAGAGAACCGAGACTAGAGGCTCAAGCATAAACACACCCTATTAATCCTTGTCATTTCTGGAGGCATCGTGAAAGCGACCTCTACTCGTCCTCCCCTCGGGAGGTCTGTGAAAGCAGAGACCTTCAATCCAACATCCTTCGGAAGGGCCATGTAACAGTGGTCACTCTATTTTTCCCGCGGGAAGCTCACGCATACAGCGGTCTTTCTGTGATTCACCTTTCCCCTCCCCCGTACAGTCGTTCGCTTTGAGATACAAGCATAACGAGCCCAACGGCTTGGGCGACTGGACGTTACATTTCTAAAACATTTCCAAAAAAACACATCATTTCAGACCCTTGCAACTGCCCCATTGAGTTCAACATGAGTACATTTGGTGAAACACTGACAAAGTTATGACAGTTTGAGAAGAAGAAAAAAATTGATTCCCTTCGGATTTTTTAACAATTTGATTCACGTTCAAATTGAATAGAAACGGGGTAAAAAGGAAATCTCAAAGTCAATTTATGTTGGACAGTGTATTTCAATCCAAGCCCATTTTATTCTCATTACTTGCTTGAAAAGGAATTTTCTTCCTTGCCGGAGTATTTCCTGTAAATATGTTTTTTTCTTATTAACTCATTGACTTGTACCACAGCTTTTGTAAAGTTCCTATGTACAGTCAGGGAATTAAATAATGTCAGTTGACTCCTTAGATTCTGGTTTAGGTAGGCAACCTGCAACACTTAACACTATGAAATGGAAGCATTGCAAGTTGCCTACCTTGCCAAAAATTAAGGAGTCGACTGACATTATTTAATTTGCCGCAGGTACCAATGTTTAAGTAAGTAAATAAATAAATACTATTAGTATATTCTTGTTGTTTCAGGGAAAAACAGAAACTGTTAGTTCAAGAAAAAAAAGAGAAACGTAAAACGGCCGCAGCAAAAGGAGAGCGTCGGCGGTAGCAGCTCTCTGATTCAGATCTACGATTTTTTAATGTTTTCTATTTATTTTTAAATCAGGTAGCGCCCAATTTGAACATTTTTCTTATTCTTGTCCATCTTTTGATCAACAAATGTCCTGAAATCTTTCTGTGATTTATTATTTTATCTCCTTTTTATAACTTGTGTGGTTTCTTTTTAGATTCTTTCGGGTTGAATTGAACCCGTATCCTGAACCAGGCTTACAGTTGATTACTCTTAACATGTTAACTGTCACAGTGTTTCTGGATAGTGCTTTATGTACGCTTTGAAAAACACAAAACAAGGATCTGTTGGAAACTTTTGCTACAGAAGCTCTAGTGTTGTGAATGTGGAAATATTTCTGATGAAAACTTTTCAAACAGAAATATGTATTTTGACATTTCAACCTTAGTTGCCGAAATCATGGTCCCTAATTTATAATTTTTCATTAGAGTTGAATTCTAGCAGGTAGGAGGAAAGAGTGAAAAGAACTCTACTTACTAGAGTTTGTTTCAAAAATGTAGGTTCAGCTCACCGCTTATCTTTGGCAAATTTTCAATTTCCGCTCATTCAAATGAAAGAGAAACTTGCCTCCTTTTAATTTTAAAGCGCTCTTCAATAAAAGTCCAACGCTTGAATCTGTTTTTATTTATTCATATTTTGTATTATAAGAAATAACGTTGGAAAATTCCCAAGATCGTTGGTCTAGGTGTGCCTACACTTCTGAAACAACCTCCACATTGCTATTGCTCTAGCTGCCCTAGCTGAACAAAAATACTATGGTTAAAGTAACTACTAACTTTGGTGGCACCTTGTTTCAACCGGACAAATATGTAATCTTTTATCATCTGGTAGAGTCTCCGCCACTGACTTCAAAAACTGTGCGGGTATTTTGATAATTTGTCAGTGATTCCACCGATTGAGAAAAGGTTACTGATGCGAGTATTTTTGTGCATCGCAGTTGTAAACCAAATTGAGCTGTGTTATCTTTTGGTCAACGGGTGGAAACATCGGTGAATTAAAAAATCAACAATTCGAATTAGGCAGCTTGGAGTAAAACTGACGAAGGCAGTCGGAAGACTCTGAATTTTGTTGTTTATCAATAAGCGAATGAAAGTTCTGCCTAAGCTGAGAATATAGATGCCTTTGATTTCTAACTAGCGGGCCGATCATTTACTTCATCATTAAACCGATCGTTAAGACTGTCTACGAGTGATGCTATTGGTCGAATATTGTAAAACTTAGCCCTTGCAATGGTAACCATCGTTATAGTGTCCGTTTTTTAAAGGTTACTCATGAATAGCCTTTATAAAACGAGACACTTAACGATGGTTACCGTAGCTACAGCCAAGTTTTACAATTTTCGACCAATAGAATCACTCATAGACAATCTTAACGACCGCTTTAACAATGAATTAGATGATTGGCCCGCTGGTCTCACAGTTCCGGCGATGGGATTGAGGCCCAAAATATAATGTTTTAAATTGGAACTCTGCATTGTGACATTGCAACCTACCTGATTTTGTTGGAATTGTACACAAGTGTATCTCCAAAACTAGGGTACTTACGAAAAAAACCACAGGCACCTGTATTCTCAGCTCAGTAAGTACTTTCATTTTCTTTGGAAAAAAAAAAAAAAAAAAATTCCAGACCCTTGCAACTGCCACCAATGCAGTTGTACCGTGTTTTCAAGACTTTGTTGATAATGTAGGTTGATATTGCCACTGACGTTAAAACTGGCAGAACAACGCAAATACTATGCAACACTGCTCTTCATGCCCGGCTGAGGACGATTTGACGCGGGGCGCAATGTGTAACAAGGCAGTTAACATGTTAAGGCTTTACTGATGAATCTCATCTTGCTGTCCTTTTTCTATGTTACAATGTGTTTTGTATCAAAAACTCAATTTCTAGTCGTCAACATTGTAACGATTTTTTAGATGCTGCATCGTTCAGCCAAGGAGAAATATATGTTTTGCCAAACGAAACAATCTAATCTCTCGCCAGTGAATGAAATGTTCAATTTTCATGATGTGTCATCTTGTAAAATTGTATTTTAGACCTAAGGTTTTTCCATCTTCATCCTAATTTGCTAGTTGTATAAGCCAAGTTGCTCATTGTAAATGACGAGTAGAATTATCGAACGGAGTCAATGCCCATTGCCTGTATAAAGGTTTGAGAAAAATTGATGAAACTATAAAATGCGGTAGCCTATGAATCCCATCTCAATGTTTTAAATTTCTGTGCTTGTTTGAAATATCTTCACTACTACAGAGTGTCACGCCTGGTGCTTTACTCCACTTTTCCCCTTTCTTCACTGTGAGGTATCTAATATCTTGGTATTTGAGGCGTGAGAATTCATAATATCTTATGTGACATCAGATGTTGCAAAGATTGTGTAACTTTTTCTTTCTGTAGAAAATAATCAAAGCCCAGAGAACAGGGCAATATTGCCATGCATTGTTTGCATTCCCACAACATTTCTTTGAACACTTCCGGGGAAATTTGGCCAGGAAAGGTTGCGACGGTATTTTTTTTTCAATTTTGCTTGCAATATTGCAAAAGTACATTCACGTAATATTTGTGTGCTATGTTTTTTGTAACATTGATGGAGAATGTTTCTGTAATATTTTTTGCAATATTTCTTGAAATGTTTATTGCTCGAGAATCTCACATTTTTAGAAAGCTCTCTGAAGCTCAAAACTAATATTTTGCAAAAATTAATGAAACAAAGTGATTTGCTTTAATTCCTTTCACACGCTACTGCAAAAAATAAAATATAGTTTTGATGACTCTTCAAGCGATTATAATTTGAAGAACACCTCAAACCAGAGAAGAAAATGTCAAACCTGATTGTTTTGTATACAAATGATCCTGCTCCACTCATATTGCTTTCTTGAAGGTGTATGCCTCACTGTGTGGCTACTGATGTAGTGTTACAGATTGTGTTTTCGGTCACTCTTGATAAAATTAAGGTGATTCCAGGTGATACTTCTCCAGATTTCAATCTGATGCATAGTCCCATTAGTCACTAATGGAAAAAGTCCTGTTTTTGGCATTTTAAATTGAAACCAAAGGAAAAACGCAGAACCCCAGAACGTCAGTGCCTGCAAAAAATTTGTTATGGATTTTTTAAATTGTTTTAGAGTCACAGGGGAAATTTATGAAATGTATTTTGTCATAAGCTCAGTGAGTGAGAGTAAAAGCGAGTGATAATACGTCTATCTGCCTCACTCGCACTCTTTGAGGCTTATGGGAATTTCCGTATTTCATCATTTCCAACTTTATTTTTGAGTATTTCAGCTTGAAACTTTCAGGGTATCTTTCTGAGGTATGTTCGCAGGTGCTGACGTTCCTTAAATTTGCTTTTTTGCATAGTTTCATTAATTATAGCCACAAACTGTAGACTTTTTGAGGAGCGCAGTATGGTTTCCACGGTTTGAGCTAATTGACCTTCGAATCTTCTAAAAAAACTGCTCAATCTTAGCAATGTTTAATGGCCTTTATGATGTTATGAATTTTCATGCCACATTTCCATTCCTCTCTTTTTAATTTCTTAATGGAGCTCTTGCAAACTTTTACTGTGAGCAAATGAAAAGTTCAATCTGATGTGAAAACCAGCGAAAATCACAAAAATCACGCTAAGAAATTTAAAAAGTTAGAAATGAACTCACGTAAATGCTATAATGACAAGATCGTAATGGCGGTTTATTGCAAGTATCATTGGAGATTCCTGTCTAATTTTTCACTTTCTCAACAGAAACACAGAGATATATCTCAGTTTAGATAGGAATCTCCCATGATACCTGCGCCTCTCTGCCATTAAGCCCAATTCTTAGAGTGAATTTTGTGATTTTACAGGCTTTTATTCAAGAATGAACTCTTCAATACCCCTGTAGCAAAAGTTTGCAAGAGCCTCATTCTCAGTCCCTGACGTTTACTTTGAAATACAAGCAGAACAAACAGATGGTTCAAGTGACTGAACTTTGCGACAACCTACTGTTTGTTTAAAATATTTCTTCAACTTGAGGAACTATGGTCAGCCTTCGATAATTTAAACCTTGACAATAGAAATTCTCATCAGTACAAAGAAAAGCTGGTCCCTTGGAAAAGCTTTCATGTTTAAATGAAAATTAATGTATCCATCCCTCCTTCGTAATTCAAATTTGTTGGTGGCCTGTCCCTGTAAATTACCTTTACAATTCAATTTTAGACACTCTATAAATTAAGAGAAATAAGAGGCTGGTTAAATGTTTTCTCCTCTTAGCTGAAATCCACCCATGCAAAAAGAACCCATCCTGAGTTTTTCAAAATCATAAGATAAAATTTTTGTGGCAAACAAGGAAGAGTTTACTATGACTGATGTTTTACTTGGAAACTTGTTACAATTTGTCATTTATGGGTGTAAATTAAGAATTGTGCGGCTATGAGATTGAAAAATTATGAATTTTTAAAAATGGGTCTTACTTTTTGAGTCAAGGTTTTCTTAACAGTCACTCTGTATATCAAGCTAAATGGCGATTCTTTGAAGTACAGTAAACCTCGGGTTATTCGAACTAAAGTGGTGATCGGCCAGTTCGGAAAATCCGGAGTCTGTTACTAACAGTTGCTACGTTTTGTGAAATGACTGAAAAGTCAATTAAAATTTTGCAAACTACTATTAATTTTATACTCAAAACTTTCTGCTTGATATTTACATTTTACGACTGAGTTCTAAAAAGTTTGATTGACATTTACCTATTTAAAATGATCTGTAACTTTCTTCTGCGCACTTGCGAGTGAAAGTGAGGAATAGATATGTATCGACAAAAGAGTTCGGATAACCTGAGTTTTACTGTATTTATGGGGTCTTATAGAGGCCCTTGCCAAGGCGACTAGGTTTAAATTGCATTTTTTCCTGGTCCAATCAGTTTTGAATTATCAAGGGTCGTCTGTACACATAATCAAATTGGCATTACTTCAAAAAATAGTTTCTGTCAAAATTATTGAAAGTGATTTTCTGTAGGTCATCATAAATTATACTTTGAAAATTTGTTTTCTCAATTCCTTTGATTTTGAGTTGTCACTGTAACTTTAATCAGGTATGTACTTCCAAGAGGGATTAAGAGCCAATAAAAAGTTTTTTGAACTTCTTACCTTTAACCAAGCACATTTTTAATCTCTAATTTAATGTTGGAAATAAGTTAAACCTTACCGCTTGAATTTTTTTGCACGCTCATTTAGCTTTCTTCGGATTTAACGGGATTCCAGGATTTGTTCAAACCGTTGACACCACATTGAGTTGCTCAACAAGTCAACAGTTTTTGGCTAAAATTGATGATTTTAGCCGGAAAGTACTAAGAGAAACGTCGTCACCTGCGAGCATACTTCAGGTAGATACCCTGAAAGTTTCAAGCTGAAACACTCAAAACATAAAGTCGGAAATTATGAAATACGGAAATTCCTATAAGCGTCAATGAGTGCAAGTGAGGTAGATAGACGTAGTATCACTCGCACTCGCTAAGCTTATCGCTAAATTAATTTCCAATTTTACGACTGCAATTCTCTACCAATTTTGCTCGTTTTTGGCTCGAAAAATCCATTAAAAAATGACATGATTTCCTGTGTCAATTCACTTTTTAAATCGTTTGATAACAACGTTGAGAGCATCAGGAAGCTCCAAAATCCACTCCTAAACTCTTCAAATGCGTTGAACCAATTTACAAGATGACGGTCGAAAGAGCGGGTGTTAAAGGGTCAGGATAAAAAGCTGCAAATAGATGGGACTCTTTTATTTTCACCCACTCATTAGACCTCCATCTTATCATTTCTATGAACGTATTTATTGAGTTTGTGAGTGAATTTTGGAACTTTCCAATGCTCTCAATGTTATTTTCTTATAATTTTACGTAGACAAGGGCAACATATGCAGCTGCCCAGGGCGGCAAATTTTTGGAAGCAAAGGGAAAGAGGGGAAAAAAGAAAGAAAAAAAGTGGAATTAAAAAAGAAAAAGAAGAAGAAAGGAAATCAGGGGAGAGAGAGAGAGAGAGAGAGAGAGAGAGAGAGAGAGAGAGAGAGAGAGAGAGAGAGAAGAATAGGTCAAAATAGCCACACAGAGCTGTCAAATTTTCAACATTTTCCGTGGGGGAGTCCCCGAATCCCCATGCAGCTGAGGGGTGTTTCCCACTCCCCCCACTCGTGGAAAACAGCTAGTACGGGTGCGGCCAATTTCCGGTTGCCCAGGTGCGGCGAAAGGGTAAATTCGGGCCAGCCCATTCTCATTTGTTATTACTTTTTGCTCAAGTGAGTTTTTTGTTTTTTTCTTAAATTTAGGGGTGTGCGAATCCGCGTATTTCGAATCCGAATCCGACGAGATTCGGATTCGGGATTCGAAAATTTTTTTCGGATTCGAAATTTTCAATTTTTTTTTTTTTTTTTTTTTTTTTTTTTTTTTTTTTTTCATATACATTTATAATTTTTTCGTTTTTCTAACTTTTCTTTTCCTTCCATATGTTTTTTCTTCCTCTTTCCCTCTATACATTAGCGCCTGCTAAAACGACAGAAACTACTATCATCACGATTCGGTACGAATGCGGCGCCGGCGCGTCTTCCGAATATCGATGAACCTAAACGGGGGGTAATCGATCAACACCAAAAGTGCGCGCGACCAGCGAAATAGAATAGTAAAGATAAATCAGAAAACAAATATTTTCTTCTCATTTTTCATTACATCGTAAGGAAAATAAAAGCGCCGCACTTTAAAACAATTTTTTTCGAACTTTTACGGCGCGGATTCGGATTCGGTTCGGATTCGGGAAAATTTGATTTTAAGATTCGGATTCGGAATGAAAAAACTGGATTCGCACACCCCTACTTAAATTATCAGATAGCCAAGCAGTGTTATGAGCCCCTACATGGGCCTACACCTCAATTTTATTTATTCCTCCATGAAAAAAATAGTTTTGAATAATCAGGAAAGTCCCATTCCAATCGCAGGATATGAATTCCAATTGACCAAGTACTTAATTGATAAAATTTAACAAAAACGCAATGAAAAGAGGAAACCATCGATGTCAAAACAATGCACCGCTAATTATTATTCGCTAATTATAATTGCCAGCACGTGCGACAATTGTGCTTCAAATCTTGTTTTTCTCGACTGTGATGACTGTGATTTTGTCTTCGCTTATCGCCCATCAGTTATCATCTGATGCGATGCGAGTAATCATCACGTGGGCCACCCATGTTTTGAGAGGATGCGATTTTGCTCCCGGCTCCATGCTCCCCTCGTATTTTACAAAGTGCATCAAAATCTACTGCGGAAAGGGGGGGGGGGTGGTACGAAATGCAAGCGATGATAACAGCGAGACAATTTTCGCTCCGAGGGCGGCAGAAGCTAGAAGCTCTAACCCATGAACGAACAGACCGGGGGGGAGGAGGGTGTCAAAGCTGCGCATGTCATGACAGAGCGGTTGGTTGGGTCGGTCGGGCGGGCGGGCGCATCTCCGTTGGAAAAAGCTCCGCCGATCGTTGGCTCGACTCTCGCACGTGGGAAGATATGGCGATAGTCTTTGATTTTGGCGCTGTTGTGTTGTTGTCTCAGCTTTGGCGTCGCGCAGATAGATAGCGCTCCCTCCTTTCTTCTCTCTCTCTTTCTCTCTCTCTCTCGGCGGCGTAACACTGACGTAATACGTAGAGTGTGGTTGGGCGAGCGGTGCGAAGCGGTCTTACTCAATGTAAATTAGGCTATCAACGCCTGAACACTGCGATGATCGTGTGTGTGAAACGAAAGAAAGAACTACAAAGAATACAGATTATCATTAGTCGGTGTTCCTTCGAAAAGCTTTCTGAATAAATAATGGTAGGTCGCTTGTGCTTTTTCGCCTCCTGCTGGAAAATTTAGAAATTTGTCGCATCGGTCAAAGCTCACTGATCTTCAACTCCCTGAGTCACTGTTGATTATTCGGAAAACAGAGCTCCGATCACATCGGCTCTCTTCGCAAGATTAGAGACAAAAAAATGTTTCAAACGCGGCATATCAAATTTATTCATTTGTACTCAGAGTGAGACGATTTGCTGCCCCACCGCGAACATCATTGCTTTGAGCTTTTTTTTTTTTTTGGAACCCGTGCCGGAATTTGATTTATGACGTAAGTACCTACACCACAATTTGTTGAACCCTCGATAGTTGTCCTGCTGCCAGTTTTACCTTACCTGCAATTTTTTCCCCTCAATGCCTCCAGATAAATTTCAAGCCATTTGTCGCCCTGTTAGCTATGTGATTTATGGTTTTTCCTTGATATTGTGTTGATACGTAATACATATTCTTTTAATTTCTTTCTGTCGCAATGAAAATTATGATTTTCCATCCGTCCGAAGTTTGAGCCCCCCGTTTTATTTTTTCTTTGTTCAAATTTCGGATTTTTTTTTTTTTAAATTTGTTAGGTATCTATTCTTTTGTCTCTTCAACGCCTGATTTAATAACACATCTATAGGTGAATTTTCGATTTATATTTATCCGTTTATTTATCTACTTATCCACTTATTTATCTTTTTTTTTTTTTTTTTTTTTTTTTAATTTGTCTTTTTACCTTGTATCTTATTTTTCTATTTGCTGTTTTATTTTTCTTTGTGGATCTTTTCGTTTGGTGCGGGTCAATTAATTGTCTTATTTCTACAATAAGTACTAAGTATAAGCAGGCAATATTTAATCAATAATTTTATCGACGAATCATTCCGATCCGGGCAGATATTCTGTAGGGCTTTACCATGTCTTGTTCGTACGCCTCTTTATACATACATATAGTTTTGTTCAAACAACAATGTTGCTTCGCGTGACTATCGCCCCTCGCAGCACATTGGTCTGAGATCGAAAAAAGAAAGTGGCCAGTAATCGGTGGAAAAAAAGTCATCAAAAATCATCGTTTTCGACCTTTAAAGCTTAATTTAAAACTTTCCAGTGGTATATCTAAGTTTAAATTACTTGTTAGAGGTGTTCTCTGTAGTTAAAATTGGTCTTGAAAGTTTATAAATGAGAAATTTGTAAGAAATTTACAGTGGCGAGGCGTGCGATTTGGCAACGGTATTTTTTCCCACTTAAACTCATTAAAAATGTCGAAATGCCTGGTCATCGCCGATGACTGAAGCGTTCGACCTTTTTGGTGTATTTAAATGGAGAAAATGCATGGTTGCCAAATTTCACTTGAAATTTACTTTCTGATTTTTTGCCACTTTTTGACGATCTCAGACCATTTTGCGCAGCCCCCTCCTCCTCACTCCTTTCCATTTCCCCCATCCGCGCAGTTACGGGAGAGTACCTATATATATATATATATTTTTTTTTCAAATATCTCACTTTTTTAAGCTTTTTAATCTTCCCTTCCCAGATTTGCTCTCCTTGCGATTATATTGAAGGGCCAAGTGTGAATGAAGGGGTTAAGTGACGATTTTTTATTTCGAGTCAAACGATGTAACTGTTTAAAAGTTCAAAATTAGGACGTTTTGGACATTTTTGATGAACATTAACATCATTGGCCTAAACGATAGGCTCATACCATGCATTTTAGACCCCAGTAGGAAATTTAAAAAGAATGTTAGCAGTAAAAAAGAAAAAAATAATAATAATAATAATAATAATAATAATAAACCGAGAGCTCCTTCCATCAGGACAGTACAACAAAGATTGTACAAAACCTGTCCCCGGGAGAAGTAGTCTCCTCCTTTTGTACAAGGGATGGTAATTTTTAATTAATAATAATTTATTTTTGTACACATACCGGCAAATTTAAACAGCCGGAAAAAGCCCAAGGCTTAGGACTATTGTTTAGTCCCGCCGCGAGGGACCACCCTATTACCCGCCACAAACTGTGATAAACATCAAATAATAATAACATTAATAATAATAAAAAGGTTAGTAATTTTTAATTTTTAAATGTTGGGTAACCCCCTTTACCCTTTTAGCCCTTCTACTATTATTCTGAGTCATCAGCTCGTGCGATTCAGCAACCATGTAAATTTTCTATTAAAACTTCCGTAAAACAATCGATTCTTGAGGCCTGGAGAATCGATTGTTTTGCATTCATTTAAAAACGGGGGGGGGGGGGGGTGGCGGCTGTGTTACCAAATCGCACGAGCCGTTACTAGTCATTACGTGATTTCCTGGGTAGATACTATCCGCAGGCTCTATGTAAAAAAATTAGTAATAATAATTATGATAACAAGAATAATAATGATACTGCTACTATATCCTTGTTTTTTAACCCTTAACTGCAGATGAGCCCAGATCTGGAACAATTACTTTGAAGCCTTATCTAAAAGTAGGGGACTTGAGTTGTACTGTCGCTGCATGGTGGGTCACATGTGGAACAGATACTAAACGAGTAAGAATTGTCGATTTTGTCCTAGAGCGCGCAGCACAGGATAGAGAACGTGCAGAGTGGTTGAAAATAGCTCACTGAAAATCTGATAGAGATTTTCCGATTTTCATTGTTATGTTTCGGAGTAGCGCAGGGGTACCATATACAAAAAAAACAACTATTGAAACTTACTAATATGAATTAATATTCAGATTCTTTACCATTGAAAATTGAAATATAATGGAGAGAATTTTTTCACTATTTTTCCCTGTCTCAAGGATCAAAATTGTACTGAAAAAAAAAAATTATTTTATTGAAAAAATAAAAAATAAAAAAAAAATCATGCCGTAAAGGGTTAAAATTTAATTTTTAGTCAGTAAGTATACCGTGATAGTGTGTGTTCAATCACCATTCGTATTGGCTCTTTTTCAGTTTATTAATAATATTTACCCCTCTGTTCCGCTTCCGCCGCCGCCGCCGCGCCGTAACGAGCCACTCGACACTTCCCGATGTTCTGCGCGTCTTTCTCCCATTCGGCATTCCCGCTCTATTGACCATTACCTTCTCAATAATATTTCTCTTTTTATACGAGCTGCTCTCAAGATGCGCGCCGCCAGCCAAGCCGTGCGTCTATGTATATTGTATATGCAGTAATGCAGTACGTAATAATAACCATGAAAAATCCAACCGGCGCTCCCCCTCCAGCTACGAAATAAACACTCGCAACAAGTTTCCATCTCCATTCGTAATCCAACGAGCTGTACTTATACCTGTAGAGGGGCTAAATACTTTGTTATAAGTCTTATCCCAAAGTGAGGCAGCACGAGCGATTTGATTCTGGTTGGTTTGTCCCATCATTCGCCAGATTGTTGACACTCTTGCAAAATGTTTGATCTAGCGCCTGAAATTATCAGGATAGGCAAAATGAACTCGACGAAGTACGAATAGTTAACTACCATGGGCGGAGCCAGCAATTCGGCAACTGTGGATTCTTCCCATTTGAATGTATGCGAAACGATCGATTAGAAATTGGGCCATGGCCCCCTCAAGAATCGATTGTTTCTCATACATTCAAATGGATAGAATCCACAGTTGCCGAATTGCTTGCTCCGCCCATGTTAACTACCCTTTAAAGAGCGTGTTATAACTTTAGGCCTTCGTACACGCTCAAAGTACGATAGTCAAATTGGCATCGGTGAGCTGAAATCCACCGCAAACAATAGAATTGCCAACCTGACATTTCTAAAATTCAAACGTAACCTTGACCAAAACACCTCCAAAACGGATTTATATGCTCTGTTGACTGTAGACTGGTGAATAGATGACACAACATCCATCGTCAAATAACTCGATGCAGTTTGACGGGCCGTCAAATTGCACTTTTGTTTGACAACGTTTTAAACAACGGAAAGTGCAACGGTTGGCTCACCTGCCGTTTTGTGGTGGATCTTGGCTCATCGATGCCAATTTGACGGTTCTACTTTGAGCGTGTTCGAAGGCCTGGTGTTCCGTTCGTCAAACAACTGTGCCATTAGACGGGCCGTTAAACTACAGAGTTATTTGACGATGGATGGTGTATCTTGTGTTCACCAATTTATACAGTCAACGAAACCAATAAACCCGTTTTGGACAAGGTTACGTTTGAATTTCAGAAATGTCAGGTTGGAAATTCTACAGTTTGCGGTGGATTTCAGCTCACCGATGCCAATTTAACGATCCTACTTTCAGCGTGTACCTACTGCCGTGTTACCGGAGAGAGTAGTAAGAGCAAAATCGACATTTTGAGAAAACTGACTATGAAGTTTCAAACCTAAAATCAATGAGTTCAAAATCCTCCGTTTTTCACGAAACTTTCAGGAAACATCTTTCAGGGTGTTTGAAATCGTTGAGATGGTCAAAAACTGACAGATTTTGTCTTCAACTATAAAAAAAAAAAATTACGTTTTTCCTTTCATGTTACGCAAGACAGCAGTAAGTCCTATAAAACCAATGGAAAAATCAAGGTAGATGACGCTGCGTTCGCGCTCTTACTGCTCTCTTCCGTGACAGTGGAATACGCCGAAATATACGGCTTACGGCAGGAACAAGCTGAAGCGCGACTTACATATACTGCTGTCTTGCGTGATAACGTAGACTTACTGCTCTCTTGCTTACCTTAACAGCAATTTTCACGTACTTACTACTTTTCGACAGCTCTCGTTTATTGCGAAAAAGGCATATTTTCTAACTTTCTTTAGGTTCAATAGATTCTACAGACTTAAATACATTGAATTTTGAAGAAATCTCAATTTCGAAAATGTGTGACTTACTGCCCTTTTCGGTAACACGGTAGTGTACGAGGCCTTATCTCAAAGTGAGGCAGCATCGGCGATTCTGATTCTGGTATGTTTGCCTCATTTTTCCTCCATACGCCAGATCGCTGACACTATTGCAAAATAATGCTTGATCGAGCGCCTGAAATTATCAGGATAGGCAAAATGAACACCGCCGAGTACGAATAGTTACGTAACTACCCTTTAAAGTTTAAAGCGTGAGTTATAACTTTGATTCCTTCTATGGGACCAAATTATGTTGCGGCTATTGGCAGTCCTCTGAAGGACGTTGAATGGTGCGTACTTAGGTATGGTTGCGTGTGGTTTTAACCCCCCGTAAATGCTCACCGATCATCTGCGTACGGGACCGTGAGGACGTAACATTTTTTGGTCCCTGAACCTGGTAGTGAAACGGTTTCGTCATACGAGGTTTGACATTCTGATTGGCTGCGAGCTCCAGGAGGCGTTTTCTGCGCTTTTTCCTCATAAGCTGACCGTTGGAGGCGTATTTTCAAATTAAAATTTACAGGCTTTTAATACTTTAATCGGGTTAGAAACATCGACGAAACTGTTTTATCCTTTCTAACACACATTTTTTGCAGTATTTGATATTTGTTCAGAGGAATAGCAAACGACTTCTCCAGTGGCGAGGCGTGAAATTTGGCAACAATGTATTTTATCCATTTAAAATCGCCAAAAAAGTCGAACGCTCCAGTCATCGGCGATGACCAGGCATTTCGACCTTTCTAATGAGTTTAAGTGGGAAAAAAGAACGTTGCCCCATCACACGCCTCGCCATCGCCACTGGACTTCCCGGTTTTCGCCATAGTAGGCAAGCGCCGGCCGTGTACAAGGACGCGGGTACGTTGAAATTCTATAGGATAAAATTGACGCAGTTTGATAGCCTAGTTTCGCATTTTTGCCAATAATTTTTATCCCAGTATATTTCTTCTCATAATTTTAAATTAACCGTGGAAAGTGACAAAAATGCATTGATAAGGTGCCGAAAAAGCCACCTAGAGAAAAATTAGTCTTTTCTAACGCAGCATTTCGAACTGATTGTGAGTCAAAAGATTTACTTCAAAAATTCCACTCTCAAAGTGGAATTAAAATGGTTGGTTAGTATATTAATAGTTAATCATGAAGTCTGTTTGTTGGCGGTTTCCTCGAAAGACTAATATATGCGTGCAAAGATGTTTGCTTTTCTTCAAGCAAGCCCCATTGATATAATTCATAATCTCCTCAAGGCTTCACTTTGCGCGCCTTTGTTCAGAACCACCCTTCTCCTTTCTCTCCGATCCACCAATCAAATCTTATCATTGAACGAATGACGAGCTCGCTGACTTTTTAATCCGTCCCACCCCTCTACGACTCGACGTGACGTAAAAGGATTCTTCTTTTTTGTTTCGTTTTGTTTTTTTTTTAACATCAAAATTTTTGCCAGTTTCATCATCATATGGAAACGAAACCAAGCAGGCTGATTCCGCTCTTTTGGACGAGACAAGGCAACGGAAATAGGTTGATCCCATTGGTGTAAACGACGTCACGTGACCATGTTTGCAAGACTCGGAGCCGTCAATCTGAATCGAATGACTCCAAGTCGTGCTTTTTTTTTTTTTTTTTCTTCTCTTTCTCCATCGATATATATTTTAATTTACAGGATTTCCGAGTCGTGCTTATACACAATGAGTTACACAATACACAGTCAGTAAAGACGCCGTTTAAACCAATGAAATGAGTGGATTCCCGCTATCTCATTTCGTCTCTTCTCGGCCAATAGAGTGGAATCAGC
Source organism: Trialeurodes vaporariorum (assembly GCA_011764245.1). Lineage (NCBI taxonomy): Eukaryota > Metazoa > Arthropoda > Insecta > Hemiptera > Aleyrodidae > Trialeurodes > Trialeurodes vaporariorum. Next base: position 65,263,266 of record VMOF01000035.1, read on the forward strand.
CCATAATAAGGCATAGATCCTAGTTTTGCATGTTTGCGCCCTTATTTATTTAGTCGCAATCGCCATAAAAAACGCCTTCAATTTGACAGGTATGCACGTGTGACGCACATTTGCTTCACTAATTGCTCCCTTAAAAATTTGAAGGCGTTTCATAGCGTGTCAAAAACCAAACGGAGGAGGGATAAAAGGGTAAAAGGGGCAGAAAACGCGAAATCATCTGGTCCTTGCTGGACCGGCTCGAAATGAAGGGATGAGAGCCGAGCGCACCAGCGCCAGCGTAGCGGGGGCAGGGGGCAGAGATACCCGGCGAGGGTATGCAGTAGGCAACGCACCTCACACATGTGTTAAATAATTTGCGTTGCATATTGCCTACCCCGGCTATGAGTATATTCGTCTCCGCTATTACAATTCTTTGCGGTTTTCAGTTTCCATTCTCTTCGCTCCTTTATTCATTGTTTATCGATTCAGCTCATCGCTTTTTCTTTCCCTTTTTTGGGAGTCTTAGTTTTCTTATTCCACCGGAGTCTGGAGGTATACATTTTAGGTCCTTTCTCGTCCTTTTGCGCGCGAGATTCTTCTCCTCCGAGTTCGAACTCCTTCTGGACCCCCCCCCCTCTCTCTCCCTCCCTCGCGCAGCTTTGTCCCTGGGACTCTCCAATCCACTCATTATCTATTCATTTTCATTACCGGAGAAAAAAATAAATAAAACATACGATTTTCATACAAACACGCGTGCGTTTGCGGCATCGGTCGCAAATATGTGTGAAACAAAAATCTTTGTGAACATCTTGTTGGTTGCCATGGAGATAGTTGTCAAGCGAGAATAATGTTTATTATAGGTTCTCTTTGAAAACTTCTATCGACTATTCTGTATTCCATACTCTCTCCCCCGCGGCCCGCGTCCTCCATCGGTTCTCCTCCTCCCCCTCCTCCGGCCCTTCTCTCGCCCCTCCCTCTTCCCTCTACCCTTTGCCACCCCCCAGCCGCCATCACTACCCCCCTCGCTTTTCCAGCCCTTTCCTCGCACTCCATCCCATACTCGGTCTCTCTCCCTCTGCTTTGAACTTCCCTTTCTCAGCCCCCCCATCTCTCTCTCTCTCTCTCTCTCTCTCTCTCTCTCTCTCTCTCTCTCTCTCTCTCTCTCTCTCTCTCTCTCTCTCTCACACACACACACACACACACACACACACACACACACACACACACACACTCTCTGTTCTTGTTCTCTCTCTTTCGTCCCTGTCTTGCCATACCTGCTTCTTCCTCTAAACATTTTGTTGCTTATAATTCAACAGTCCGCAACTCTGCACTTGGGAATTGGGATCAATAGGGCGCTCCATCAGCGAGGGCGGCGGGGCGGGGCGGAATTTTCGCGCGTCGCGTCGCAAGCGCCCCGCGATATCGCGCGCGGAGTCGAACCGAGCCGAGTGGTATCGAAATTCGACGAGTTTGGACGAGTGTGTCTGGTGGGCTCGGATTTTTCTCCGAACGGGGAACACGCAGGAATGGAGTGGAATTGAGTTGAATGTAGTGGAGTGGAGTAATACGGCTCAACCGTGGAGTTGTGTTGAGAGGTGAGAGTGAGTCTGGGGTCTTTTCCTGTTGACTGTTGCCGCAGCTTAATTAAACTAGAGTCCTTACGTACGACGTAGAAAGTTAAGACAAGAGGTATACTTATAGGTTAGAGTCCCCATATGTAGAGTTAAGGCAAGTGAAACCATAGGCGCCGCCATTGGATGCGATTTTGCACCTTTGTTTACATTCTGAGGGCCGTTGTTGATGTGTTTTGGTTCACTGCAAAGATTACAGTGCCTCAGAGTTCCTAACAGTTTCATCTTTCACTTCTTTTTCTGTTTGACATCTATTAACGCTTTTAAAGGTTCTGTTGAGAATTCTGGACGTTCTCGAGAGGGGCTATATTTTTAAATGAAACGTAAAGTCCGAGTTACCATAAAACCGATTTTTCCCGTTTTTTTTTTTTTTTTTTTTTTTTTTTTTTTTTTTTTTTTTTTTTTTATCGTCCCGCGTTCAAGAAAACCATAGTGAGCAGGTTACGTGAAACACCCTGTATATCGGAATGACACCACCCATAACTCCATAAGAATAACACGTAGGTACGTTCGATCATCGACTCGATGGCTTTACGATACGATCGTTCATAAATAGCCTGTTGTAACCTTTGCACTCGACAAAAACACGACAACGGCCCTCAGAATGCAAAAAAAACGGCCAAAAACGCATCCACGGCGCTCATGAAAGTTTGGACACCTGAGGTGTCGGTTGAAAATTGTGGGTGCTAAGATTATTATTATTATTAATTTATTATTATTATTATTTTTTTTTTTTTAAAGCTTTGAAAAATCGAAGTCAGACGGATTGCTAGTTGCGCGACACGCGAAATCGCGCATACGAGAAGAGAGACTGGCATAACTTGCTCGCAGTCAATCGTATTTTCGGCAAAATCTTCATTTTCATATTTCGCAAATTTCAAGCTTATTTAAACTTGCTCAACCCTTTCAAAAGCACACCCTAGTGTATTCTTCCTCGTTACCAATCATCAGCCCAACTTACTTACGAAGCCTTAATTTATTATTGGCAATAAAAAATCCTCCAAATCGTCGATAGTTGCTAAAGAATGAAGAACAGATAAGCGCCTTCAATTAATGATATAGGCAAAACGAACACCGTGAAGTAGGAATAGTTAACCACGCACTCAATTTAAGCGAGCGAGCGTTTGATTTGTCTGCAGGTCAGTGGCGTAGCGTGCAATTTGGCAACGTTGTATTGTATCCATTTAAATCGATGTAAAAGGTCGAATGCAAAGATGTTCACGGAACACCCAATAGTTCAATCTTTTTCATGGGTTTAAATGAAGGAATTGTAACGTTACCAAATTGCATGCTATGCCACTGCTGCAGGTAGGTATCAGGTAACCAGGGTGTGATTACGTGTGGTTTTAACCAACAGTTCGTGTACGGATGTAAGGAATAATCCCCCAAGATGAACAGGTCTCATTGTAAGTCTGTTATATCCCATTTAAAATAACTTTTGAGGATGTCTCGGAAGAGCAGAGAGGAAGTTTTAAAAGCCCTTTGCGTTGTTGGCGTTAGGGTTAGGAAGCTCTCCTAACTAATAGGTCTGCTCGTACCTAAGTCTATTTTCCTATTCAAAATAACATCGACGATACCTCGGAAAAACATATGGGACGTTTTGAGAACCCTCTGCCATGTAAGTTGAGTTATGAAACCCCCAAGATGACCGGGTCTGCTCGTATGTCTGTTTTGCGATTTAAAATAACGTCGACGATCGCTCCGGAAGAGCAGAGGGGTACTTTTGAAAGCCCATTGCCATGTTGGCGTCAGGAAGCCCTCGCGATGAACAGGTCTGCTCGTAACTCTATTTTCCTATTCAATGTAACATGGCCGCTTCACCATCAACTCATGGATATGCAACATGGGTGAAAAGGTGATGTCGCCGAAACCCAGCTTGCGATCCCTCTATCGATTCAGCTTGGCAAATGGAGTCGATCGCCCTCAAGGGTTTTCATATCTTTTGAAACTGTGGCCGCTTCACTAGCAACTCGTGGCCATGCAACGTGGGCGAAAAGTTGATGTCGCCAAAACCCAGCTTTTGACCCCTCTATCGATTCATCTGTGCAAATGGAGTCGATCGCCCTCAAGGGTTTTCATATCTTTTGAAACTGTGGCCAGTGTGGCCGCTTCATTAGCAACTCATGGCTATGCAACATGCGGGCGAAAAGGTGATATCACCAAAACCCAGCTTGTGACCCCTCTATCGATTCAGCTTGAAAAATGGAGTCGATCGCTCTCAAGGGTTTCATATCTTTTGAAATTGTGGCCACTTCACTATAGCAACTCATGGCTATGCACATGGGCGAAAGTTGATGTCACCAAAACCAGCTTGTGACCCCTCTATCGATTCAGCTTGGAAAAGGAGTCGATCGCTCTCAAGGGTTTCATATCTTTTGAAATTGTGGCCACTTCACTATAGCACTCATGGCTATGCAACATGCGGGCGAAAAGGTGATATCACCAAAACCCAGCTTGTGACCCCTCTATCGATTCAGCTTGGAAAATGGAGTCGATCGCTCTCAAGGGTTTTCATATCTTTTGAAATTGTGGCCACTTCACTATAGCAACTCATGGCTATGCAACATGGGCGAAAAGTTGATGTCACCAAAACCCAGCTTGTGACCCCTCTATCGATTCAGCTTGGAAAATGGAGTCGATCGCTCTCAAGGGTTTTCATATCTTTTGAAATTGTGGCCACTTCACTATAGCAACTCATGGCTATGCAACATGCGGGCGAAAAGGTGATATCACCAAAACCCAGCTTGTGACCCCTCTATCGATTCAGCTTGGAAAATGGAGTCGATCGCTCTCAAGGGTTTTCATATCTTTTGAAATTGTGGCCACTTCACTATAGCAACTCATGGCTATGCAACATGCGGGCGAAAAGGTGATATCACCAAAACCCAGCTTGTAACCCCTCTATCGATTCAGCTTGGAAAATGGAGTCGATCGCTCTCAAGGGTTTTCATATCTTTTGAAATTGTGGCCACTTCACTATAGCAACTCATGGCTATGCAACATGGGCGAAAAGTTGATGTCACCAAAACCCAGCTTGTGACCCCTAAATCCATGGGCGTGCCGGGGGGCGGGTGTACCCTTGCCTCAGGCGGCACATTCTGGGGGTGGCAAAATCATGGTGAAGAACCAAAAAAAAAAAAAAAAAAAAAAGTTGTGGAATTCCAAAATGAATTGCCGAAGGCGGCAAAATCAGTGTGTGACAAGCTTTTGCTTAGAAGAAGCAGAAAAAAGGTCATCTTTTTAAATTGTTTTCTTTTTGTCATCTCTTTAAAAAAAAATTCCCGCCAAGATTGCATTTGTCCCCCCCCCCCCCCCCCCTGGAAACAACGACACGCCCGTGTGTTGATGCCTAATGCCCCGGAGGAGCAGAGGGGGAGTTTTGAGAATACTTTTCCATATTTTAGCGTTATAGGAACCCCTGAGATGACCATAGGTCTGCTCGTGAGTGTTTTTCCTCTTTTAAAATAACATTGTCGATGCCCCGGAGGAGCAGAGCGGAAGTTTTGAAAAGTCCTTCGCCAAGTAGGCGAATACTGGCCAAGAACTATTAAGAAGTGGTCCGCCGAGCGCCTTGAATAAAATGTGTTGGCAAAATGAATACCGCGGAGTAGTGACAGTTATAACTACTCGGTCAACTTGAGTGAGCGTGCAAAGATTCGACGAAACAAATTAATGAATCGCTGAGCTCTCGTTGGTTTGGGTTTTTTTTTTCTTTTTGTCTCGTCCAGGCGCGGATTCACCATCACGCAAAATACACAACTGCGTAGGGCCTCATTCCTCGAAGGAAAGAAAAGAGAAAAAAAGGAAATGAAGGGAAGGGAGAAAAAGAAGAAGAGAAAAGATAGGGACGGAAAGAGTCCGGCTTCTAAATCTGGTCGTTGTTTGAAAACCTACCCCGTTTTATTCAATACTAGCATATTGCCCGTCGGGCTACCGACGGGTACTGTGGTTTCTTTTTTTGTTTTACTCGTTTTTTGTTGTTTCTTTTTTCTTGTGGTGTTTTCAATGGTTTTTTTAAGTTTGTTGTTTTTTTTTTGTTTTTTTTTTTTTTTGTTTTTTTGTTTTTTTTTTTGATCCTGTCAGTGGTGTAGCGTCCAATTTAGCAACGTTGCAGCTCTTCTATTCAAATTTGTGAAAAAGTTCGGAGTACACAGAGTGACGCAAAAGTCCATTCTCCCCCTTTTACGATCTTTTTTTATTGTCAAAGGTAGATTTTCAAAGATCGATATCTCGAATTCGAAAAATGCTATTGACCTTTGGTTTGCGCCAAAATTCTCATTTTTTACGCTTGTTTTATCGACGTATCACTCGATAGGGTCCGTCTTTAGGAATTTTTGAGACAGTCCCCCTGGGAGCGTAAAAACGTTAGAAACTTTTGGGGCTGTAAAATGAAGTTTTGAATACATTTATGCCACAGCAGTATTTTTTCAGGAAAGTACTTGCTTTTTAGAGTATTTTAGACTACTGATTTTTTAAATTCCGACTTCTTACATAGGAGTAATGATATTTTGAAAATGGGTCCAAATCGAACTTTGATCTTCAATAAATCGAAAACGAAAAACGATATTGACCTCCGGTTTGCGCCAAAAGTCTTAGAATTTAATGTTCTTTTGAATTAGCTATCGCAAGACAGGGGTAGCCATTTGACAATTTTGAGTTGGGGGCCCCGGGCCTTCCCCCCCCCCCCCTAAGGGGAGTGATTTTGGAAATGTTGACCCCCTCACGCGAAAGCTCTCAAAAGTTATGGAAGACCCCAAAGGAAAGTTTCAATTTTTCATCTGCAGCCGTTCAAAAAATAAAAGGGGGACGGACATTTGCGCCACCCTGTAGACTGTTTTAGTTGAGCGATATACCGTATCGATTGCTGTCCGAGGGCCTCTGGTTCCAAACAAACTCTGGTTCAATGTATTTTCCCCATAAGCGAACTTTTGAACGGAAATTTAGGGTATTAAATCAAACAATTAATGCGACCTTTTTGCGATTATGAATTCTACGTCCTCAAAAATGCTTAATTTTGCCTGGTTCCACCCGTGAAACTGCCAAAATCAACAAGATATTACAGATTAAACGATGCGTTTGGAGGTTGAAATCACCCAAATGTTATTGTTGTTGTTGTGGAATTGGCGGGATTTCGGGCGATTCTAACCTACAAATGCAAAATTTAATCTGTAATATCTTATTAATTTTGGCAGTTATAGTCAAGGAACCAGGCATAATTAAGCATTTTCAAGGACGTAGAATTCATAATCGCAAAAAGGTCGCATTAATTGTTTGATTTAATAGTCTACATTTCCGTTCAAAAATCCGCTTATGGGGAAAATGCATTGAATCAGAGTCTGTTTGGAGCCAGAGGCCCTCGGACGGCAATCGATACGGTATAACACTCTACTAAAACAGTCTATTGGTTGTTCGGTGAACACTTCCTCATTCGATCTTTTACAATCGTTTAATTGGACAGCGTAGATAGAACGTTCCCAAATTGCACGCTATGTCACTGATTTTTTGTGTACACAACACATTTTACTTACTTCTTTTATATTACTTCTCCGTTAGTAGAGGAGAAGGAAATTGTTTTAAGTGAGGAGTAATATAACGTTTTGTGTTGGACTAACATTTTACTCATGATCGTACGTAGTCCAAGATAACCGTAATTTCTAAAAGTTGCACAGGAATACTTATTGACATTTTTTGTTTCCGTATTTGGCCGAATAATGCTGTAGGTAGTTCAGCTTTTTTTTTTTGGCCGAAGGTTAGTATCGAGTTTATGTTTCATTCCGTTGATGTAATTTTGATTGCAGTTTGTCGCGTGCATTTTAGCAACATTTTATTTCGTACCGTTATACTTGCGTAGAAGGTCGAATCATGGGCGAAGCCAGCAATTTGGCAGCTGTGGATTCTACCCATTTGAATGTATGAGAAACAATAGATTAGATATTGGGCCATGTCCTCCTCAACAATCGATTTATTCTCATACATTCAAATGGGAAGCATCCACAGTTGCCAAATTGCTGGCTCCGCCCATGGGTCGAATTTTTGGATGTTTATAGTGCACTCCTCGGCATAGGCGGAAATAGGGGGGGCTGGAGGGGGCTAAGCCCCCCCAGAGGTCTGCCAAGCCTCCCCCCCCCAGAAACTTTTGGAAACAAAAAAACGTTTACCCACAACAACAACAAAATATATTACAGTATATGATGTTTATCATTTAATTTTCTGATTGCCTAATTGTTTCGCACCCCAGCTAATAGCTATATGAGTACAATTTATTTAATATCTTAACTTAGGTGTGTATGATGTAGGTACTTACAGTCGACAAAAGAATGTCAGATGTCGCCTTATATTTTGGTTTAAGTAGACTACCTGCGATACCTATCACAGTAAAAAGCATCGCACGTGGCCTACTAAAGTCAAAATCCAGGACGTTATCTGACATTATTTAATTCGTCGACTGTAACTGTAAGTACATCATACACCTAAGTAAGTTGGGGGGTGGGGGGTCATGGTATACCCCTCTTGGAGGGGGGCGGTCTTGAGGTGTCTCTAAGATCCCTTGGAACTCAGCCCCCCCCCAGAAAAAATTCCTAGTTCCGCATATGCTTCTTGGATACGAACATATACATATACCTAAGCTTAAAAGGGACAAAGTGCAGCATTGGCAGAATGCAAGTGACATGACGCTGCGGCGACTGATTGATCTTCCCACGCGCCATAATTACACGTTTAAAGAAAATGAAAGGTTAAAAATTGTATGTTTTGCATTGATTCCTATGAGCAACTCTAAAACAGCTGATGATACATGATACATGTATAAAGTAATCGGAAGGCATTCGAACTGGTAACAATATCATTGCTAAGATGTGAGTAATGATTGACGTTGCCAAGCAACATGCATTTCCAATTTATCGTATACATCAGAACCCGAGCTAAGGAGAGTATCCATCAATCTGCGAAGGATAAATAAAAAAGAATCCCTACCCTCGCAGAATATTCCCTGCGTTAGTAAGTGAAATATTTTTGCGCACGGCGCACTCCTAAAAGAATCCATGAATATACCTCTTAGAGAAACTTAAAGTCCCAGAAGTTGGCAAAAACCCCTAAAAAATGAAACTACCCCTCAAGAGGGGATGTTATTCAAACCCATAGGCGGACCGTGACCAAAAAAAAAATTGGGGGGGGGGGCTAAAAAGTGATGACCCCCTTTTTTTTTTTTTTTTTTGCTTTTCAAGTCTCAAATGATGACTTTTTCCCGATTTTTAGCCCCTCCACCCAAAAAAAGTGGGGGGACTACAGCTCCCCCTAGCCCCTGATACGGTCCGCCTATGTTCAAACCGCTTGAAAAAAAAACCTCCACCCGCATCGTCTAGGAGAAACAACACGCGGAAAACCAGAACTTTCGGCCTTCGCACTTTCTAGGCTCCGAAGCCACTCCGCGAGAATCGAACAGCCCCAGTATAAAGGGTAGTTCAAAATTTGAAGCGCTGCACGTGGGTTCGTTCTGCTACGCCTACTGAAGAGTTCTGCACGAACTCAATTTCAACGCGGCTGTCGCCGATTTTTTTCGAGAAGCCCACCGACCTGATTTCGGGAATGAGCCCCCCGCGATGGGTAGTTTTAACGATGGGACAGGTTCTGATGTGCAAAGATCGATTCGTGCATATCAGAGTGACTCCGGGTGCGTTATTAAGTAGTCAGCAAAGTCGTAGATTCCTAGATAAGATTCGTCCGATGAGAAAACCCACCCTAACAGGGGGTAGAAAAAGAATCGGGGGCGAAGAGCGAAGTCGCACGACCACCCCCGACCGGAGCACGATCATCAATCAAAATTTCGCCACCCCAAGTGATCCCGTGCCCGAAATAATCGGTAAAACCGATGCTTCCAAAAAACCACTCTTAGCGGGGGATGATATTCGAGCCACGCGAATTCGAGTGGAAACCTCCACGCGCGGAGTCCGTCCGAGGCTACAACCTCGTGCGACGTCTCGATCACCATGGACACCGTCTCCGACCACCGGTTCCGCGATCCAAAACAACCCATCCCCGGAAGGTAAATCGCCCGCGAGGGGTTGTTTTTAAGATCTGGTCGGTCCGGATGAGCGCGATCGTTTTCGAGGACCGCAAAAGCATATCATCGTGACTCCGATTGTCGTATTAAGTCGTCAGCGAAGCCGTAGAATCCGAGATAAGATTCCGCCCAGTAAGAAAACCCACCCCAACAGGGGGTAGAATGTGAATCGGGGGGGGGGGGGGGGGGTGAGCGAAGTCTCACGAACACCCCCGCCCGGAGCACGATCCTCATGGAAAATTTCGGCGCTCAAAGTGATCCGGTGCCCGAAATAATCGGTAAAAACACCCCTTTCAGAAAACCACCCTTAGCGGGGGATGATATTCGCGGCGCGCGAATTCGAGTGAAAAAGTCCACGCGCGGAGCCCGGGGCTACCCTCTTGCGAAGTGTCGATCGCCTGGGCAACGTCTTCGACCCCCGTTTCCGCGATCCAAAACAACCCATCTCGAAGGGTAGATCCCCGTGAGGGGTTGCTTTTAGGGTTGGGTCGATCCGGATGAGCTGGATCGCTTTTGAGGACCGAGCAGCACCGGGGGCCAAAATTTCGAGGTCTCAGATACCATAGGGCCATGGGGTAAAACACCGCGATAAAATCCACCCTCGGGAAGGGATGAAAAAAAAAAAAAAATGGGGAAAAGAAGCACTGTGTGCACACCGTTTGGTGGCGCAGGACCCGTTCGCGAAATTTCGAGGTCCCGCGTGCTTTAGTTCTCGAGATCATAGTAAAACGCGATTTTCGACGATTCTCAGCGGTCGCCTTTTATTATATAAAATCTTGGGTTTTTTTTTTTATAGTCCGAGGTGTCCTTCTTGATAAGTGATGCGTTTTTTTTATTCTCCGGTGCGCGCACCGATGCAGCTACACTGCACCGTAATCTTATTTTTAATCCGGTGCCCCATCAGCAACGGATCGCACCGAACTGTTGTTTTAGTAGCGGTGCAATGCACCTGATGGTGCTGCTCCGGTGCAAGCTCCAGCGTATTGGAGTTTTTGAAGACCGATGCACTGGAGCTGGAGCTTCTGGTGCTCTACCAGACAGCTTCGGTGCAGCTCCAAAAGCTCCGGGTTATTGCACCGGAGCACCGCACCGGTGTGGATTCCGGAGAATAAAAAAACGCACTAAAGTAAGTACCTATCGAAAAGGTGGGTAAAAATACCTACCTACACTGTTTTTGAGAAAAAAAGAGGCAAAAGTTCCATTGATTTTCAAAAATTGAAGGTATTTTGCGTTTGTGCCGCAATAGGGAGGGAATGACCCACCTTCTCGATGCTGACGTTTTGAAAAGAACATTTCAGGCTTGCACAAGAACCGAAGATATTGAAGAAAAAGTAGTAATTAGGCTTTCCGTCAACACTGATGACACGCGAAAGGGCGATGCCTTTTGCTCTTGTTGCGATCTTTGAAAAATGAAATTTATTAAAATATCGTCTGAGAGAATCAGACTTTTCAAAATTTCCAAGGGAAGGGCCCAGACTCCTTTTTATTAGGAACTGAACCGTAGATCCCGCATAGTATACAATACATTTATCAAGAGGCTGTTTTGCCTCTTTCCTCCCCCTGAAAGAGAATTTCCAGTCTACGCCATGGCTAGTGGAGCGGAATACTTATGGTGAATTCTTATTACGGAATACTTATTACATTGACTTCAGAAAGGAGTTGTTCTCCTTTTACATTTCCAAGTGACCTTCAACTGTGAGGAATTCAGATTACCTAAACCTAATCAACCTTTACGATGCAGAAAATATCAGCTTTATCTTGTTGAAAGTAAAAAAATTCCTGCGTTTCTGAGAAACGGAGAAAATATTCGTAAAATCCAATATTGACTTCTGTACGTTTGGTGCAGTGGCGGACCCAGAAATTTTTTTCTGGGGGGGCACGCCTGTGAAATTATTAAATTTGAAGTGTCGGTGAAAGCAATTTCGGGCTATTTTACATTGAAAAAAAGCAAAATTTGAAGCTTCTGAGGGGGGGAAGGGCGGCAGGGCTCTCCCAGACACCGTGCAGCTGAGGGGCCTAAAATTTAGGGTTAAATCGGGTTTCAAGACATGTAAATCCCCCCCTGGGCACCACCAACGTAATTTTAAATGGAAAACAGCCTTACAAGAATACCTGCGTCTTTTTTTTGGGGGGAGGGGCCTTTAATCGCTGACACGGCTCAGAGCTGTCAAAACTCTCCCTCTGCTCTTCCGGGGCGCCGCCAGTATAATTTTAAATGGGAAAACAGAGTTACGAGCAGAACTGTCTTTTTGGCGGGCTTTTAATCGCTGACAAGGTGCAAGGCTCTCAAAACGTCCCCTCTGCTCTTCCGGGGCACCGCCAGTGTAATTTTAAATGGAAAAACAGAGTTACGAACACACCTGTCTTTTTGGTGGGCTTTTAATCGCTGACAAGGTGCAGGGCTCTCAAAACGTCCCCTCTGCTCTTCCGGGGCACTGCTAGTGTAATTTTAAATGGGAAAACAGAGTTACGAACAGACCTGTCTTTTTGGTGGGCTTTTAATCGCTGACAAGGTGCAGGGCTCTCAAAACGTCTCCTCTGCTCTTCCGGGGTACCGCCAGTGTAATTTTAAGTGGGAAAACAGAGTTACGAGCAGACCTGTCTTTTTGGTGGGCTTTTAATCGCTGACAAGGTGCAGGGCTCTCAAAACGTCCCCTCTGCTCTTCCGGGGTACCGCCAGTGTAATTTTAAATGGGAAAACAGAGTTACGAACAGACCTGTCTTTTTGGTGGGCTTTTAATCGCTGACAAGTTGCAGCAGGGCTCTCAAAACGTCCCCTCTGCTCTTCCGGGGCACCGCCAGTGTAATTTTAAATGGGAAAACAGAGTTACGAACAGACCTGTCTTTTTGGTGGGCTTTTAATCGCTGACAAGTTGCAGCAGGGCTCTCAAAACGTCCACTCTGCTATTCCGGGGTACCGCCAGTGTAATTTTAAACGGGAAAACAGAGTTACAAACAGACCTGTCTTTTTGGTGGGCTTTTCATCGCTGACAAGGTGCAGGGCTCTCAAAACGTCCCCTCTGCTCTTCCGGGGTACCGCCAGTGTAATTTTAAATGGGAAAACAGAGTTACGAGCAGACCTGTCTTTTTGGTGGGCTTTTAATCGCTGACAAGGTGCAGGGCTCTCAAAACGTCCCCTCTGCTCTTCCGGGGTACCGCCAGTGTAATTTTAAATGGGAAAACAGAGTTACGAGCAGACCTGTCTTTTTGGTGGGCTTCTAATCGCTGACAAGGTGCAGGGCTCTCAAAACGTCCCCTCTGCTCTTCCGGGGCACCGCCAGTGTAATTTTAAATGGGAAAACAGAGTTACGAACAGACCTGTCTTTTTGGTGGGCTTTTAATCGCTGACAAGGTGCAGCAGGGCTCTCAAAACGTCCACTCCGCTATTCCGGGGTACCGCCAGTGTAATTTTAAATGGGAAAACAGAGTTACGAGCAGACCTGTCCTTTTGGTGGGCTTTTAATCGCTGACAAGGTGCAGGGCTCTCAAAACGTCCCCTCTGCTCTTCCGGGGTACCGCCAGTGTAATATTAAATGGGAAAACAGAGTTACGAGCAGACCTGTCTTTTTGGTGGGCTTTTAATCGCTGACAAGGTGCAGGGCTCTCAAAACGTCCCCTCTGCTATTCCGGGGCACCGCTAATGTTATTTAAAATGGGAAAACAGAGTTACGAGCAGACCTGTCTTTTTGGTGGGCTTTTAATCGCTGACAAGGTGCAGGGCTCTCAAAACGTCCACTCTGCTATTCCGGGGTACCGCCAGTGTAATTTTAAATGGGAAAACAGAGTTACGAGCAGACCTGTCTTTTTGATGGGCTTTTAATCGCTGACAAGGTGCAGGGCTCTCAAAACGTCTCCTCTGCTCTTCCGGGGTACCGCCAGTGTAATTTTAAATGGGAAAACAGAGTTACGAGCAGACCTGTATTTTTGGTGGGCTTTTAATCGGTGACAAGGTGCAGGGCTCTCAAAACGTCCCCTCTGCTATTCCGGGGCACTGCTAATGTTATTTATAATGGGAAAACAGAGTTACGAGCAGACCTGTCTTTTTAGTGGTCTTTTAATTGCTCACAAGGTGCAGGGCGCTTAGAACGTCCCCTCTGCGATTCCGGGGCACCGCTAATGTTTTTTCAAATGGGAAATCAGAGTTACGAGCAGACCTGACTTTTTAGTGGGCTTTTAATCGCTGATAAGGTGCAGGGCTCTCAAAACGTCCCCTCTGCCATTCCGGGGTACCGCCAGTGAAATTTTAAATGGGAAAACAGAGTTACGAGCAGACCTATACTCCACTACAGTATACAAGTAAACGGGTGTTTTATTTTAACACCGCGGGATTCATAACATAATAAATAGATCCATTCCTTTATTTGTTTTTGATTATTATAGATTAATATATTAGTATGTATACTCAATGAAGCGAGCGAAGATAACTATGTCGATTTACTCCTAGATAAATTCTGCATAAGATATTGCGATTTGCGCGCCGTGTAATTCCCGGTTCAAGTAATTTGTAAAAAATCGAAAGAAAAATTTCCCTAAGACAGTCCAGTTATTCCAATCAAGAAGGGACTTTGTTAGTCTGAACGGTGTTGACAGTGCTCAGTCTTGGCGATTCATTCCTATTTTTCTAGAAAATTTGAAATTTATAAACACAAAAGTACAACGAGCCATCCATAACTCTGATACATCGAAAACAAAATCAAGAGTCATGCATTGCAAATATTTTCAATGTCCATAACCGGTGGTAGCACTGCTTCGATCTGACGTCATTGATTTACAAAAACGATTTGTATTGGCTAGTTTTTTGCATCTGCCTACTCGACGAGCGACGTTCGTTAATCCGACAACCGACAATCCGATTTCTCAGTTTCTCTTTTTATTCCTCAGCCGAGTGTTATCTGCGCAGTCTTAATTGTGACAATTAGTAAATTATCTCGACCAGTAATAATATTGTTTACCCCAGTTCTAAATTGTTGAGTCATCGTTGATTTCGACCAAATTACATCGCTTAAAAGGTAAGACGGTATTGCTGAAAAGCTCACATCTACCTTTGTTTTTATCAAATTTTGTGTCGGTCCCGTCTCCTTCAATCTGTCGAAAGTGTGTGTGTATACTGTGCAACTTCATTCAATTTCAAGGCCAATCTGCCCTCACAATTGTCTCAAGTACGTCAAATACGGCTTTAATCTTTACTCTTTCACTCAGGTTAATCAAAAACCATGGTTAGGAAGTCTTTCCATTTCCAGTTAGGACTGTCAAATGTCCTGTATATTGATTTAGGTAGGCCAAACAGCTCAAAGAAATCCCATTCTTTAGTAGAGCAGTTGAATGTCAGTTCTTTCAGGGAGGTAACCACTTCTTTTTCTAAACAGTTGAATCAGTTTTTTCTCTCTTTATATTTTGATTGTGGGAGGAGAGTGGTTCAATATCTAGAGGAAATGGAAAGTTATTCCAAAAATCCTGGTTCGTGAGGAAGGAATTCTAGTTGTGGAGAAAGCAACTATTTTAGGAAGTTGATGCACTGTAAACGTTATTCCCCTCCTACACTCTTACTTCTTATTCTGTCGAAGAAATGGAGTTAGTTTATTGACAAACTGAATAATCGTTCATTCTAACTTCAACTAATTGTAATTGCTGACTCACTATAGGTCGTTTCAGAAAAGACTGGACTCGACACTTTAACGGCTCTCATGAAAACATCAACAACATACCGCCTGCAGTACCTACATCCTGCTTGGTTGCGGAACAAAGCTGATGTTTTCATGGAAGTGTGACAATTGTCAAGACGGTTCTTTTCCGGAATAATTTGTACTACAATTTGGGACTCCTGAGAAATAGTTGAGATTTTATTTCAGTTATAGTGTTCCGTTTCAAATCTTACCTTATTTAAGTATTGCAAATTGTGAACGGTGCAGGTGGTTCAGTTTTCTCAACCTCATATTTGATGTCATGATCTAAATTTATCGAATGAAATCTATTTTCCGGTCTGATCACTGAAGCCTCTTTAGCGATCGTTTTTGAACCTCTTGCATTTTTTAAGTGTTCCTTGAAGAATGAAAGATGTGCTCCTGCCTGGATCTGTATCAGTTTCCTTTACCTGTCAACTTGACCTTTAGCGTGTTAATAGTCCTGTTACTGATCTCATAGTATGACCTTTTTTTCTCTCAAGAGAATTAACTATAAAGTGTAGACGCATTTTAAGTAGATCAGATTTTGACCCATAGCAGTACCTACGTTCTCAGAAACTCCAAGATTTATCGTTGAGCGATTGGTTATCTATAAGTTCTTAGCTCTTTGCCAATCAGCAGTGCCGTGATGCGCTTTTGGTACGTAGCTGAAAGTTTCTTATCCAAACCTGATATGTTAGATGCGTCTGCTCTGTGCTATCACGTTGAGCGAAGAAGTCAGGAAATCATCCTGTTTGTGGTCCACTAAGCTGCCCTTTTCTTCATTTCTGTATCCGTTACTCATGGTAGCCTTTGAATCCTCAGCCGGAAGGTTTTTTTCTATGGTGTCCTCATCTTACTTTAACCTCTAACGAGCGAAAGCTTCTTCTATTTTTGCATTATTCTTGCATCTTTCAAGATTTTTTCCCCCATCTCCGTGTATATTTAACTGTTGTTTGTTGGCATACCTTGCGATGCCTCATTCAGTTTCTGTCTTCCATTTTGAGGCATGGCTCAGTGGCGTAGCGTGCAATTTGGCAACGTGACACTGTGTCCACTTAAACCGGTATAAAAGGTCAAATGCTAAGGTGTTCACCGAACACCCAACAGTTCGATCTTTTCCATGGATTTTAATGGACGAACTGCAATGTTGCCAAATTGCACGCTACACCACTGGCACGGCTCTCTTCAGCAATTCCCTTTTATCACTATCATTCCTTACTGTGGCAGATTTGCCTCTCTGCTGTGTTATCACTTGATTTCTCTTTTATTGACCCAAGATAAAATTCAACAAATTTCTCTGGACTATGGTTTATTCTTAGTCACATATTAGATGGCCGTACTGTTAAGTATCTTTAATGTGATCCATTTCTTGTTTGTTTAACACTACTCATAAAATTTTGTTTAATGTTTATGAAAGCTGTATTTTAAGTAGGTCATCGCTTTAATGATATTAAATTAAAGGATCTTTGTGTAAGTTTTCCCCTTTCAAAGAAGATTGGTAGCTACTTGGTAATTTTTTTTTAAATTTTTGTTTGATTTGAAGCCTGATTTAGAGTCTTCAGTGAAAGCTCCTTAACTTGGCTCAACGCAAACAAAGCTGGTGCTAGGTTGTTAGAAAAACTGCCAAGCATTTTAGTGGAAAATTATGAGAAATTGTGAGATTTTATAACCAACCGCCATCTTTGCCAGACTGTGGACACGCAGCCTATTTATACACATAAAATTGCCTATTTATACACATTCATTCTGTGTGAATCTACTGTAATTACGGTATAATCTGGCAATGCTGCCTACTGCCTTTCCAGCAGGCGAAATAGAAAAATCCCAAGGTCCGCTCTGAATTATTGTTCTTCTTGCATCTAAGCTCCAACATAGTTTATGGTGAGCCAATTCAAAGAAGTTCCAAACAGTGAACCAAAGTCTTGAAATCGTTTCCCAAAACTGGGATTTACAGAACAAGGCTGCTTCTCTTTCTATCGTTTTGTTAATTCTTTTTATTCAGTTAAATGACTGAAATTAATTCTTTTAACAAATAGATCATGGGCTTTGTAGTTAAGTCTAGAGAGTAGAATAGAATTTGGTTGCTATAACTTGGCGGCTGATTGTTTCCTTTTTTTGTTAAACTGATAGGAAAGTCTGTCAATGAGTGTCGCTATTGGTCGAGCATTGCAGGACTTTGCCTTTGCTATGGTAACCATGGTTAAAAGTTCCGTATCCAGCTGTATTTTAAAGGCAACCTGTTAGTAGCCTTTATTATACTACCCCTTAATGGGACTTTTAACCATGGTTATGATAGCAACGGTCAAGTCCGCCGATCTACTTTTGAGTGATCACTTACAGATGGTTTCACTAATAGATGATTTAAGTGCCAAGTCAACGGTTAGCCAACAATCTCCAATACACCCATCGGTCGCTACCGGTTGTGACATAACTCGAGTAGCATTCCATACTATCTCACTCACTTTCTTGTGACCCTCATGTATACCTTCTCTTTCTAGTTTCAACGTTCGTTTACAGGGCCTTGTTTTACGACATGTTATTATCAAAATCGCATTAAAATGTCGTGAGAAATTCATTTCTGCCAAAAAATTTCACAAAATATGTCTCTATGTACGATTTTTGAAATTAGAGTGAAGTGGCAGTACATGGGGGTTACGTGAGAGTAAGAGAGACAGATTGTCTTTGTCCGGAACGCTCATCGCCGGATGACATCATCACCAAGTCATCACTAAAACCGTCTATAGAATTTCACAAACTTGCTTCCATCTCACGACATGGTTTTGTCAGAACTCTTGTGCTTGATAAAATTTACTCAAATTTTAGTTAATGACAGGAGCATTTTTTCTAATTTTTCCTTTTGTTCCTTTTTGTTCCAGATCTTCCATCCGGAAGTGCTATGTTTGTTAGTCTGTGATCTTTTCAAGAGCGGTGGGTAATTTTGCGGAAAAATGAAAGCTGTCTTGCAAAATGGCTAATTGACTCCTACGAGGTGCTGAAGTAAAGTTTTCCGATGAAAGTATGTATTAATTTCCATATCAATGGATGTTAATAGTTCAGAATCTCAACAAAATGTTGGGCCCTCTGAGAATCAGAATGACAGAATCTCATCGGCACTCGGTGAAAGTTCTGAAACGATTGCGAAAACTGAGATGACATCCATTATCGATTCAGAGAATGAATGTCCAGCTGTTAGTCACATTATAGAAAATAACTCAGTAGTAACTAAGGAAGTGAGTCCAGAAAGTAGCATTTTCAATACCATCAGTGCAGTCGATCGGAATCCCACAGACAGTGAGGCATTCCGAGGCGCCAATGAAACAGAAACGGAACGACAGTGCTACGAAGCCAAAGATACTGTGGCAGAAAATATCAAACCATTAGAAGATGAGGCTATGGAAGTGATAGAACCTGAAATTACCAAATCAAATAGCCTGAATTTATATCCTACCACAGACAGTTGCCCTGACCAATTAATTGAAATGACTGTAGAAAGTAATTCTTGTGTCTTAAATTCCTCAAACTCGACGGAAAATAATTTTGAATCTTTTTCTGCCGAAATCAGTCCTGGAACCAATGTATTCAGCGCAGATCCAAATTTTTGTAGCAATAGTAGTGAAACTGTTATCAAGCCTGAACTGAAAGACAGCGATGCCGTAAATTGTGATAAAATCATCTATGAAAAACCAGTTCAAGGTTTAGGCGATGTCTTTTCAGAAGATAAAATTCTATCGGAGCCTGAAGCAGGAACAAGTACCAAATTAGAAAGTTTCGATGTGAGCGAAACAATTTTATCGGATGTAGTGGATGGTTTACCGGATCGATCTGATGGAAGCGATTCAGGACTAGGATCAGAATTGGCGGACGATCGAATTATCCGAACTGACTCTCTATCCTCGGAAGAACTGAATGTCGTGACAATAAATCAAAGTGAAAGCGAATGGAATGAGTATAACTATAACCAAATCGTCAAGTCTGTACCGACATTCGATGACCTCCAGACTTGTTCTGCTCAAACGTTTCTGTCTGCGATCGATTTAATAAAGAACGAATCATCTGAAGAGGTGACCCTTTGTCCTATCTCTTCTCCTTCGTCAAGTAAGCAGTCTTTAAAGCGCCTTCGAAGCAATTTAAAACAATCGAAAAAATTAGATTTTTCCGAAGAACCAACGGTGAAGAAGAAAAAGAAGTCGATCGTCTTCGACTCGGTATCAGTTTATTACTTTCCTAGAACCCAAGGATTCACATGTGTTCCCTCTCAAGTAAGTTGAAGCTTTGAGTTAGTTTTTTTCATTTTATTAACTTCTCATACTTGCTCTTTTCAATCTTCATTCAATGCCTCTGTTGTTACGGCAAGGCAAGTTATAGCTCCCTAAACTCTGATTTAAAGTTTGACTGCATTCAAAACCGTACCTCTAAAGGATAATTTTTTCAAGCTTGAAACACGATGGAACAGGTTACTCTTGGTTACTCATGGTTGAGTGTGGTTTGTCTAACCTTCTTTAACTGCACTATTAATTTATTTTCTGTTCCATCTTTTGACAAGAGGCTCCTCTAATTCATTTGCCGATAGGAAACTTGTGTCTTTAACAAATCAACAGATCAAAGAACTCAAGATTCTTCGGGTTTAAGATTATATTTTATTGGAACACTAGTATCTGCAATCGTTGGATCGACCCGTTAGTGTTCCGTCTTGTTCTGATGGAACAGTTGAACCTCGATAGTCAACCGGAGGAAAAAAACAGGAGTATTCCTTTGCAGTTTCTTGTGGTTCATTGTGGTTAATTTTGTTCGGAATAAAAAAAATAGTCTTGAATGAACGCAGTGATTGCTTACATTACATAAGTATTTTGTACTATCAGGTGCAGGTGTAGATTGGAGTTTTGACTAGAGTTTAGTTGCTCCAGTGATGAGTTTTTGGATTCACCTGGAACTCAATCCAGTTTGCCCCCACCTTGCCAAACGGATACATGAACAGTTCCAAAGAGTGAGATTGCAAATGTTTTGGCATCTATTGTTCCCCAAACTCAGATTTGCACTGAAACCTGATGATAAAATGTGTTTAAGTAATGTGTGATCAGGATTAAATTTTTCCAAATTTCGATGCCATAAGATTCATTTCCAGCAGTTGATTCTTTTAAGAGAGTAATTACTATAGGGAGTTTAGCAGTTTGATTATTCTCTTTAAAGAGAATAATCATACATCTTTGATGTCGCAATGTTCGTCTAAAATCTGTTTACTTTGTAACCAATGTAGTGGCTCAGTCAGAGACAATATATAATAGAGACCACGCATTGTCTATCTTGCCCATGTTTGCGCGCGGTGGCAACTTTTGTTTTTTGGTCTCAACAGAACACTGCAAACATGTACCTTACGTTGACTGATGAGAAAAGTTGTTGAGATTTTGGCCTGTTGAGACTGAAGCACCGAATTTGCATCAGTAAACATATTGTCCATGTTGGATGGTGCTCCTTCATGCTCCCTGTGTTAAATGCTTTTGAGTTCTGAAAAATAAGTCAGCCACCGCGCTGACGGTTAGTGCGAGGTCTCTATTATATATTGTCTCTGGGCTTAGTAAGTAAGGTAGTGTAGTGGCGTGCAGTGAAATCTTCTATCTCTCTTTCTCTCATTACCTGCCTTGAGTAAGAAAAGGACAAAAGGTAAAGCTGTAGTTTCACCCTTCATTTTTTTCTTATTTGATGCACACAACGAGAGAACAAGAGAGATGGAAGATTTCACCTGCACTCCACTGAAGTAGGGCCAGTACTAGATCAATATAATCTAACTGTAGTAATAAAAATTCAAAGTTTATTCCTGTAATCTCATTTAAATGAAACAAACCTAATCTAATGCCATCAAATGTAACTGTGGTAATTGACTCACTTGCGTAAAATAAATAATGTAACTGTCAGACCTGTTCTCTACTACCTCCCATCATCAGCGAAATTCGACTCAAATTTCAAATTCCGCTGATGATGGGAGGTGGTTGCTCTTGAAATGTGTCCAACAATTAAATTACTTATTTAATGCAAGTGAGTTAATTATCATGGTTATAATTTATCGTTTCATTTTGTGTTGTGTTATAAATCCGTTATAGTCTTATTTTTACCTTTTAACCTTCTAATCTTATGCTTTTGATCAATATTTTTATAGGGTGGCTCAACGCTTGGAATGTCTTGGACTCACTCTCACGCTCAGACATTTTCGCTTGGAGAACACGCCGCCGAACAACGGCGTTTGCACCGGCATGCTCTTTCGCAGTTACGAAATGGACCAAATGCAAACAACGGCGTTTGTCCAGTAATGTCAAGTAGTGAAGATAGTGAAAGTGATGACCAACCCAGTGATTCAGAATTAGATTTGGATAATTATTATTTTTTGCAGGTTGGTACTTTTATTCATACCCTGTTTTCTCAGACTAAGCAACGGAGGGTAAAGTAGTGCCCAAGGTTTTAAGGAAAATTAAAGACACCAATGCCTGGATTTCGATGTAAATTGACTTGCCAAGTTTGAATTTAGCCTTGGTTTTGATGAGAATGTTTTAGTCTTTTCATACTTTCAACTTTATTGCTAAAAATTCAAAAAAGTAGAATATGTGTAAAAATGGGGTGAGTTATGTAGAAAATTATATTATTTTTCAAATCAGTGTACCAAATCCCATTGCTTAGCTCAAACTAAATGAAATTACTGAGAAAATCCTTGAAATAAATTAAAATTTAGTTTTAAAGCACACTTATGTTTGGTACTTGTCACAGAGGAGGCCTACTTTCAGAGACAAATAGAGACCCAGCACGAAGCTTGCGATGAGTGTCCAATTTTCCAACTCAGTTTTGGTCAGGATTCATGGAAACAACAGCCAACCGTCCCATACTGTTTACTGATGAGCAAAAATTATGTTTCTGATTGTGGCATGCATATACGGAGCGCATAGTTTGAATCTGCTAAGCAAAACTAAAACAAAACCTGTTTCCGTTTCTGGGACCGCGGACCAATCACAGCCTTTCGTTTTGCTCACCATTCAACAGTAGGCGTCTGATTGTTGTTGAGGTCGGTGACTTCTGAATAAAATTGGAGCATCCGACAAGCTTATGCTGAGTCTCTATTGGTCTCTGCCTACTTTTATAACACAGTGACTCTAACCTCAAAAAAGCAACCCAGTATGACTATAGATGGTATTGCACACGGCCGATACAATTACCAGGCTGGATTACTGGGCCGATGTGGCAACGCTTCGGAGTCCGAATTTGTTGTTCTTCCGTAAGGTTACATGTTAATGTCAACAAAGATGCTTCATTTATTAAACTGTCTAATGACTTGACATTTTTTTTTTAGCATTTATTTTGGCCTTTTCTCCCTTTTATTTTCCTCAACGATTACTTTTAATTATTTTTTAAAACTGCATAGTACGGGTCTAAAGTTTCCATGTTTTGCCCATATTATCTGCTCTAAGGATTTCGGAGCGGTTTTAAACTGTACTAATAGTTGGAAAATGAAGTCAAAGTGAATACTGAAAAATTTGAGGGTCTTAAAATTTATAGACGCCAAATTTACATTTTTTCATCAATTTTTAAGGAAGATATTAAGGGCTATATTTACACAGGATTTTATGGTGGCAACGTAGGCACTAGATTCCGACCTTGAAGGTTTTCAGTGTACATTCAGTATTCCAGCCTGTAATTGTACCGGCCGTGTATTGCTACATCCCTCCTTAAGAACTAGAGAACATTAGTTAGTGGATAGAGCAGACAGGAGTCAGATGTTTTTCCTTTTCTCTTTTTTAGGAAAATTTTCTCGCCATGACTTCATTTGAGAAAAAAGATTCCCAGGAGAAAAATAAATTAGAATTATTCTTCTTTCAGACTTTCCTTTCATCTGGGGAATTATTTTTGTGCATTACAGCTCTCTAGCTTTTTATGAGTAAAGTATGCACCTGCTGATCTTTTATTGTTTGCAAATTACGATTAATCTTTTAATCTGTTACAGCCTGTACCAACACGACAAAGGAGAGCTCTGCTGCGAGCTGCAGGTGTTCACAAAATCGATTCTTTTGAGAAAGACGAGTGTCGGGATATTCGAACCTCAAGAGAATTCTGTGGTTGTTCCTGTCAAGGTTTCTGTGATCCTGATACTTGCTCTTGTTCGCAAGCTGGTATTAAATGTCAGGTTAGTGTCACTTAGTTCATTAATCTTTGGTGTTTGTTATTTAAGCCGTCCCTCAAACGTAGGAGCGCTGAATGTTTACGATCACAAAAATTCTTAAAATCTTGTTCAATAAATCCGATGATGTTTCTGTAAAATCCTTATTAGTTTCAAAGAGACTTTTCACTGTAACTTCAATTTACATCTTTGAGTCGTTATTGTATGCCGTAGTAAATAATATTATAAAGCCTAGTGACTTTGTTCCCCCTCACAGATATGACAGCAGGCATAATTTCATCAGTAATACTTGCATCACGTACAAGGTTGCTCAAAATAATGTTAAGTTTGCCTCTGTACAGATGTTAAATGCGTCGTCTCTCAACCTAAAGAATCTTATCAGAAATTCAGAGACAGCCCCATTTTTTAACCAGTTAAAACATTTCTTGATAGATAAGGCTTACTCCAATCTTGAAGATTTCTTACTTCACAAGTAGAGGCCCGTAAAATTCAGATTTGTAGATTGTTAACCTGTACTTTTCCTTAAATGCTGTGGCTTCCATGTTTTATACTTTTGTTTTCCAATTTTAAATTTTTTGTATTGACCTGTACTAGAGCTTCAATTTTGAGGCTTCCATGTATCAAAGTGAAATAAGTAAATATAAATAAATAAATAAATAAATAAATAAACAGGATCCTAGGATCGCCTGTAAATTGTAGAGGCTCCACCAAAATTTTTTAAAAAAAAAATCATCCTAGGAAAAAAACCCGAATCGTTGTGCTCCTTTCTATTTCAGATGGATTGCAGAGGTACTTTAGCAAAAAAGTCATAAATTGATTATGGATGCGCAAACAATGACATCCTTTTGCAAACAGGTTGCCATTGTGGAAGCTGGGGGGTTTTGGATTGCGGAAACAATTCTGGTTTGTGTGGAAATTTTCACAAAATTTGTCGGGGTAACAATACTAATGAATTCCAGAGACAAATAGAGATGGAGCCTTATGCTAAAATACTTAGGGAAGATTTGAGGCACACTGAATTCTCGCGGATTCATCAAAATTTTTACAGAGTGTTGAACGGTGAGCACTGGTAAGCACTCTCCGCTTCACTGCCCAGCCCTACCCAGCCTATCCTCTTGTGTTTATTGAATGTCACCGTTCAACAGTCTGCGACAATTTTGATGTATCCGCGAGAATTTGGCGTTCTTTTGCTGCAGCCAGTCAGTGCTCCGTCTCTATTTGTTTCTGATGAATGTATTCTATTTGTGTGACCAACCAAACGGTGAAAGAAGCGAGTGGCGCTAACTATCGGAAAATACTGGAAGCTCTTCAACTAGTCATTCCGTTGCTGTGAGATCGCCAGATCAGTTGCATTAATTTCTTCAAAATCATGACAAGTCTGACTTGTTTTTATGTGGCTATGGGTTTAAATTCGGATTCAAGTTGAAAAAACTGATTTTGCTCACCCCTAATATTTACAGCTCCAAGGTTTTGCCAATGAAGCATTGCATTGAACATTGCTAGTAAGTAATTAGTTTTATTTTTTCACACAGGTTGATCGTTTGAACTTCCCTTGTGGTTGCACACGAGACGGCTGTGGTAATTCGAGCGGTCGAATAGAATTCAATCCAGTGAGGGTAAGAACGCATTTCATCCATACTCTGATGCGACTCGAATTGGAAAAGAAGCAAACTCAAGAAGAAGAAGCGGTGAGGAGGTTCGATTTGAGCTCCGGAGCCGAGTCTCGAAGTAACGCGCAGCTAGAACTCAACGCAGGTGAGGTTGTCCCTCAAGCCGGAGAGAGCAGAATCGACGGATGCCCCCCAAGTTCAGGATCCGAAGTCGAGGCATGTTTCTCAAATTATTATCAAGCCGATTTGCAAAATTACTATCATCAACCGTTTGATGTTAACTTGCAACCGTCGAATTTTAGTTACGCTTACGGACACTATGGACCAACCTATTGTCAAACAGAAAACGAGTTGCCTAGTTTGGAATTCCATGCTCAGCCGATCAATTATGACCAATTTCCCCCTTCTTCTTCTTTAATTTATAATCAACACAGTACGGAAGAGCCGTTGTGTTTTCCAAGCAACTCTGAATCCAAATTAGAATCATTCTCTGAATTACTTCAAGGTCGCTTTATCGAGCCGTCAATCTGTCCTGAAAGTATGACCGATGCTCATTTAGACACAAGCAGTCAGGAAGAAGAGAAACCAAGTTCTTGCCTTGAAGAATGTGAAACGGAAAATTTTGGTGAAATAATTAAGAAAACCATGGTCGAGAGTGCGTCTGCCTAATTTATTTATTTCCTTGACTAGTTTTATGTAAATATTACGTATTGTGTTTATTTATCTTTGTGACTCGTCATAGGGGAAAGGGACCTTACCTGGTTGGAGACAAAATTTGAGTTTTTGCCATTTTCTTATAGAGTAAAGTATCCCGGTTCGAATGAAACCTTGTGAAGTGAAAAATATGGAAAATTTTATATTTTTCAGCCGCTTAAAGTTTTAATTGAAAAAAAAAGCGAACTCAAGAAAATCGGGTTTTAAGTTTAGAAATATGTTTCTGTCTTAAATTCAAGAGAGCTAGCGCTGTAATGATAACTTTAGAGGAGTAGTTCAGTAGGTTTTCTAACGTAGAACTCAAAAGAAGAGTCAATGACAAACACGAATATGTTATGAGTGACCGCAAGTAAAGACTGAAAGTAAACAAATAGTTGGGTTAGGCGTTTCTGACCAGTTAAGGTCTCTTTCTCTCTTTGAATAATATGGACTCTGGCGAGCTCTTGCCATATAACATTGAACTAAATCTGAGCAATTCCGGTGCGCCAGGATATGCAGAACAAATTTTCACCAAAATTTCGTTTTTGCAAATTTTGACCCTGGATCACATTTTTTTTGGCTCTCCTAAAAATTTTGCTGAGACCAGTCAAGGTCCCTTTTCCCTGGACGCATCACATTTTTTTTTAATGAATGACAGTATGTGTGTGTATATATTTTCATGTGTGAAAGATTATGTATGCAAGTATGAGTATGCATGTGTTAGCAATATTGTTTTGATTTTACGTAATGGACGTACGTACAGGCTGAAACAAGAAACTTTGTTGACATCCTTCTTCGCACATTTTTCCTCCCAATGTCTTGCTTAGTTCTATTTTTGTTTTTGAAACACAAACATTCATTTATATCCTCTTCTTTCTGCTTTCAATCTTTTCCTCTTTTTTTTTTACTAATTTTTCACCCTATTTTTTACTCATTGGTGTAATTTCACCAAGTATAGTCAGCTGTGAATGTATTAATTTATCTGCATCTCCTCTCCAGTGTTATCTGTAAGAAAAGGGAGTGATACTATGGTCGTGCGGTATTGATTTCAGTATTTTTTGGGAATTCGGTGGAATTTATAACTACAACCTTTGACACAGTGCGACTGGTAACACTGTTATGGGCATACAGTGAGAGCACTACAATACTTATTTATTTGTTTATGTTCAAACAAATAGGCAAAGCCCAATTCAGAATTAAAAAGAAAAATGAAACAAAAAATACAGCAACAGAATTCGATAATTAATTCATGTTAAATAACTTGATTCAAGTATCTACAAAATTGAAGAATTAATTCAAAATTTCAAAGAAGAGAAGAATTCAGTTAAGTAGAAAACATATTTTGCTAACAAAGGGATCGGATTAATCTAATTGTAACGTAGGAACCTATTATGAGAGATGGTTTTAAATGACAGGGAGTTTGGGGAGGACATGGACGTCATTAATCATGTTGGCGGTAGTACAGAGACGATTTATGATGTGTTAATGATCCCAAACGTGATTAGTATATTCTGCTAAAAAGGTGGAGGATAGTTTGATTTACTGCTTAGCCAATGACCTTCAACTGCCCTATTGCGAGCTCACTCTATTTAAATAAAGTAACAAAATCCAGAAGTCAACTAGATATGAACTTTGAGAACATCAGAGTATTGATTACATAGAATTCCTGAATCATAGTACCTTCAGGTTATGCAATGAGTTAGTTCAGTATTTTTGTTACCTGAAGGTGCTATCGTGAAAGAACACTTTGTATCTATTACTTTGACGGTTTCACAATATCTAGTTAGCCTCCGGCTTTTATTATCCATTACAGCTTTACCAGTTTCAAATACTAGCAAATACTGCCAATAATACCGCAGGACCCTTAGTGTTGCATAATACATGATGATGCTAGCTATTGTACTATAGTGTACATACTACTACTATTGTACTATGTATTGTACATATTGTGCTAGCTAATGCATACCACCCCATTTGAAATCACTTCAATTCTTGTGGGAGTTTTGGTCCTTCCGACAAAAAATGTGTAATTTACCAATCAAATTGACTTTTAAATTTCAAATAGTGTACCTACATAAATTGTATTCTTGACAGTTTGGCCTTAGGTTGCAGAATGTGTTTTTAAAAATCACAGGGTGAAAGGGGCTGGTTGAGCGAACCTCTCCCAAATTTATACTGGGTACTTTATCGATTTATTTAAAAATGCTTAACATATTATTTTTTAAATCTCGTTGCTGTAAAACAAAGCTGGCTTGAAAACTTCTTTGGCAGAGATTATATTGAACCTTTTTGATGAGTGTCAAAGATTGCAGGTCGACCCTGCAGCCAAATCTGAAATGAGCTCTTTATTTTTTAACCTTGCCGTGTGGTAAAGGTCTAAGAATAAGTTCACAGAGGCCCTCATTATTTGACATCACCCCGTATTTCTTTACTAAGCGATCTTGGAGGGGGGTATTGCCCATTCACTGTTGAATTTTTTTCTGCCTGCAGAATGGATTTGCTTTACTTCCTTTTGGATTACTTTCCCCCTCCTCCCACCTTTTTGCCCATGGTCCATGATTTAAAACTGGTCATTTGAGTTGAATGCCGAGTGGTTTATCATCGTTGTAAATTTTTCTAAACATGTCAATTTGAGGTGATTGCCACTGCTATCGAATTGGTCATTACCTGTGTGAATTTTTCTGTAACTCCATCAACATTGATGTTCCTATATAATTTAGTTAATTCGATGGACTTTCGCTGCAAAATGTCTAATAGTAATGACCTTTTTGCAAAACAACACCTTTGTCAACATTTTTTGTCAAAACAGTGCGCTTTTCCCGATTTTTACAATCATTCAAGGCTCAGTTTCTTATCGTAACTGAACTGCCTTTATTTAATGTTTCTGTTTTCTGATCGGTCAAGTTTTGTACTGCTGATTCTTAAGACGATACATGATACCTGATTTTAGCTTATGACTCAATGATGTTCAAATAGGATGCATTTATATGTTTATTATTCTATTACTGCTGGCGGATTATGAATGTTTGAACCGCAAATCGGACCAAGTCAATGATCAGAAGTACAAAGGCTGTCCCCAAGAGACCCGGGCTGGCGCTGTAATTCTAAAAGTAAGCAATCCATTGAGCTTATCTTGGTCTCATTGAAAATCTAAAGTATAAAGCAATCGATTGAGACCTAGACCATCTTATTTTAACAAAAATTGACTAAGTTATGCCTTTTGGAAAATGCGGTGTTTGGAAATCGCCTACGGGTTTTTGAACAATTTCTTTTTCTCCTTAAATTTGCCCACAAAACTTTTACAATACTCTTTTTTCCAACAAAAACCACTCGACAACATCCAACATTACTTGGTCGCTGTCTGAGGGTTGTCCGACTTGCAAGCAAAGGCTCAGAAGTCAGCGGAAATGAGGACTGAACTTTGTACATCTAACCCAGAGGTCCTGGGTTTGAATCAGGGCCTAGGTGACAAGATTTGATGATCTCAGATATAGGTATCTCGGAAGGACATGGATGTAACTTTTCTCTCTTTCATGTTTCCTTCTTTCTCTCTCTTCCATTTTGTCTGTTGGGGCCTAGTTGGCGGAAGAGGACACTTCAACTTCCGGTGAAAGAAAAACAAAAAAAAAACATCTTTGTAAGAATAAATTTTGTTAGCGATTTTCTTACACCTTATTTTCAAAATGCCATATCACAGTCAATTTTCTTTCACATACGTTGATCCTGATCTCAATCAATTGCTTTTTACTCCCTCCTTCTAATGAAATCAAGTTTAGCTTAATTGGTTGCTTGGTTTCTGAATTGCAGCGTCAGTCCAGGTATTTTTGGGACAGCCTTTGTATTATAAAACCGCAGAATTCTACTATCAGAATGGAAACTTAAGTTCATTCTGAAACAGTTTTTACTTCTAGTATCTTTGGGTTCGCCAGATTGGAAAAAAAACATTTCTGGTAATCTTTGGCAACTAACCAGGTTGTGATTGGTTGTGTCACCCTTGATTATATAACCTTGAAAAGCACATCCGCCATCGTTTCCATCAACTCAGATAGGAGTCTTCATTCTGACTGTTAAATTCTGTGAGTTAAAACCTTATGGGTGACATCATTCCATTACCCAAAGGTTTCCCACGAGGAGTCAGCTGGTGTAAATACTACGAATGCTCATGAGTACAATCGTGTGACCTTGATTGAAACGGAATAAGCCACTCTTGATCAACATCGGATGACTTTAGACTCGATACGACTACGGTTCGAACATTTTTAATCACACCACTGGTGCCGTCAAGTTTTATGTATGTTTTTTATAAGATGAGCGGAAAAAAAAAAAAAAAAAAAAACGCATCACAGAATGCATGGAATTACAGTCCAATTGATTCAGAATATTATTTTAAGGAATGACACTGCATCATTGGCGGATACAGGAATTCGTCTTTATCTCTCTCCTCCCATTTGAACCCGTGTGAAGCGTTGAAGTATATAATGAGGTATGCGCCATCAGTTGTTGCAAAGATTATGCATCTTCTCCTTGATTAACTAAAATACTGAGTGTGTTTACCAAAGCGGATTTTTTCTGGAAAAAATCATTCATAAAAGGAGAAATTTAATTTGAAAATTTCGTTTCACTGGACGTCATGGATAATCTTTTTGACAAAAAAACAACTGAGCAATCTTTGCAACATCTAATGGCGCTTACCTCGTAATATATTTCAACGCTTCATGTGTTAGAAAAGGATAGCAAAAGAGAGCCATCAACTAACTTCAGCCCTTATCGCTGTCCTTTTTCTTACACACACATTAAAATGGGAGGAGAGAGAGACGGACAAATGCCTGTATCTGCCCATGCACTGCATCGCAGTATGAATGAATATTAATTGGGGATTCTTGGTCATGTATCATGTCATGCTATCTTTTTTTTTTTTCCCAGTAATCTAAAAAAAAAAAAATAATAATAAAAACAGAAAACTTGTTTGTCTTTATAGCTCTTTTTTTTCTCAATAAGTCCGATCACCACTCTTTTTTCCCCTCAAAGAATTCTAATTTCAAGTATTTATCGTTTTATAGATCATTATCGTTTTTGCTATAACCTTTTCAGTGCAGATTTAGTTTATCGACTGCAAGTACCAGTCAGTTGATTACTCCCAGGGTCGAGTTGGCTCTTTGAATTCCATTGCTATGAAAAGGATAATTTTGATTTTGTGGGCATTAGAGCATAAGTTGCAGCTGAAGACTGCGTGAATTTAAGTTTTTGGCACTGGGTGTCCGTCTCTGCCTCTACAAGATATTTCGTAGGTGGCTCTGAAGAGGTTAGGTGAACCAATTATAATTTTTTATAGAATATTATCGATTTTGGATCTAGCCAATTTTTGAAACTCTTGTACTTATTTTTAGTTGCTACTTAAAAAGTGAAAAAAAAAAACCATGTACAGATATTTACTTTCTTTTATTTATTGTGTAATTATCTGTTCCGACTCAGTCCCTTTCATCTGGCATTAAAATCATTTGTACATCCAGGAAAGCAAGGAATAAATGTGCACCATTTTTTAATGTTGAAAGATTTTTGCCCAGAATAGTTTTCTTATCAATCATGCTTCGAAGAAAGGAAGAGAAGAGAATCAATGCCTATTGAAAAGTGAAATGTGGACTGTGAAATTTCAATTTGTGAACAATGTTAATCCTGTAAGAATTTTCTATTCTGGTTTTTTTTCTTCTCAATCATATACAGAGTCCCTGTATATAAAGAAACCACACCGTGTGGAGAACGAAAGCGAAGGAGGCGTCCTTATACGCGGCGCTTCTGGCAAAGAGTTAATTTTGTTATTTCCCCAAATTTTGCTGCACAAAATTTAAGGAAGGAAGTTTGAAACAGTACAGTAGATGCTTTTAACTCCACTAAAGTCTTAAAAGCCTGTACATTTTAATTACAAAATAGGCTTCCTCGTTGGAGGCATTCCAACGGTCATCTTATGGAGAAATAGCACAGAGAACGCTTCCTTGAACTCTCTCTTCGACAGCCTTAAGTCCAGCAGCCAATCAGAAGTTATACCTCGAATGTTGGGACTCTTTGATATACAGGGACTCTAATTTTTATAGCCTGTCGAGTTTCTTAAACTAGACAAACAATTTCACGATTCTCTGCTGTTTTGTTTTGTTATTGATCAGAAAATTATGGTTCTGTTCTGTTATCGTTGTGCTAGCTAGCTCGGTCGTTATTACTAATATGTTTCCTGCCGAAATTGATTCCTGCTGTGTTTCATCGGCTTATCCCAAGTTGGATAAATTTTAAATAACTGATAACAGCAAGCCTCATAAACATTTATCATACATTTATAAGAGATTTTTTTCTAATCCTCAATGTTGAACCGAAGAATTTTTATTGTTGTATCGTGTCGGTTTAATAGTATTTGATCCTTTTTTTTATCGTACCGCTTAAATTTGTAAATCGTACCATTTTCGTAGGCATAAATTTAATTTAAATATTTTGTATTAAATTATTGATATTGTCATCACCCAGTTCTGTATTGACACTCCGTTTTGTAAATTATCCTACTTTGTTAACAAGTTATAGAAAAAGAAAAACGTAGATTGTTAATAGAAAAATTATTGGTTTTTATTTCATTCACAGGGATTCTATTCAATTAAATTTAATAATTTATCACCAAATCATAGTAACCTATTCACAATTTAACTATACTAAGGCATACAAGTTACAAATTGTTTGGAACAAAATTTAATTAACATCAAGGAGACTGTAAAATCCACAGTAGTTACCCTGTGCGTGGTGAGGAGGGGAAGTTTTAGAGTAGAAGAATAACTGAGGATGAGAATTTTTTAACCCTTTTCCGCTCAAATTATAATTTACAAAATTGTGAATTTAGGCATGCATTAAAGTAGTTCGACATACTGCGGTCAAGGCACCCAAGCACTCTATGCGTTTGTTTAGTGTTACACGATGCCCTATCAAAAGATACAAAAATGGGAACCAAATTTTCCTGCGCACAGCTTGGACTGGACATGACACACGAACAGTAAGGGTTTATAACCCAGTATCAGTGGCGTAGGGTGCAATTTAGCAACGTTGTAATAGGTTCATTTAAACCCTTGTAAAAGGTCGAATGCGAGGGTGTTCACCGAACACCCTATTATTCGACCTTTTTCATGGGTTTAAATGGACAAACGGCAACGTTGCCAAATAGCATGCTACGCCACTGAGAAATATGGGAAAATAGAAAGGAGAGTAGAGAGGATGTATTTAAGTATTCACAGAGTAATTATGGAGAGAAATTTAGTCTTACAAAAGGTTGTAATCTTACGTGAAAGAAGTAAGGGAAAAATGTTTGTAACTTAAGGGGAGACAGCCGTCAAATTCGAATTTTTGGATTTTTTTTTTTTTTAGTCTTTTCTTATTCTACACCTTCTTGCGAGCATTTTGGTATATTATATTACATCATTTACTTACTTTAATGCTTAGAAATTTGAGATAATGTGTGAAGAAACGAAAAATTTCCACTTTTTTTTTTTTTTTTTTTTTTTTTTTTTTGAGATAATGTGTGAAGAAACGAAAAATTTCCACTTTTTTTTTTTTCAAATTTGTGTTTTTTTAACTTCCGGTACACTTTTCTCAGGATCTATTATACTTAGAAGGCTCATTTTTTTTTAAAAATGAAGACCTTAAAAAGATCTACAATGTTAACTAACTTTTAATGCAAAAGTTTAAACTCTATTATTTATAAAATCAAAATATCACCTAAAAATGACCAAAATTATTACCAAATTAGAAAAATTCATAAAGTTTTCAAAAAATTAAGGGGAAAAAAAAGAGTTAGTTAACTTTGTTAAGAAGGTACTAAGACACAATCATGCAAAATCTCAGCTTTCTAGGTGCAATAGGAGAGGAGAAAAGTGTACCCAAGTGTGATACCTTTTACATGGGTTAGCATACCCTGGCTGTCTCCCCTTAAATCTAATTTGGTGGAGCATAAACTTGTTACTCTAAAGTAGTCTATCATTCAACTAAAATAAATTTAACTTGACTAGCAGAAGAACAAGAGTAATGAAATAAAAAAAAAAAATATTCTCTTAAAAAATAGCACCAGATTACTATTTAGCCAAAGTTCTCCCGAAGTGTAACAACTGTAAGGATATAACTGAAGCATTTTATGAATCGCGTTGCACGTTCAACACATTTCAATTAGTTTGAAATGCCTGATACTATTTGCGTCGAGGTTTCATCCTTAAAAATCTTTTAAAAATATCAGCCCGTTTCTCTTAGCAGTCCGTTGAGGCAAACTGATTTTTAATGGTGCCACGGTAGAGAGTATTTTACATGATCACTTTGTATCATGAGAACAAAAAAAAAGAACCAAATGGAATCCTTGGGATAGAAATCCTGTGGAAATATAGTTAATTTCATGGGCCATGTGCTTTTATTCCATACTGTATGTGGTAAACATTTGAAACAATCGAGTCAGAACAGAAAAATGCAGAAAAAGGGCTAAGTTGTTAGTGGAGGTGGGGTTTGCATTAATTGTCAAAAATTCTCGCTTAAATTTCAAAAACTTTACAATAAGTGGGAAACTGTTTTATTATGAAAGAAGGGGACAATTTTCTGATGAAAAGGCAACGGAATTGAACTGCGCCAAGAAGACCTCAAATGTTCATAAATAAATCGAAGATTGAGCTCTTTTTTTTGACGTGAAGAACTTCCAATACTCCTTCAGCTTACAAACTTAAGGGAGGTGGAGCGGGACAGTCAGGAAATAGCGTTTCTGTTCCATTTGAATCAATGGAAAAGAATTAATTCTCCGGGGGTCCAAATTAACGGCCTGCTGTAGAAGAGAATCAACTTTTTGGTCCCTGCAGGAGGGAATCAACTGCTATGGATTTCCTTTGCAGTTGGTTACCATCTTCAGACAAGGAAAGGTTGCCCTCTGCAGCAAGCCATCCAATTGAACCTCCAAATAATCAATTATTTTGCGTAGGTATTTACAGATGGAAGGAAAACATTTAGGTATTAAGAATGTTCGCAAGCCAAGTTTAAAGGGGCTGTCTGGTCTGCCTTCCGAAAAGAAAAATGAATAAAAATGAACCAATCATAAGAAGGCACTGTAAATGAAGAGTCTGGGCGAAGAATGATCAATTTCACTAATACCCGTTTTTGTCTTAAGTTGAAGGAAAGAGGGAAATGAAAATTGGTAATACCTACCTTATTTACCAGCGCGGACCATTTGAAATAGGTACTTTTTTCCTGCCATCAAATTTTAAACTTAGCGGGTTTGATAGTGTCATTCTCATGCTGCCACACTACAGAGCGATTGATATTTCCATTCAAAGAACTTTGATTCTCGGATTTTCGTTAGTTGATGACTATCCTACTCCTACGGATAACCGACGAGTCCTGCTGGAATGTTACCCTAGATCAACGAAAAAGATTAAGGCTCTTTATTACATCCATACTATTGTCATGATTCCTGATATTTCCGTAACAAAATCTGTATGAAGATTGAAGAGAGTGGGGGAATTTTCGTTCTAGTAAATAAGTCTGACTTGTGGCGGGAAACAAGTTTATAACCTCGCCTTCGTCTCATTTGGTCTCATTGTTGTGATTATTTTTATCGCTCGATTGCACGTGCACGCGAAGTTTCACCTTGCTTTTTCATGGTAGGTAGATCTCCGAAGATCAGAACAATTTGCCGGTCGGTTCCTTCTGATAAAATGCACTTTTATTTCGTTCCAGTCGTCACAATTACTATTGTTTGCATCAAAGATTGTATCACTATTCATCGTAAAATGTGAATCCTCTTGCAGGACTGTCCGAGACTGTGCTACTTCGTCCGAATCATTCTCGCCGTTTGAGCTCAAAAGCTTCTGACTAGGTAAGTGCTTAAACTCCCTGTTATAAAAGTTAAGTACATCGTGATCATTAGCTCTC
The DNA here is from genome assembly GCA_011764245.1 of Trialeurodes vaporariorum. NCBI lineage: Eukaryota > Metazoa > Arthropoda > Insecta > Hemiptera > Aleyrodidae > Trialeurodes > Trialeurodes vaporariorum. The sequence goes on from VMOF01000035.1 coordinate 65,298,983, forward strand.
ACATTTCTTCAGAATTCTTTAACGTAAGCACAGCCACATTTCACTTTGACTTCGTTATCCTAGTAGATCTAATCTTGATCCAAGTTTCAGCATTACAGCTGTCATTTTTTTGGGAAAGGCAAGAGCATATGTCAATCAGAACTTGGAGGAAACCTGTCTTGTTGAGCAAACGCCATTCATGTTTTGCAAATCTTCCTAGCTGCTGTTGCTTGACATCTCAATCCAGGTTGCGTCTTTTGACTTGGCCTAGGTGGCTACCGCCACTTCTGATTAGAGCAGGTCCTAGAGTTGTTTGCACTGGCATTCAGAGCTGACGCATTTTTAGAGAATCGTTGTCTGACAAGTAATGGTGCCTGCTTTCAAATTGCAGCAAAACCAAGGACGTTATATCATATGGACTGTCCCATCGAGAGATTCGTGTGGGAACTTTTATTTTCACTCGCGGCTCAACAGTCATCAAACGTTGCCTGCCGCGGCCTCCGACTTTGCATCAGGTGCTCCAAAATTATGACAATTCTAATCTCACTGAGGCAATTAAGTGTATACAAGCAAAGACGATTACAAGTGGCAGTGGAATATAGATAGGAAATTTCCTCAGCTTTAATTTCGACTCTTACCATTTTTTTGGTAAAATCAACTGGAAATGAGAAAAACACGAAAAAAGATAGCGCGGCAAGCATTCCAACATATGCTGCTGTACTATCTGCATCGATGCGTGGAGCACCAAGCCCCCGCACTCGTTGCCTGCTCGTCGCATGGAGCGGAATATAATCTCCCACCACGGCGGAGAATAGGAGCGGACCGTCCATATGATATAACGTCCTTGAGCAAAACGCATTAGTGAGCAGTTGGTTAGCGCTGAGTTTTGACTTGCTAATCTTGTTTGCCGATGTGCTTTGATGCAATTGGGAAGCAGGCACCAATATTTGTTAGGACCTAATACTCATAATGATTCTGCTCCACTAAGGAGTGTAGGTAGACTTCTTCCTGTTCCTGAAACAGCTTAAGAATCAAGACGCATCAGTAAGCGTCCAAGAGATTGATTAGCCACAAGCATGGAAGGAACTGCTCGCCGATGATCATTGATGTGTCTTGAGTTTGTCATTGTCATCCTCTTCTGGCTATCTATGTTTGATTTTTTAGCTATTCCATAGTTTATACTGTCCATCAATTTGAAGCAAATTAAATCACAGGCAAAGTTTTTATCATACAGGTTTTGTAACTTCATTCAGTCTATGTATAATGTGCTTCCTACTGCTCATCTAATCAGCTGATTTATTAGTCGCCTTGATTTGATCCAGCTTGTTAACTTGAATGTAAGCAACAGCTGGTTTTTTGTTCTGCAGTGGTACACCCAGAATCTGCTATCTCTCTCATATCTCCTGTGAGTGTACAAGTTAAAAAAGGATGATAAAATAGGGACATACCCCCTTATCTATTCTTCTTTAAAAGGCCTGGTATTACGAAACTTAGTTTGACTGTACCACGAGGCAATCCGATAGACAGCCAACCTACTGGTTTGAGGGTATAACATGCATATGTTTTATTGCAGGAAAGTGAGGAATAGTAAATTTCTTGGTGGGCCACAGTTGTCTTTTGTGCTAAAGGTTACCGTGATAAATGAAGACTTAGGATCATGCAGAACCTTTCGAAGCACTGTATGTCATTTGCTGGATGAATTTCTCTCAACAAACCCCATTATTGTTGGAACGTAACCACTCGTCTAGTCTGTTGTTTTTCAACCTTCTCACTGAAGAAAATTTGAAATTCTGGGTTATGTTAGGATCTAGTTTTACATTACGTTCCAGAAAAGAAATGATGGAAGAGTATAGGCTGTCCCAAGAATGATTGGACTTGACAACTGTACTGTTTGAATGAAAACATCAGCTGCTTCCTGCTTCTGCCCAATCAGGTTGCGCGATTGGCGGTTTGAAGCTGATGTTTTCATGAAAGCTGTAGAACTCTAAATGTATTTGAAATTGTAACTGATGGATTTGAATGTCACTACAGGTCACTGAGGATTCACATTAAAGCATTCATTGCCAGAAAGTAAGCGTTTCTGATACTATGGAAATGGAAATTTTTCAATGAAGCATGTGATCATTTTACTTTTTCAGTTTTCTTACGGACCAAATTTAAATTTGTCGCAGGTCAGTCAGGTTTCTACAGGTGGTCCAGTGCAGTGAAAGTGTTCATTCCTTATCAACCTTTGTTTACCGCAGCATCTCCAAGATTTACAGGTAAGTCAGAATACAGGGTGTAATACAGGGTCACATAATCTGCTCTCTAAGGTTTTCCCAAACAGATGGGCATATTTGGGTTTTAAAATTATTTCTATGCCGTAGCATCAATATTAAATTTTGTAGCGTTAAGGTGATTCCATGCGAAACTTGTCTTTTCAATCCAAGGGAAAGCGCCACCAGTCAATTTTGAAAAATGTAGTGTTTTTTGCATTTTCAATTAAGAAACAAAGAAAAAAACATAAAATCCAAGAATGTCAGCATCTGCATAACTTTTTTATGGATTTCTGACCCCACAACGAGCATAATTATTTGAGGATTGAAGCTGTAATTTATGGAATTCATTTCGCCCTAAGCTTAGTGAGTGTTAGTGATTCTATGTTTATCTGCCTCACTCACACTCATTGAGGATTCTAAGAATTTTTGTGTTTCCTAAATCCCAGCTTTATTTTTGTGTATTTCAGCTTGAAACGTTCAGGATATCTTCCTGAAGTATGGTCGCAGGTGCCGACGTTCATCTAATTTATACTTTTTGCGTAGATTCACTAATTTTTGCTAAAAACTGTTGACTTTTTGAGCTGTGCAATGTAGTGGCCAAGGTTTGAACTAATCAACCCTGGAATCACCTTTCAAAGGTAAAGTCCGCAGCTGTAATAATGGCTGAAAGCTTGTTGCACAGCTTTATAATTCTTCATTCATGAGTATGGATAAATGACAGAATAAACTTTAAATTTGAGGTATTTCTTTATTAATCTCACATTAAATCAATATTTGTAATTGACTGAAATCATGCATACTTAAGTCTCAATAAAATACAAAAACAAGAATGAACAATTAGGCGCTGGAAGAAAAATTCAATCCAAGTCTTTTAACCTTAGAAATAACTACGTAATATAAAGAAAAAAAAAAGAAAACAACTCTATAGATTACAACTTAAACTATGACTAGTTAATTATTGCTACTTTTACTTATTTTTAATGGCATTATTTGTCTCACGTTCATGTTTCCATTGTTTTGGCACTTTCCAGGTAAAAGATACATGCTTGCTCTTAACTATCCCTCAGCGCAGGTATGTAATTTTAATTTTGGTTTAAAAAGATATTTCATACTACTTTACAGGTTTCTGTCTGAACTTTAACCCTTTCTGCTCGAAGTTTAGTTTACATAATTGTGAATATATCTGTGTATTACATTAGTTCAGCATACTGCCGTCAAGGTACCCAAGCGCTGTATGAGTTTGTTTAGTGTTACGCAAAGCCTTATCAAAATATACGTTAATGTGAATAAAATTTGCTGAGCACAGCTCGCCATTCAAGGCCATTCCCGTTAAATGATTTTGTCGAGTAGGACTTGACACCCGAACGGTAAGGGTTGAAGTTGAAGAACCTTGCTCTCTTCTTATTGGGGAAACCCTTTGCAAGAATCGAATTTGATGTTAAAAATACGAATGCAAATGTTCTTTGATTTTCTCATTTTGACACAATCAAATGAATACTCATTGTTTGACACGAAAAGTATTTCCTCAGGTTTATTCTTAGAAACGGAATTCAATTCCCGTAAAGTGTCCTTTATCTTAAAGAGTGGGCGGGTCACTAAATCCTTTCTTGCTGAAAGTTTTTTCTTGATTTAATTTGATTGAGATAGGTGCACGCTTTTGGGACGAAAGAATCTTGAAAAACTCCAAGATCATTATTATACTTCCTTTATTAGAGCGAGTATGCTACTTTTACCTCTCTCTAGCCTCTATTGCTTAGTGACGAGGTTTATCTTGAAGGTTTAGGTATCACCTTCAGTAATGTCTCTCAAAACTTATAATTTGCGCTCGGTATGGTCTTGGCAATGATTGACTTGGATATTGGTGACTTATAAGAAATGCTGCGGATGTGAGGATTTTATATCTTCTGCTATATTTAGTGCACTGGGTGCAGGAGTGCAAAATGTTTTCGATCTGACGATCCGTGAACCGCATGTCATTGAGGAAAGCCCAATTTAGTTTTATAAAATGGTAACAAGATTTTCCCAGAAAATGGCCTCAAAACTCAGAAAATATTAGTCATATTGCGAACATCCAACGTTTCAATGTTGAAAGAAGCAAAAAAAAAAAAATTCTGACGTTTTGGAACATATTGCACCCCTGACTGGAAGATTGGATGCATTCTCCCACCTGCACTAGTCCTTTTTTCTAAGAAACTGTCAGTCACGGGAATTTAAAGTTTAGTAAGAACCTAAAATTTCACCTATTTTGCACTTTCGGAAAGTCCATAGACAGCGATGATGAACTAAGCTAAGTGTTGTTCAGAGACAAATAGAGACCCAGCACACGGTCTGCTTCCCATGTTTGAAAAGTGAGGCAAGTTTAGTGTGCTCAGTTTTGTTTGGGAGTCACCGGCTGCAATGATAAACAGTCGCCTACTGTTGAGTGGTGAGCTCAACAAAAAGCTGTGATTGGTCCACGGAAATGGAAACAGGTTTTGCTTGGCGAATGCAAACCACGCGCTCATCAGTCAACAGCAGCGACTATTGGCTGTTGTTTCGATGAGTTCCGACCAAACTTGAGCTGAAATATAGTGGACACCTGTCGCAAGCTTTGTGCTGGGTCTCTATTTGTCTCTGGTGTTGTTCAGCACCTTAAGATGCTGAGGCTTGAGGCACCAGTCGTAATGGCCCCCCAAAAAATATTGGATTGAAGGTCTTGTGTACCAGCTAATTCAAACTTCAATAGGGGTGAACATCGCCTACAAAAAAAACCCTAATTTTTGGGACTGACAATTTCAGAGAAGAGAAGCATGCTGTGGATTTTTGGGTCATCCTGTGCTCCCACAATTAGGAACATTGTTCTCGTGCACTGTCTCACAGTCTATTTTAATCAACGGTATTTATTCACAAGGTGATAAATGTAAAGATGGCACATTTTGTGAGTATTATGAGTAAAACAGGTTTATACTCACCAAGATATACAAAAATTTGCAATAAATCTATTACACTATTTATAAATTAGCAATGCTAGTACTGCAGTGCTAAACAAGAATGCCGCAAGTGATATGTTTCACTAAGCCGGATCTTTAGAAGGACAAACCATTCAAGGCATAGGAGGTTTAAGGTTAAGTGTAAACCGATAAATGGGGACCCGAGCTACATTGAAACAATAGTCTAAGTAACACATATAGCTTACAGCGTTCTTGCTTAGCACAACAGAACAATGGTGTTGAGCTTTTTGGCACAAATGGATGCAAGGCTCTTATTTCTGGCCTTAACAGGAGTCCTCACCGATGTAGGTCCAGATTTGCAAATCGGTAGCGCTGAGGGTTTGCCATCGTTCAATTAATGATGACAATCTGTAAATTAAATTACTTTTTCCTAAAAAATAGAATCATCTTGTCCTCCAGGCTGGTTTTATAAACTTCGTGCATAAAAAAGGTCGCAAAATTATTCTAAATTAAAGCTTAAACTACTAACTTTCAAAAATTGCAGACCGATATGATGCAATCAACTCATTATTTTCAAAGATTGGTATTTTTAGCTCCTATTTGGCAACATTTTTCTGACCTTTTTCGTGTGTGTATTTTTGAAACTATTCTTGAGGGTTTGACAATTTAATTTTCTGGAGAAAGTCGATCAATTTGCAGATTTCCCTGTATTATAGATTGGTGGCGCACACTTAGCGCCATCTATCGGGGAATCTGGAACCACATCAGTGTAGATTCTCATCAAGATGTTTCTCAAGACTTCTATCACAAAGTATTTCAATGCTTTCTGTCGATATACAGATCTGTGTCCCCCCTATATTATCATTGAGAGGCGGATTTAAATACTTTTCTTTATCTCGCTTTGTCCATTTAAATGCATGTGTCAGAAGACAAAGAGGACAGAAATAGGGGCTAAAGTCATGTGATAGTCTCTCCTTCTATCCTTTTCTAACACATTCATTTATATAGACAAAGAGAGAGAAATAAAAGTGTTTAAATCCGCCACTGTCTCTTCTGATCTCACCATTTCTTAAAATTTATTTACTTTTGAAATTACTTGTGATCAGAAGTGAGAAAACTTTGATTTTAAAACTGTAATTTTCTCTCATGCAGTTACAGGAGTTTGTCTTTCTCTCTCTCCTCTTATTTGAACGCATGGGTTAGGAAAGGAAAGCAGACAGGGCCATCTTGTGACTTTAGCCCCTATCTCCGTCCTTTTCTAACGGACTTGTTTATAAGAAAGGAGAGAGAGAAAGATAATCTGGATCCGCCTATGCATTTTCTACCATCTTATGAAAGATTTTGATCCGGTTGTGGCGGAGGCGAGGATGAAGGTGGTTTAACTGGATGCATCGCAGCTTGTAAATCGAAACCGGGTGGCATCGTCATGGTTCCTTGAGCCTGCGCAGCAGAAATATTTACATCGGAATTAATTAAACAACCAATTAATACGTAATTCATATTTTAAAAAGTGGGGCTCTCGCCAACGTTTGCTGTAGCGATTGAATAGTCAAATCTTAAGTAAAATGCAGCGACAACTATAATGATCTGCATTAAAAATTACGAAATTCACTTAGAGACTCACGGAATGACTTAAAAGTTAATGGTGTGATGGCGAAGCTTCGCAGTGACCATTGAAGTGACCATGATCCGCAGGCACCATGGAAGACTCCTATCTAATTTGAGGCTTCCTTCTGTGTGTTTCTATAGAGAGGGTGACAAATATAAGACACAAATCCCCCCCCCCCCCCATGTCACCTGCGTTGCTCAGCCATTATTATGGTCGGAATTTACTTTCTTAAGTGGATGTTGCAGTCAGCTTTTAATTTTTTCCCTAAAAAGTCATAAACTTATGCTTTTAAGTGCTTGAAACTATAGAAGATTTAAAATTAATGGCTGTATCAAAATTTTGAGAAAGTAAAAGATTTGGTCTTGCGATGTTTGCTCTTGCTGGCTGATTCTGCTCTTTTGGACGAGATAGCGGGAATCGATCATTCCCATTGGTTTGAACGGCGTCACGTGACAGATCTGAAGTCATTCATTGAGTGCTCGGAGTCATTCATCTGTAATGAATGACTCAAACAACTTCAAATCTGTCACGTGACGCCGCTTAAACCAATGAGATTGATTGATGCTACAGAGGATATTTTTGGAGGTCTTTACACCAGAATTGACTATTTATTCGCTTATAGCAAAAGTGTGCAACAGCCCCATTGACATTTTTCCTCCATTTTACCATTTAACTGGAAAAAGATTAGGGAGAACAGCAAACCGTTTAATAGATAATTACTGGAAAACAGATAATTGGGAATATTCCCTATTGAGAATTTAATCAGCTGGGAATGATGTCTACTGTTAATAAGGGTAATCTTACCTGAATGTAAGTGATTAGTCTACGCAGTTCGTCCAATGCATTTGCTTGCATCAGAATGTAATTTTTAGCTAATAGTAATGTGGCAATTTTTGAAAGTTTTCGCACTGAGGGTGAGTGAGCGTAAGGGATCACGCTTCTTAGTTCATCCAGAGCATCGTTCAGATCGTGCATTCGCCGCCTCTCTCGTGCATTTATGTTGAGTCGCACCGTTTTTCCTTGGCGTGATTTCGACTTTCCTGAACTATTTCCCAATCCACTAGGATTTTGTTGAGATTGTAACCTGTGCGGCATGCGTGAAATAAATTAAAATCATTAATCAATTAGTCTAGTCAGCGGGAAGATCATTTTTTTTTGGGTTCAACCGATTGTTAACCTTTTAACTGCCAGGTTCCGAAGACAAATCAATGTTCATGGATTGAAGGCAGTTTAGGAAACATTATTCTTCAAATGTTAACAATTTTGAGTTGCAATTATTGTGATTACAGAACTGAAATTGTGTGGGGCAGATGTAGACACAGAAATGAGTATGCTCCGGCGTGATATAGAAAGGGTTAAGAATGTCTATGAGTGATGCCATCCATAGCCGTAGCCAGGATATTGTCTGTCTCTCTCTTAGCTCATTTAAACGCATGTGTTAGAAAAGGATGGATACAAGGGTTGTCACGTGACTTCAGCCCCTCTTTCTGTCCTTTTCTAACACATGCATTTAAATGGGCTTAGAGAGAGAAAGACAATATCCTGGCGACGGCTATGATGCCATCGGTCAAGAATTGTAAGACTTGGCTGTTGCTACAGTAATCATTGTTAAATTTCCTGTTTGCTATAGCTTTACAAAAGCTACTCATGGGTAGCTGTTAATTATGGGTAGTTTGACAATGGTTACTATAGTAAAGGGGTCTCTCCACCTGCGAATTTAAAAGCGCGAATAAACTGATTGCAGCAATGAGCTGCCTTGAAGTCGATAGGTCGAGTCCGATGTATCGAGAACAATGTATCTGGTTCAAGCAGTCCATTCGCGCTTTCAAATTTGCAGGCGGAGAGACCCCTTGACAGTCAAGGGTTCCAATTCTAGACCATTATTAGTGTCACTCGCTGACTATGAAGAAACTATTAGTATGGTTTCATTGCTCGTTATACAGTGGTATGGTGAAGTCCGTAACTAAACAAATGGCTGAATTCCCTTTTGGTTCGAATTTTTGCTGAACGTTAGAGCTCGTTTCAGAAGAGTTTATTGTTTACAGCTCTTTCTACACGTTTGTGGAGGGACCTATTTTCGTTTTTCTGCTTAGGTTGTCTGACCAAAATCTATGCAAGTAAGGTGCATTTATTGTGTCTGCTGATTCCGTTAACAGCAACGGCCGTAGAAGACGGAAATGCATCCATCCATGCTTACTAGGTTACATCGAAAACTTACTTTTTTTGTATTTCGAACTAGAAATTGGTCAAAATGTTCCGTTTAGTAGTATAATGAAGTGTGTAAAATTTGGTCTGGAAAAAAGAAAAATTTGAATTTGGAAATTCAAAAAAAGTGTGTTTTCGATGTACCCTAATGCTTACGCACCAAGAGCTATCAACGGCAAACTCTTTTGAAACGACCTCTCAGAGATGTGCTGGAACTTGAAAGTTTATATCCTTCAAATATCCTTGCAAAAAAGCTGACCTTAAATTCTGATGAGTATTTGGAGAATCGGGTCTGTTTTCATCTGTGTGTCCTCCTGAGCTGCTAGGATAGTAGTAGCCTCCTAAACCCATCGCACCAAGCGGTGTTCTGCGACCAGGCACTTGACTTGATTCAGTAGAATAATACGGACCCCCACTCTGCTCCATTTCTGTAATTGGAAAAGAAATGTCAGTATTTTTGCGGGTCATATTTTGAGATTAATTCAAACCTTAAATTGCTTCAACTGATGTCTGTTCTTTCCTCTGCTATTGTGCTGGCACTCCATCAGTTCTTTTTTTTTTTTTCTCCTTGTTCAACGTGGACAGAAGCATCTTTTGCAATCAGGCAACCCTGCTTTATGTATATTTAAACCCATGCAAAATATCGATTCCAGGTGGTTTACTGTGAACCATCAATCGCAAAACTTTTGACGGTCAAGAATTCGAGGTAAGGGCAAATCCTTGTGTAATTAAAGCAACTTTCTGCGCTCCTGGTGCACTTTTGACTGTCAATACTTAAGCGTTTGCTAGTACCTCCTGCAGTTTGACCTTTACATGTGTTTAAATGCAGTGTTGCTCAGTGGCGGCTCGTGAAATTTGTCAGCAGTGTCCTCCTACCATTTAAACGAATGTGAAAGAATCGATTCTCCAGGAGGCTGTCAGCCTCCTCAAGAATCGATTATTTTACCTAAGTTTAAATGGAAAAATTGCATGGTTGCCAAATCGCACAAGCCACCATTGGTGTTGCCAGATTGCATGTAATGCAACTGCTCCAAGATATTGCAAAATTTCAATAAAATTAAACTTAATTTCCCTCTTCAAAAGTTTGAATTAGGTACTAATTTATTGGTTGAGGAATGATTTCCAGCATTCACCTTTTCTTTCCTCTTTCCCATTTACCTAACTAGAGCCTCAGAGTGAAGCTGAGACAGTAAAACTCTCAATAGTTTTTTCAACATCAAAAAAGACGTGAACAATACAATTGAAACTATTTTAAGTTTGTTTTCCAATCGTGTTGAAACAAGAGGATTGAATTTTACCAAAAAAATTAGCTGTTAGAGTAAATGAGACATTACTTAAGGACCTTCAAGAGAAAAAACTATTCAGTATCATAAGCATGGATGGTTTTTTATGTTTATAAGCTTTGCCCCCCCCCCAAAAAAAAAAAAAAAAAAAAAAAAAAAAAAAAAAAAAAAAAAAACTTTACTCTCCATGAGAGTTACTAACTGAAAAGTGCCAAAACTCATGATCCTTAAGTAAGGAAGTTAAAGTTTTCAAGCCGTTTCGAGAGCATCAGTTGCCAAATTTAGGTATTAGAAAAACTATAAACTATTTGTATTTTTCCCCAGTTCTACCACAAAGTATACCTCTGAGTATACACCTATTCTTGCTTTCGTCAGGATTGAGTAAATGAATTGGTGACACTATCCGGCACCATCCAGCATAAATAAAAAAGATCAATAGATTGAAAAACAAAGAGAAAAAAAACAACAACCAAGGACCAAGAAGCAAATGAATCAAAGAATCATGGGACTTAGTGTGATTATCCCTGTTTCTGGCTTATTTCGTGATAATAATTCGTTATTTCTCGACAAGTGATTGCACCATCATTGTTTCGGTGACTTTTACGGCTTCGCAATAATAGGATGATGAACGATTGATAAGAGAGATTCGCAATCAGTAACCACAAAGAAGTTGTTTACAATGAATGTTTACAAACCTGATTTTGTCAATCAATCCTAGTTCACGAATGGCATGTGAATCAAGATTTTTTAGAGATGACGGACGGGTAGTTTCGGGCGTCTGATTCGGGTTATTTGTCTATTAAAGGAGAAGTTGTTTTTCAGCGAAGGATTTATGCACTTTATGATTTTTTTTCCAAACGCACAGTTCCTATAGTTGTCAACTGGCTCCCCGGACCGCAAAGGCGACGCTACCCTACCATCTGGCATGGATAATATCGCCCGATAATAACGCGAGACTGCGCCACCTTAATATCAATCTCGCGGCAGGCGCCGTATGACCGCGGGCTCTTTGCTCGAAAGCATCGTTTTTTGAAGTTCAAAATTTGTTCACCTCACGGAGTTTTTCATTTAAAGACGTCGCACGACTTTAATATTTTGTGTTATGGCGCGTGAGTTAAAATATCACGCTGAAAATATCGCGAATCTTCTTCCGTTTCGCTCTGCTATCAGCAAAAATTTGAATTTCGCCGCTTTGCCGATAGATGGCGCGGAATTAGCCAGACGTTGGATGTTGGATGGAGGCGACCCGCGAGGCCGCGACACGACGGTAAAGGTCTCGCCTTGATAGAACTGGCAAGTTTTGGACGAGGGACCGAGGGTGAGCTTGTTTTGTTGTAAGTTTTGGAACCCATTCAACAAAAGGCGTCTTGACGAGGGGTGAAACCAGCGTTGCCGGATACGGCTTTTCCCTATTTCGCTGGTCAAAATAACAGGTCTGCTTGATAGTCTGCGGTTAGCAGAATGCCTTACTTGAATCAATGTAACAATTCCGTTAACCGTTAACTAACGAGCAGACCTGTTGATAGTGGAAATGAGATACTTGCTTTTCGTCTTAGGCGTTTGGCATTTCTCATTTCCACGAATAACAGGTCTGCTCGTAAGTCCGCGGTTGGCAGAATGCCTCATATAAATCTACGTAACAATTTCACCAACCGTTAACTAACGAGCAGACCTGTTGTTGGTGAAAATGAAATGTCTCTTTCGATCGAGGCGTTCGGCATATCTCATTTCCACAAATAACAGGTCTGCTCATAAGTCCGCGGTTGGCCAAATGCCTCATATAATAATCTATGTAACAATTTCACCAACCGTTAACTAACGAGCAGACCTGTTGTTGGTGGGAATAGGAATGAAATTTGTTTTTGTCGTGGGCTTTTGGCGTATCTCATTTCCACGAATGACTGATGTGCCAATTAGTTTGCGGTCGGTAAAATGTCTCTGGTAAATAAATTAACGATTCTATGCCTACGCGAGCTGACAGGAGCAGATCTGTTTTAGAAATGGACTTGAGATGCGTGTATTTTGACTGATAGTAAGACATCTGCGGGTAATCTACGACTCCTAGGAGCCCAAAAAGGATACTTGATGGTCATTTTGTAAGCTCACGCGAAAGTTTGGTTTTCAGTTCGTAAAAAAGGCTTCGATTATTTTGCTTAATTTTTTTTTTTTTTTCGAAACTTGTTAATCTATCTGTTTTCTATTGATTGAGTTTAGCTTTATTCTTCAAGATTCACACTGTTAAATAAGGGCCAACAACCTGCCTCGGTTGCCCTCTCTTACGAATCGGTCAATAGACTGGTCCTTTTTTTCATCCATAGGTGCCCCACCGGCGGGGGGATTAGGAAAATTCCGATTTCCCCCAGTAAGAGGTAGAAAGGAAAAGTTGTAGCAAAAGTTTCAGAAATCAAGAGCCCCCCGTCCCCCACCCAGAATTTGATTTTGTGTTTTTTTTTTTCTCTCTTCGAACATTTTCTGCCGGCGCAAATACCAGATCGATTCGATTAAAGCCCGTTCCGATCCACCGTGCGGTGCACTACAATACACCGCACCGGATTAAATGGACAAAATTACACCATGGACCTAACCTGAAAATTCTGCTTAGTGGTTGGTTACGCGGGTTACTCATTAGACTGCCCACTCTAGGTAAATGTAATACGGTGGCACCTGTTTATAAGAGAACCTCGTGGTAGCGGAAACCCTATGTTATCGGAAAATTTTGCCGGTCCCGTGGAATTGCTATGGTAAATCAATGTAAATCAGCCTGCTCATTGCGGAACCTGTCCAACGCGGAAACGGAAGGTTTTAAGGGGTGTTTAACGGCGAAATTGTGAGATAAGAGGCAATATTATTAGAAAAACGGGCAGCTTCTGTCTCCCAACAGTTAAAACTAGCCGTTTTTTTTCAAATCTTAAACAGTTCCAATTTTTAAAGATTATAATTTGTAAATTTTCAAAGTTTTAATGATTTAATACGTTTTAAAGATTTAATTAAGTTCCAAAGTGTCGAAGGTAAATAAAGGTAAGAGGCAGTGGCCCTTTCAAATTTTAATTTTTCAAGTTTTTTTTTCTCCATAATAACGGAAAAATGTATCCGCCCCATGAGGTTCCGTTATTAACGGGAAATATATATATCAGCTTGTTCGGGAAAACCATGTTTTTTGACTCGCTTTAAGCTCTAAAATGAATGATTTCACAAATGTTCAAGTTCACTGGCCTTTGTTCAAAATCCAGAACTGTATGTATTTGTTTAAAATTATATCCGGAAAATTCCCTTTAACTCAATCCACTCATTTTTTAACTTGGGCGAAAAGGTGTTGTCGCCAAAACCCCGCTTGTGACCCCTCTATCGATTCAGCTTGGCAAATGGAGTCGATCGCCCTCAAGGGTTTTCATATCTTTTGAAATTGTGGCCGCTTCACTATCGCAACTCATGGATATGCAACATGGGCGAAAAGGCGATGTCGCCAAAGACCAGCTTGTGGCCCCTCTATCGATTCAGCTCGGCAAATGGAGTCGATCGCCCTCAAGGGTTTTCATATCTTTTGAAACTGTGGCCGCTTCACTATAGCAACTCATGGATATGCAAAATGGGCGAAAATGTGATGTCGCCAAAACCCAGCTTTGTGACCCCTCTATCGATTCAGTTTGGCGAATGGAGTAGATCGCCCTCAAGGGTATTCATGTCATTTGCATCTGAGGCTCTTTCACTCATGTATGTCAACTCAGCATGGACAAAAAGGTGATGTCGCCAAAACCCAGCTTGTGACCCCTCCATCGATTCAGCTTGGCAAATGGAGTCGATCGCCCTCAAGGGTTTTCATATCTTTTGAAACTGTGGCCGCTTCACTATAGCAACTCATGGATATGCAAAATGGGCGAAAAGGTGATGTCGCCAAAACCCAGCTTTGTGACCCCTCTATCGATTCAGCTTGGCAAATGGAGTCGATCGCCCTCAAGGGTTTTCATATCTTTTGAAACTGTGGCCGCTTCACTATAGCAACTCATGGATATGCAACATGGGCGAAAAGGTGATGTCGCCAAAACCCAGCTTGTGGCCCCTCTATCGATTCAGCTCGGCAAATGGAGTCGATCGCCCTCAAGGGTTTTCATATCTTTTGAAATTGTGGCCGCTTCACTATAGCAACTCATGGATATGCAACATGGGCGAAAAGGTGATGTCGCCAAAACTCAGCTTGTGGCCCCTCTATCGATTCAGTTTGGCGAATGGAGTCGATCGCCCTCAAGGGTTTTCATATCTTTTGAAATTGTGGCCGCTTCACTATAGCAACTCATGGATATGCAACATGGGCGAAAAGGTGATGTCGCCAAAACCCAGCTTGTGGCCCCTCTATCGATTCAGTTTGGCGAATGGAGTCGATCGCCCTCAAGGGTTTTCATATCTTTTGAAATTGTGGCCGCTTCACTATAGCAACTCATGGATATGCAACATGGGCGAAAAGGTGATGTCGCCAAAACCCAGCTTGTGGCCCCTCTATCGATTCAGTTTGGCGAATGGAGTCGATCGCCCTCAAGGGTATTCATGTCATTTGCATCTGAGGCTCTTTCACTCATGTATGTCAACTCAGCATGGGCAAAAAGGTGATGTCGCCAAAACCCAGCTTGTGACCCCTCCATCGATTCAGCTTGGCAAATGGAGTCGATCGCCCTCAAGGGTTTTCATATCTTTTGAAACTGTGGCCGCTTCACTCACTACTCATGGATATGCAAAATGGGCGAAAAGTTGAGGTCGCCAAAACCCAGCTTGTGACTCCTCTATCGCTTCAGTTTGGCGAATGGAGTCGATCGCCCTCAAGGGTTTTCATATCTTTTGCAACTGCGGCCGTTTAACTCATGACAACTCATGACTCTTTACACTGATTGTGAGAAAATTCCCTGCTAACGCTACGAGACGTCTTGTTTTTACTCGTGCTAACTCTACCGGAATCCCTGTTATTTTTACAAGAAATTCCTGTTATTTGAACAATATTTAACTAATATATAATACTTATAATTAATATATAATAAATTTTATTTATTATATTTTAACAATTAATTTCCGTTCTAGTAATAGGAGTTCCTGTTGAAATAACAAATAGACTTGGTGCAAAGCACCTTTTTATCTGGAACCATTCAAAAGTTTGCGTGGGAGGAGGAATTTTGCGACATTCTGTGGAGAAAGCCCTTGCACTTGTGTTTTATCGGTGAACCACTAGTGCGAATTAAATTCCAAATTATGAAATTTTTAGTTATTTTTTATGTAAATAATGATAAAACGTTAAAGTTCGGCTGGTTATTACAAATATTAGGATTAATGTTATCCTCTTGAGAGGGTGCATTCCTCCTTGGGAATACTACCCGAAAGTTATTTCCTTGGAATTTAAAATCACTACTTCGTCCAATCTGGTAACACCGCGTGGTGAAACTACTCGACCGAAGTTTTTGAGGTAGGTTGCTGGTGCATCAACAGTCAAAGTTACCTCATGTCACCTATGACACTTCGTGTAGAGTTCGCTTGTACAGGATGTGGCAAAAGTTAGATTGACATGGTATCAGTGACTGTCCGCCATTCATCACTTTATTCTCTTTTACACGTCGCAGGTAGACAAGGTGCATGCTCACATATTTTAAGTTACCGGTAAGAAATTCGGAAAATAGTTTCTAAAGTCAGATGGAAAATAGAACCCCTCTTAAGATGTTTCGTGTTTGCTTTTTTTCGATACGGCGCGGCGCGTTTATACTGTGGTGGCTGGTATTATACGGTTTGCAACCCGTGACTCCACTGCTTCTTCGGGCCGCCTGCCATCGTAAAAGCGCTGACTTTTCCACATTGCATGGCAATTATCTTGTTTGATACGCGTCGTATCGAAAAAATGCAAGAGACAAAAATTCTTGCTAAGAATTTTTTCTATCTATTTCTTTTTATCTATAACATAAAATGTGTGCCATTACAAGTACAAGATTACCTGGAAAGTACACTCAGACTTATCTTCTGAATTTCTCGAGACCATTGGTGAAGTCTACACAGAAAAATATCTGGGGACGCCAATTTCCATGATTTTTGGCTTTTAATAATTATTGTGGACGCTATTCCAAAAAACAAAAAAACAAAAAACAAAAAACAAAAAACAAAAAACAAAAACAAAAACAGTTTTGTCAAAACTTTCGTGGGCTCTATGGCTGAAAAGGAGGGCATTGTCAGATCCATGTTTATCCCTTATATTATGATTATTGGGGTTACTATTGGGTCGTTAATGACCCACTTGTGTTTTCTTTGGACCAAATTGCAGGAACTTTAGGTCAATTTTACTCAAAAAGATTTTGGGATTTTTTAGCTCGTATTATCTTGCAGGGCCAAAAACTTTCTCGTTTTTCATTTTTTTTGAAACTTTAAGATTGTGTTTATTTTAGAAAAACACTCGAAAAGTCTTGTTTTGGCCTCGAATCTATGTATGCTCCCAAAGTTTGGCACGTGAGTTTTGCTAAACCCGGTGGAGCATTTGTATTCCTTTGCATTTCTTGGTTGACAATCTCAAAGCCAGAGTAAAATATTGTTTATTAAAAAAAAAAAACAAAACAAAAATTAATAATAATAATAAGACTCGCTGACTGCTCTAACAATAAGTTCCATCTACCCATTAAAAGGTGAAAAAAATAAATAATAATAATAATTATAATAATCCTCTCTATAATGAAATGCCATGCCATTTTCGGTGCGTAATAATCCTGGAGCTCCGAAAAAGTGCAAGTTCCTGGTATTCTTCATCTGTACTATAACTTACGAAAGGAAGTCCCTTGATGGAAGATTTTATTTTTGAATCTTCTGTTGTTTTCATCGGAATTTTTGATTTTTCATGGCAAAACTTACAAGAACATTCTTCCTGGTTATAGAGCATTTGAAAACCTAAAAATTGTTTATAGGTATTTGAGATTTCAAACTCTAAAAATTTCGATCAGGGTACTTTCTTTTGGAAGTCATTGTGCAAAGCTTCGTAGCAAGACGAAACGCAAGAAGAGATTGAACCCTGTAAGAGATTTCTCGGAAAAGTTAATTGTTACGTTTCTTGAAGATTTAGTTTTACTTTATATTAATTAGTATCCACACTCTTTGATTAAGTCTATTTCTCTCTCTTTCGCCCCCTTTTTTTCATTCCCTCCCCCCTTTCGGATCTTAATTAGCGCTTTCCGTTTTGCGCATCAGGTGCCTCTTCATCCATGGCGGATTCTAATTTAACCTCTTCTCTCTTCTCCCATTAGAATGCATGTGTTAGAAAAGGACAAATCTGGGGTAGTCACTTGATTTTCGCCCCCCCTCCACTATCCTTTTTCAACACATGCGTTCTACTAGGAAAAGAGACTCGTAGCGTGCAAGTTGGCAACATTGTATGTTGTCCATTCAAACCAGTGTAAAACGGTCTAAAAGAATCTAAAAAAAAAATATATATATATATATATATAAACGAGAAGAAAAATGGGACACAAGGCTACGAAAACTTAAAAATTTAAGGTGAGACGTTTCGGACTAGAACAAGTCCATTTTCAATCAATAAAAACAATAAAAGCGAAAACGCAGTGAGTGCCTACAAGGTGATAGAGCAACTCTATCACCTTGTAGGCACTCACTGCGTTTTCGCTTTTATTGTTTTTATTGATTGAAAATGGACTTGTTCTAGTCCGAAACGTCTCACCTTAAATTTTAAGTTTTCGTAGCCTTGTGTCCCATTTTTCTTCTCGTTTATATCTAGTATCGGGCTGTTTAAAATTTTCTGTATATATATATATATATATATATATATATATATATATATATATATATATATATATATATATATATATATATATATATATATATATATATATATATATATATATATATATATATATATATATATATATATATATATATATATACAGGGTGTTAATTAAAATAGGTTCCACTCAAGTTATCTCGAAAACGGTTGCGAATTTAGAAAATCGCTCAAACACGTGTTCAATGATTTCGAGGGGGACACCTTTTAAAGGGGTCGCCAATTTTGGGGCCCCCTCCGGGGGGCCCCTAGGGGGGGCACCACCCCCCTAAATCCAATACTTCAAATGGGGGCCCCCATTTTTTATTCGATAATTGAAAAGAGGACAAAATTCTAAGACTTTCAGCACAAACCGGAAGTCGATATCGTTTTTAGTTTTCGATATATCGAAGTTCAAAGTTCGATATGGACCCATTTTCAAAAATTCACAACTTCCTTTTAAATTATCCAAATTTAAAAAACTTTAAGTTCAAAATGTTTTACAGAGCAAGTACTTTTCAGAAAAAAATACAAACTTTCTGGAAAATTTACCAAAAGGGGGTTTCTGAGCCCCTAAATTTTTTTGAAAATTTCGAACTTTTCAGAGGCTGTAGAAAAAAAACTACTTCAAATTTCAAAAAACGCTGAAACATGGGTTCGCTTATTTTATAAGCCGAGCATTTTGGCGCAAACCGGAAGTCGATATCGTTTTTCGTTCTCGAGATCGAAATTATTCGAGCGAATTATTGACATTTGATCAACATCGAACTTTGACCTTCGATATCTCGAGAACGAAAAACGAGATCGACTTCCAGTTTGCGCCAAAATGTTTGGCTTAAGACGTGCTTTCAAATGATGTATCATACAATAGGTTTTTATGACATCGTCATTTAAAATTGTCAAATTTGGGGGGCCATGACCCCTGCTCCCGCCCCCCCTGGGGGGCCCAAGAATTTTTGACCCCCTGAAAAGATGTACCTCTTAAAATAAGCGAACCCATGTTTCAGCGTTTCTTGAAATTTGAAGTAGTTTTTTTTCTACAGCCTCTGAAAAGTTCGAAATTTTCAAAAAAATTTAGGGGTTCAGAAACCCCCTTTTGGTAAATTTTCCGGAAAGTTTGTATTTTTTTCTGAAAAGTACTTGCTCTGTAGAACATTTTGAACCTAAAGTTTTTTAAATTTGGATAATTTAAAAGGAAGTTGTGAATTTTTGAAAATGGGTCCATATCGAACTTTGAACTTCGATATATCGAAAACTAAAAACGATATCGACTTCCGGTTTGTGCTGAAAGTCTTAGAATTTTGTCCTCTTTTCAATTATCGAATAAAAAATGGGGGTCCCCATTTGAAGTTTTGGATTTAGGGGGGTGGTGCCCCCCGGAGGGGGCCCCAAAATTGGCGACCCCCTTAAAAGGTGTCCCCCTCAAAATCATTGAACATGTGTTTGAGCTATTTTCTAAATTCGCAACCGTTTTCGAGATAACTTGAGTGGAACCTATTCTAATTAACACCCTGTATTATTTTGTAATCTTTGATAAACCGAAAAGACCAGACAGCAAATGCAGCTTTTATTTCACGAATTAAAAAAGAAATTCCATCATTTTGTAGTTACGATGTTGTTTACTTATGCACGGTTGTTCCTTCTATGTAGTAGTCACAGGGGTGCAAAATATGCCCGATCTAGCGATCCGCGGATCGCGTGAAAGTGAGGAAACTTCTGGGAAAGTGAGGAAACTTGTCCATTTTTTTTTTTTTTTTTTTTTTTTTTTTTTTAATAATGGCACAATAAGGATTTCCCAGGAAAATAGTGTGAAAAATTAATAGGAAAATATCGGTCACTTTACAAACATACGGTGTTGAATTGTTAAAATAACCAAAAACAAAAGGCCTCACTTTCAAATTTTTGTGAGGAAATAAGTCATGGATCGCGTGAAACTTCCGAAGTTTTGGAACATTTTGCACCCCTGTAGTAGTATACCGGTGGAAATAGTGTCTAGTGTAGCGCGGGCTGTTTGAAATTGAAGTGATTTCCTGAGTTGATGATTGGATTTTGAACGTTTTTAATGTGCGCATCGTTATTTTCGCCGAATTTTACATAAGAATCAAGGTTCTATAATGCTGTAGCAAAAGTATGCAACAGACCCATTGAAAACAAATATAACCTGCAAAATCCAAGAACGTCGGCACCTGTGTCATTTTTTTATGAATTTTTTTGCGCTCAAAACGGGCACAATAAAATTGGTGAAGAATGGAAGCCGCAATTTGGAAATTCATTTGGCTATTAGCTTATAGTAATGGGATGGCGTATGCCATACCCACTATAGCAATATATTAGGAGTATACATCTGGCAACACTGTCGGTCAAGTGTTTTGTTTAAGCGATCGCGGATCGCGTAAACATCGCACGCTGTGTCGATATGAATCTGCGGTTTCTCAGCATCTATGGTGGGCTAAATGCGTTAGTTTTAGGCATTGACAGCCAGATTTCGGAATTTGTTGATACTTTATCTCAAAACATCTACAGATTCTATGCGTCTGATTATCAATGATTACTCTGACGTATGGATCCTCCTCTGGATTCTGAGGACTAAATAAGATACACTGACAGTAGCCTGTAAGGGGTCGCACTCTTCTTAAGATACGTCCGGTGAGATTTGGATCTTGGTGATCTCTCATCTAGTTGCATTGAGATTTGGATCTTTGTGATCTCTCAATTGCGTTTTGGAGCTCAGAGCTCAGAGTGTACGATTTTTGAGGTTAGGTTACTGTCAGGGCGTCTTAGGGACATCGCTGTCAGCCGTTGGAGTTGACGAGTTTTGTGATTATAGATTTAGTTCGGTATAATATATTGTTTTCGTTTCGTATCTCTTGTCTACGTCTCTTCAGCCACGAGCTTTATACAGGGTGTCCCAAAATTGATAGTAAATATTTTTACTACGTATTTTTGGGGTCAAAATAAGACTTTTTTTCCCTATAAACATGGGTCCGAAATTGTAGTCTTTTCGAGTTACAGTGTTGCAAAGTTTCCGAAAAACAAAGTGAGAAATTGTCGTAACTCCCTCGTGAATTGTTCTGAATGCTCGTAAATAGGTACTCTGATGTAATTTTAGGCGCTCTTGCCGATTTTGGCCGTGAAAATGCTGTATGAAAAAATTTAACGGGGGTTTCGGGGTTTTTTCTGGATTTTTCTCACTTTTTTTGGCCAAATTATGTAAAAAAATGCTTTCGGTTTCATTAAACCCAAAAACAATTAGCATTATTCAAAAGTTCGTAAAAAAATATGCATTTTTGGTCCTTACAAGTTTTTCCATTCCGCGAACCATTTCCGAGAAAATCGTCCCTAAAGTTGGAGAAGTCGGCCAAGAATTGACAAAATCAAAGAAAAGGCGTTTATCGGCCGACTTCTCCAACTTTAGGGACGATTTTCTCGGAAATGGTTCGCGGAATGGAAAAACTTGTAAGGACCAAAAATGCATATTTTTTTACGAACTTTTGAATAATGCTAATTGTTTTTGGGTTTAATGAAACCGAAAGCATTTTTTTACATAATTTGGCCAAAAAAAGTGAGAAAAATCCAGAAAAACCCCGGAAACCCCCCTTAAATTTTTGCATACAGCATTTTCACGGCCAAAATCGGCAAGAGCGCCTAAAATTACATCAGAGTACCTATTTACGAGCATTCAGAACAATTCACGAGGGAGTTACGACAATTTCTCACTTTGTTTTTCGGAAACTTTGCAACACTGTAACTCGAAAAGACTACAATTTCGGACCCATGTTTATAGGAAAAAAAAAGTCTTATTTTGACCCCAAAAATACGTGGTAAAAATATTTACTATCAATTTTGGGACACCCTGTATAAAAGACCCCTACCCACTACATTATAGTGAGTGCGAGTGATACTATGTCTATCTGCCTCACTTGCACTCATTGAGTTGAGGCTTATAGAAATTTCCGTCTTTCCTAAATCCCGGTTTTATTTTTGAGTATTTCAGCTTAAATTGCACTGGGTATTTTCCTCAAGTATGCTCGCTGGTGCCGACGTTCCGCGAATTTGTACTTTCCGCGCAAATTCATCAATTTTAGCAGACAAATCGTTCAATTTTTGAGCAGCTCGACGCTACATGGTGTCTATGGTTCGAACTAATCGGTCCCGATGGAAACTTCAACCTTTCAAGGGCCAAGCCCGAGTATACTCGTTTTTCTTCTCAAGTCTATTTCACATTTTTTCAGTCTTCATTCCAGATAAACGCAAGTATCGATGAAAACACTTAAAGGATAGGTTTCTTCGGGCGCCTTCAATGCGTCATATAGGCAATTCCAACTCCCCTAAGTACGAAAAGTTATCTACCTACCCTACATAAACGAAGGAGTGGCGTTCTTTTAAATTAACCTAGTCCTTAAAGGGGCTTCAAACATATTTCGATCACTTTCAAACTTTCCAAGCAGAATATACGCTCGATTTTACTCAAAAAACATCCACAGTATACTTATCTACACAGTAGCGAAACTCAATGTTAGAGAATCGGCAAATGCCCCCCTGGTGGTCGGAAGGTTCAACTACCATCCTCCATTTGATTTGCATTGGGTGCGATGGTGGCGCAACCTAGTGGTCGGAAGGTACAACTCAATTTTCCCATTTGATTACATTGAAAAACGACATTCGCCACCCCTTCCCCGTAAAATGTCGCTAATGTATAGATGAGTATACTGTGGAATCAACTGTTCAATCGCTCGCAGCAAAAGTTAGAAAAAGCCACATCCGAATATAGACCAACTCAAGTAGGCATTTTCATTTCAATCTGATGGATAGCGCCCCTAGTCGCTTTTCGTAAAAGTCGTGTTTTTGGCGTTATAAACTGACACCATTGATAAACCGCAAAATCCAATAACGTCAGCACCTTCAAATTTTTGTATGGATTTTTTGAGCCCAAAACGAGCAAAATTGGTTTAGAATTAGAGCCGTAAATTACGAAATTCATTTCGTCATAAGCTTAGTGAGTATGAGTGAGTGCGACTGATAATACGTCTATCCGCCTCACTCGCACTCATTGAGGCTTAAGGGAATTTTCGTATTTCATAATTTCTGGCTTTAC
This sequence comes from Trialeurodes vaporariorum, assembly GCA_011764245.1. Taxonomy (NCBI): domain Eukaryota; kingdom Metazoa; phylum Arthropoda; class Insecta; order Hemiptera; family Aleyrodidae; genus Trialeurodes; species Trialeurodes vaporariorum. The sequence continues at coordinate 65,322,125 of VMOF01000035.1, forward strand.
TTTTGAGTGTTTCAGCTTAAAACTTTGAGGGTATCTTCTTGAAGTATGCTTGCAGGCGCTGACTAGAGTCCCTATTTATGAAAGAGTCTCGCCGTACGAGGTTCCATCTCTGATTGGCTGCTGAAAACTGAAGAAGAAGAAGAAGAAGGGGTCTATGAAGCCTGGAGGCGCGCCTCTTGTTTACATCTTCATGGAACCATCTTCCCAGCCGCCCAGCTTTTAGGAAACTTTCAGTATTTTTAGCTTATACAGATGAAATTTTCTATCGACATTGACGTAAGTATTTTCAGAACAGAATAAAATTCACACATTACTCTTCACTGTAAATTAAAACAGGTAGTGAAGCTAACGGTAATTGAAGGTAAGGTTGACCTTACAAAGATTACTTACACACGAATACATGTATAATTGTATAAGTAATCTTTGGCGGGAAGATCGTTGGATAAAAATGTAAACAAGAGGCGCGCCTCCAGACTCCTCAGACCCCTTCTTCTTCTTCACTTCTGTTCACTTGTCTTGACCAGTAGCGCACCGAGAGTTTCTTCGTCTCTTTCTTTCCTCCATTAAGAAACGTATGTTAGACAAGGACGGGCAAGGGGATAAAACCCCCTCCTTCTGTCCTTTTCCTACTTACACATTCAAACGGGAAATGAGAGAGATGGAAGATATCCTGGTTGCGCCGCGCCAGTGGTCTTGACTCTTTCATTTATAGGGACTCTAGTGCTGACGTCCCTCTTTTTGTTTTTAGCGTAAATTCGTCAATTTTAGCCCAAAAACCGTTGACTCATTGAGCAAAGCGACGTGGTGTCTACGGTTGGAGCTAATCGACCTTGGAATCATCTTAATGCCATTGGTCTTAATGTTTAATGTTTTCCGTGTATACAAGAGTCTTATGCGTCCAGCAGTTCTGGTACGCGTAATTCAATGTGCGGGAGTAGTCGGTGGTGGGGTTGATGGTTCGAAAGCCACCGAGGAAGCGGGGGAGGGAGATCGGTGGAGGGGGCGGGCGGAGGGGGGGGGGAGCGTCACCGTCGCGATGCTCCGAGACGCGTCGCTGTGCGGCCGTGTATAGTGTATGGCGGGAAGCATCGGGATTTGAGAACGCACCAGAGCGGAGGAGCAGATCCGCCGCGCCACCGATACCACCATCACAGAACGACCCCCCACCCTCCGTACACAACTACCACCGCCTGCCTGCCTGCCTGCCTTTGCAAGGGTATAGAGCGGACGAAGGTGGAAGTAGAAGTAGGTTGACCCTGAGAATCGCGCTGATGGTGATGGGGCGGGGGGGCGCTGAGAGCGGGTGGTGAGAGGGGTAGGGGGTTGTATCGCAGGCGACGCCATTTTGTCTAGGCGTCACCTCACTCCCGGCCGCGTCCGCGTCCGTCCGACGGCGACGCGACGTGACGCGACTACTCGCCGCTGCGTCGCGTCGCGTCGGCGCGGCGGCGTCGCTTGTGCTCATCGTGCTCTCGTATCCCTCCGCCGCTGAAGCACAGGCAGCGAGAGGTTTTCCGCAAGTATCTTGCTTGTCGCTGTAGTCGTCATCCCTGATCCCCGAAGCAGTTCCGCTTTCCCAGGCTCCTGTGCAGACTGTAGAGTTGTAGACCGTACAGACTACAGAGGTGCCGACGACGCGACGCCGGATGCCGGCCGACCCACAGTGGATGGAAAAATGAATTTTTGTCAGACATGGAACGCCCTTTTGGGGTTTTTTTGCCTCATAAAACGTACGTTTTAGCCTAGAATGCACCGAGAAAAATTATTTTTGCTCTAACTGGACGTCTTGCCTTAGTACTTACCGGAATTCCTGTTATTTTAAAAACAGAATAAGAATAAGAACAAAATCATCGGAGGGGAAGCGTTGCATGCTGGGAAAAAATAGGGAAAGAGAAAAAGAATAGATCCACCGATGACTCCTCGTTCATCGGTAAAAATAATAAGAACATAACAGTCGAAGGGGAAGCGTTGCATGCTGGGAAAAAATAGGGAAAGAGAAAAAGAACAGATCCACCGATGACTCCTAGTTCATCGGTAAAAATAATAAGAACAAAACAGTCGAAGGGGAAGCGTTGCATGCTGGGGAAAAAATAGGGAAAGAGAAGGAGAGCAGATCCACCGGTGGATCCACCGGTGGATCCACCGATGACTCCTCAATCATAGGGAAAAAGAATAAGAACAAAACAATCAGAGGGGAAGCGTTGCATAATGGGGAAAAAAGGGAAAGAGAAGAAGAACAGATCCACCAATGGATCCACCGGTGACTCCTCAATCATATCATAGGGAAAAAAAAGAAGAACAAAACCATCGGAGGAAAAGCGTTGCATGCTGGGAAAAAATAGGGAAAGAGAAGAAGAACAGATCCAGGAATTTTGGTCTAGTAACATGGGCTCCTGTTGAAATAAGAGTAATTTCTGTTGATACAACAGGATTTCCGTCCGAGGACCTCTGGTCCCAAACAAACTCTGATTCAGTGTATTTTCCCCCGTAAGTGCATTTTTGAACGGGAATTTAGGCTATTGCGGTTATGAATTCTGCAATCTGCATCCTTGAAAATGCTCAACACTATGGCTGGTTCTCCTGCGCTGAATCCACCCTACCGATTAAATTATGAATTTGGAGGTTGGAATCACCCAAATTCTCGCCAGATTCCCGCCCATTCCACAAGAACAACTATAACACTTGGGTGATTCTAACCTCTAAATGCATCGTTTAATCTGTAGTATCGTGTTGTTTTCGGAAGTTTTAGGCGTAACTAAGCATTTTCAAGGACGCAGAATTCATAATCGCAAGCAGGTCGCATTAACTTGTTTGATTTAATAGCCTAAATGTCCGTTCAAAAATACGTGTATGGGGGAAAATACGTTGAATCAGAATTTGCATGGAACTAGAGGTCCTCAGACGGTAATCGATACGATATTCCGCTCTACTTAAACGGTCTAAACTTGGTGACTTTTGTCCCGTGAAGAGAGTGTAAATATTTTCAGCTCGCTTTTTATCTAAAAATGTCTACTGCGCGACGCGACGCGACGTTGGCGGTTCTCTTTCGCTCGCTTTTCTCCCTCCCCTCACTCTCCTTTTTGGTCCTGTGCCTCCTGCTCTCCTCTCCTGAACCTCTCCTTGCTTTTCGTCGGGTCTTTGGAGTATTTTGACTCTTGGGACCACTTGTTATTTCACTGACAAGAGCAGAATGTCATCCATTTTAAAGATATTCGAGGCGTCTCTCAGGGAAAACGTTCAGAACTTGGATGTCGAAAATTTATTTTATCTCGATAAATTGAATTGCTATGTATCCCCCGGAAAAAAAAAGAAAGAAAAAAAAAAAAAAAAAAAAAATCAATTTTCCTATTGTGTGTCCAAAATGCCATTGAATGTGAAACTAAATTTTCGTTCTCTCATGCTGTCGAATAAAAGTTCCTAAATGCCTATCGGTGTTTAAAACACATGCCCAACATTATTTGAACATTTTAGGTGTTTTTCTCAAAAAACCTCATCTTAGAGGTAAAAAAATTGAAGAATAAAAAATGCGAACTTTTTTAGCCCAGCTAAATGATACGTTCTGAAAGATCCCAACATTGGTTTTTTTTGTTGTTTTTTATTGTTTTTTTTTTTGTTTTGTTTTTGTTTTTTTTTTAAAGTAAAATTGGCCTAAATTTATTGTAATTTGGTCCCCAAAAAAAGCATAACAAGTGGGTCATGGGCATTTATATGGACTAAATGTATCTCACGAGGTTATGATAAAAAGAAGAAATATCTAGTCACATACCCTCCAGTCAACATAGAGAAAAACAGTAACCAAGCACATGCCGCTCTGCTTCCCGTGTTATGAAAGTGGAGCAAGGCAAATGGGTGTATTTTGCAATTACTTGAGGCGTATCGTTTGGAAAAAATCAATCAGAAACCGTTTTTCTTTGTCAAAAAAAGGTCAATTTAAACCAGAGACGATATACTTACGTATAATCGATATATTAAGATACCATACGCACTGCACTGTCGCACTATCTATCTTGCCCTTGTTTAGATCTGGTGGCAATTTTTTTTTTTTTTTTTTTTTTTTTTCCCCGGGGTCGCAACAAGACAATGTTTAACTGGATCATATTTTGACTGATGAGCGAAGGTGTTTAGATCAGTTGCCTATAATGAGATCAAAGCACTGAAGTTTCATCAGTCAACGTATGGTCCATGTTGGATGGTGCTCTCAATATAGTTCTGCTGAGTCCCCAAAAGAGAAGTTAACGACCGCGCGATCGGCTAGTGGTGCGTGCGTGGTCAGAGACAATGGTCTCTGATTTAAATCATGAAGGAAACCTAACCTATGTCCTTCAATCAACAGTAGGCGACTGTTGGCTACTGTTTCGATCCCAGTTTGAGCTGGAAAATTGAACAATCGTCGCACGCACTGAGAGAAATTTTCTCTTTAAAAACAAGGAAACACGCGTACTTGTGACAGTTTTCCTTGCGCGAAGTAAAGTTCTGATTGCATGAAGGAGAAACATTGTCACAACAAGGAATATTTTACTTGTAGCAGCAGACATTTTCCTTGAGGTAAAGGAATTTCCCCTTAGCCAATCTTTCACTGTGCAGTTAAACTGCAGCAGTTTCTTTACTTCAAACAAAATACTCCTTTGATTGAAAGAATAATTATCTCAGTGTACAAGCTTTACGCTGGGTCTTTGTTTGTCTCTGATAAGGAGTTAACATAGTTTTAATGAATCTAAAGGAAAATATTATATTCTGATGATTGGCATGCAGTGGCGTCGCGTGCCATCTGGCAACAATGCAACAGCTCCATTTAAACTCGTTAAATATATCGAATTTTCCTTGTGCACTGTGCACCCCCTGAATTCGATCTTTTACATGAGTTTAAATGGATATAATACATTGTTGCCAAACTGCACGCGACGCCACTGTTGGCATGAAAACTGAACGCGGAGGATTCCAAGAAGGACATTGTCTATGAATTCTATTCAACGCTTAAGTATGCTTACAATTCTTACATTTATTTTTTGCGCTTTTTCGGGGGGAAAAATTGAATTAATTTGACTTGAGAGTGCTCGAAGTTTTGATGTTTTGTTTTGAAAGAATCTGGAAGCTTCGTTTAGAGACTGAAGAAAATGCGAGGCTCTTAATTAAAAAAAAGAAGCTTAATTTCTTTTTTCTCCGTCAGTCTAATCTAATCTGCGAGAGAGCTCCTTTTATCTTTTTGTAAGTACTTTTACAGGGAGCTTATGGCCTTTTCCTTCGTTAATTAACGTTCGATAGAACTGAATCACGCTGTTTCATTTTCTATTCATTCTTCTGTTTATATTCCAAAGTACAGAGATTCTTCTCATTTTACCCTTTTTTTTTACCCCTCACTTCTCATCAATCTAGCAACGGTTCATTTTGTTCGTACTTGAGGCAATGACAAAAACCGAACAATCGAATTCGATTTTTTAGCATAACTATTACACTGTTAAAAATGTTCTCTCAACTCGGGTTTCATGAAAGCCTCATGATTTCTGTCGGTATACAGGGTTTAACTGAACTCCTGGTACAAACTTCCACTACATACTTTTCAGGAATTTCAGGTCAGAACTTTTCCTATTAACATGGATATGGGTTTAAAAATTCCCCCTTTTGAGCCCCCCCCCCCCCCAGTTTTAATTAATGTATGTTTTTTTTTTTTGTTTGTTTTTTTTACAATACCGACCACCATTATGAACCAAGTGTAAATGTCATGATTGTTGGTTTCCCGTAGTGATTTTTACGTGCAAAATCCATTAGTGACCTCGAGAAATTCAGAAACCAAGTCTGACTGTACTTTTCAGGCAATATTACACCTTTAACGGCACAAACTTTATGTTACAGATTAAAAATTTGGAAAGTTATTGCTGAAATCAGATGGAAAAAATTTTTAGAATGGTTTTCGGTCTCTTGCATTTTTTCGATACGACGCGTTGTAGGCGAGTTAATTGCTTCGCAATGTGGAAAAGTCAGCGCTTTTACTAGGGCGCACAGTGGGAGCGATCCAATGGGAGAGTCCGGACATGGCTAGGCGACTTTAAATGCGCATATATTTAGGTATCTTTGTTAAATACCCAACTTAGCAGTTTGGAAAGTGTTTCATTGGTTTTATTGCAAAATTCCCTACAAAAATCACCCAACGTTGTTTTTTTTTGCAACGGTAAAAACGTTCACACTTTCATTTTTTTTAGTAATATGTTCCATGGGAGGGGTCGGACTCCGACCCCTCCATTTAAATCTCTCCACTGTGTGGCGGGCGGCTCGAAGAAGCAGCGGTATGGCGGATTGCATACTTATTGCCGCTCACGGCGCTCGCTATGGTAAACATGCTGACTTTTCCACTTTGTGCAGGAATTATCTCGCTTAAAAACGCGTCGTATCGAAAAAGTGCAAGAGACCGATAACCTTTCTAAGAGTTTTTTCCAGTTGTTTCCAGTAATTATTTTCCAAATTTTTATCCGTAACACACCTCTTGTGCAGTTAAAGGTACACAATTGCTTCAAAAGTATACAGTCAGACTTAATTTCTGAATTTCTCGAGGTCATTAGTAGATTCTACGCGTAAAATTAAATTCGGGAATTCAATTTTTATGATATAAGAGCCGTCTTTTTTTATGTTCACAATCGTTCACTGTGGACGGGCGGATGAAAATAGTTCCGCGGTTTACAAGCGTTCACATGATTTTGAGCTTGTGAACGTTCGTGGACTGCAAAAGAAATGATGCGGGAAGGTTTCAAGATTCAAATTAGACAAGATGCAATGAGATTCTTTCATAAGAACAGATAATTTAATGACCGCGTTTTGTGAACTGTGAACGACTGTGGACATAAAAAAGACGGATAAGGTTCATAAGTGTGGTCGCTCTTCCCAAAGAAACTTTTTTTTTTTTTTTTTTTTTTTTTTTTTTTTTTTTTTTTTTTTTTTTTTTTTTTTTTTAACTTTGGGGGTTATAGCTCAAAAGGGGGGCTTTTTCGGACGCATGTTAATAGGTAAACAAAGGTATTATTTTGACGTCGAAAATGCGTGGTAGAAGTTTGTACCTGGCGTTCAGTTACACCCAGAATAGTTTTTAGAGTAAAATATCTGTAAAAATTAATATTACCATCATTATTTATTGAGTAAAACATTGTGTGAAAAGGAGGAAAGATATTGTCATAATTTGCACCTCTCCGGAGTTAAAAGAGTTTCTCTGTTGGAACTTTATTATACTATTCATTTGATATGCGAGTGGATTTTAAGACTCTTTGATGCCTTAAATGTGATTTTTATGCGATTTTCCTCGGAAATCGACCCTCTATTAGGCTGTTGCAAAAGTTTGCAACAGACTCATTCTGTGGTATTGGTACTTTAAATTCTCTGGATGACGTAATCGTTGGGCTTCTGGTATTATTTCCACCTCTTTTTTATCAGTGTGTATCTATAAACAAACTGGTGAAATGCCTGGAGCAGTTCTATCAAATGTTATTTACGACTTAACAAAGGGAATGCTCAATTATATGAGATTGGTGCTTGAAACTATTTGCGATCATTGATAGTATTTTCAGCTTTTTTCTCCAATTTCGGACCAAGTCGGGAGCATGGATGCACCTGATGCTTTCAATCTCTAAAGAGGGTCCTCTCTTCCAAAGTTATCGATGGCTTTCCATCAATCGATGATCGTCCGTATCCTTCTGGTGGACAAAATTGGAACCAAACACGGAAGTTTCGTTCCGTAAAAAATTTGCTCGCATGTTTCACCATCCGGAGTATTTACAGAGACTTGAAGTATAACAATTCTGTTAAAAGGATTTACCCTAGGAGGGTTTTAGTGCGCTCGAGCTGTCATCAGACCCCATCCAATAATCCATCGACTCCTAGCTGGAGCTAGCGATTTTCCAATTTGTTAAAAAGAAGAAGAAAAATCCTAAGAGTAAACACTGAAATACCCGAAGTATAAACAGTCGTTCGTCAAAAAATATTCTTTCAAATGCTGAATCAAAAGTGATTTCGAAGAGTAAGACCCGCCTTCTGAAAGCACGCGTCTTCCATGAAAGCCGGCTCGGTGCTCAGATGTCGTCCCTTCCCCTCTCTACACCGCCCTTCCCTTCCATTTCCCCCGCACCACCCTGAATTCCCTCCCTCCCGTACTCCGCGCCGCGCCGCTCTGACTAGGTAGCAAGCGTAATTCTTTTTTTCCAGATGGATAAACCGGAGCGTAGTATTGATCTCCCAGCTTCCATGTCCGGAGCAGAGCAGGTGGGTGTACTACCCCGTCTGAAAACGTTCCTTTTTCTCGCCCCAACAGGATCATTACCGGGTACTATCCATCCTGCGTCAACCCAACACGCCCGTCCAGCGCTTTTCCCATTCTTTATCGGCATTGATTAATTATACATCATAATTTATACCCCCTTCGTTCTCCCCCCCCCAACCCCTTCCTCGTAGCTTCACCTCCTCTCCCCGATTCGCATCTTTCCTCTCTCTTCGCCGGGCGTCCTCCGTCCATCAAATATTTCAAACTTTCGCTCCTCCCCTGTCTCCGTCCGTGCAGTGTTGCCAAATGTATTCGAAGGCTTGAATCCTTATAATATATTTCCCATGAGACTCAATGTAAAATTGTATGGCTTTTTTAAAACTTAAATCTAGCAACACTGTCTCCGTGTATCTTCTGTTTCGCCCGGTTGTTTTATCATCGTAGTTTATCACTCTCTCGTGGAGTTTCCTCGTCGATACGCCTTCGAATTCATCCCTAGATTTCGCGAGCGAATGCATTTTATGCATCACGGGGACGTCCGAAAATAATGACTCTTTTTTATGGCGTTTCCCCTGTTTCAATTTGTCTCGTATCTTCTTGTTGTCTTTTATCAAACAAAACTTGGGACCTGTGAAAGGGGATCATCAGGGACAGAATCGAGAATTGTTTTAAACTGTCCTCTCGATGTTGAGGTTAAGTCGGGCGCAAGTTTCAAATCTTCGCTTCTGATTGGTTGATACCAGGGACCAAAATAATGTCACGTCCTCACGGTCCCGCACGCATGATGATCGTTGAGCACTTACGGGGCGTTTAAACAGTACCGTCTCTAAACGTACCAGGCTGCTTCTTTGAGGTTAGAGTCGTCTTGGTATACGTTTACGTATACGTATACGCTTATGCGGCTCATGGAGATGAAATATTGGTGAAATGCAAAATCGAGATTTATCCACTCAAACACAATTTTCAACTCTTTGCTGCTTAGGGTAAGTTACTAAGCCCTACACTTTCATTACTGGCGTTTACTTTTCCAATAACCATTCTTAGCCCTTTCTTAATACCACCAGTGGCGTAGCGTGCAATTCGGCCACGTTGCAGTTTGTCCCTTTAACCCATTAAAAAGATCGAACTATTGGGTGTTCGGTGAACACCTTCGCATTCAACCTTTGACATGGGTTTAAATGGACCCAGTACAACGTTGCCAAATTGCACGCTACGCTACTGAATACCACACCCTAGTATACAGGGTGTTGAAAAACTGTTCCCGAATATTTCAAAATATAATATAATAAACTTAAAAATAATTATTAAAAAAAAAAAAAAAAAAAACAGAATCCAAGATGGCCGACAAAAGAAGAAAACGCTGGATACGACGTGAGACATGATCAGGAGAAGGTTTTGTTATGAAGATGGATGGAAGTGGAACTCACTATTGATTGTTTTTTCTCGCTTCGTCAATTTTAGTTGATTTGATTATGTTTCTCTGTGAATTCCTTCACACCGACATAATTGTCCAGTGTTTTCTTCTTTTGTCGGTCATCTTGGATTCTGCTTTCGATTTTGGCGCCACTGAAGATGACGCGGGAAGCCAGTCAAGCATACACCTGTTAAATATAAGTACCTTTAGTGGGGCGGATAGTGGAAGAATCGTTCATTTCTGGAAAAAAAAGTGAAACTTTCAGGGATTGTAGTTGACCCTTAGGAGAATCGAAAATCGAAGAGACCCCAAAAAGTTGGGCCCTTGGGGGCCCAGTGGGGGGCCCCAAAATCTTATTTTGCTCATAACTTTTGAACGAGTGATTTTTTCGAGAAAAGTGATACATTAAAACGATAGGAAATTTAATTTTAAACAAAAAGTGTCTCTTGGTATTTTTCATTTGGACGACAAATAACCAAGATATAGCCGGAAAACCGATTGGACGTTGGGGGGGCCCCACCCGGATCGGGCCGCCGCATATAGTATACGGTCTCTTACGCTGTCGCGTGCAAGTATCTCTTGCTGCAGCTGCACGGTTGGCACTCACACTCGGACACTTCGCTCAAGTTTATGTCGTCGTGTGTGACTCTTGGAGAGTTGGGGGGGGCGCCCAACACCCCCCCCCCCCAAATGAATTACACCCGTTTGAAGAAGTCGACTAATTTCCGTTAATTTTTTATTCAGTTTATCGCTAATAACAAACAAAAGTAACCTAAGTAAGTTTATGTCTTCGTTTACGGGGGGGGGGGGTGCCTCCCCTCCCACACCCCCCATGCATTGCACCCGTATACAGAACTAAATACATTTCCATTCATTTTTTATTCAGTTTATTGCTAAAAATGAACGAAAGTAACCTGATGTAAGTTCTGATCAACGTTGATATCGTTGAAAACAAACGCAGCTATGAATGTAGGAGATTCATCTAGAAAGTATTGATACGAAGGGAGGGGGTATCACCCCACTCCCCCTCCCTTCCCTACTAGAGAATCCAGAATTTTCGTTTTTACCTCTAAAAACGATTGAAATAAGCAAGACATCCGATGTAACGGATTTTAATCGACACTGTCGCGAAAATCTCACAAATAAGCCGAGTGAAGGAGACGCTCTTGAGCGTGGGGGGGGGGGGGGGGGGGTACTAAACCCCAACTTCGGTTTGAGACAATCTCTGAGTCTCATTTTTTTACAGTTTCGTGATGAAAAGTATATAAAAACACTCGTCGTTTGTACGTCGACTATTTATAAGTTAAAGGTTTGGCTTCAGCTGAGAATTAGTGTACTTACACACTGTTTGGATGTTTTATTCGCGTTTAATGCAAACTGTTCTTAATTGAAAGACGAATAACCCTGAAAAACCATGCAGCACGCACTTTGCCGAATCTGTTGCAGCACTGAGATCAGTTAACATACAAATACAACTGAAACTATACAGCGCGATCCGAGGTAAACCTTTTTCAGTGATTTCAATATGTTTTTGCCGAATATTTCAGCAGTGCGAACAAGTCTTCTTGCTGCATTCTTATACGTTCAATTTTTGTGTTTAATGGTTAGGGACTGGAGTGGAGAGGGGGTAGGTGCCCCCACCCACTTACACTTTGGTTTATCACAAACTAATATCGACGGTATACTTAATACTCGCATCGAGTGTTTTTATATCGTTTTCATCACGAAACTGTAAAAAAATGAGACTCAGAGATTGTCTCAAACCGAAGTTGGGGTTTAGTACCCCCCCCCCCCCCCCCCCACGCTCAAGAGCGTCTCCTTCACTCGGCTCATTTGTGAGATTTTCGCGACAGTGTCGATTAAAATCAGTTACATCGGATGTCTTGCTTATTTCAATCGTTTTTAGAGGTAAAAACGAAAATTCTGGATTCTCTAGTAGGGAAGGGAGGGGGAGTGGGGTGATACCCCCTCCCTTCGTATCAATACTTTCTAGATGAATCTCCTACATTCATAGCTGCGTTTGTTTTCAACGATATCAACGTTGATCAGAACTTACATCAGGTTACTTTCGTTCATTTTTAGCAATAAACTGAATAAAAATGAATGGAAATGTATTTAGTTCTGTATACGGGTGCAATGCATGGGGGGTGGGAGGGGAGGCACCCCCCCCCCCCCGTAAACGAAGACATAAACTTACTTAGGTTACTTTTTTTTCCAGATGGATAAACCGGAGCGTAGTATTGATCTCCCAGCTTCCATGTCCGGAGCAGAGCAGGTGGGTGTACTACCCCGTCTGAAAACGTTCCTTTTTCTCGCCCCAACAGGATCATTACCGGGTACTATCCATCCTGCGTCAACCCAACACGCCCGTCCAGCGCTTTTCCCATTCTTTATCGGCATTGATTAATTATACATCATAATTTATACCCCCTTCGTTCTCCCCCCCAACCCCCTCCTCGTAGCTTCACCCCCTCTCCCCGATTCGCATCTTTCCTCTCTCTTCGCCGGGCGTCCTCCGTCCATCAAATATTTCAAACTTTCGCTCCTCCCCTGTCTCCGTCCGTGCAGTGTTGCCAAATGTATTCGAAGGCTTGAATCCTTATAATATATTTCCCATGAGACTCAATGTAAAATTGTATGGCTTTTTTAAAACTTAAATCTAGCAACACTGTCTCCGTGTATCTTCTGTTTCGCCCGGTTGTTTTATCATCGTAGTTTATCACTCTCTCGTGGAGTTTCCTCGTCGATACGCCTTCGAATTCATCCCTAGATTTCGCGAGCGAATGCATTTTATGCATCACGGGGACGTCCGAAAACAATGACTCTTTTTTATGGCGTTTCCCCTGTTTCAATTTGTCTCGTATCTTCTTGTTGTCTTTTATCAAGAACTTTATCCCAACAAAACTTGGGACCTGTGAAAGGGGATCATCAGGGACAGAATCGAGAATTGTTTTAAACTGTCCTCTCGATGTTGAGGTTAAGTCGGGCGCAAGTTTCAAATCTTCGCTTCTGATTGGTTGATACCAGGGACCAAAATAATGTCACGTCCTCACGGTCCCGCACGCATGATGATCGTTGAGCACTTACGGGGCGTTTAAACAGTACCGTCTCTAAACGTACCAGGCTGCTTCTTTGAGGTTAGGGTCGTCTTGGTATACGTTTACGTATACGTATACGCTTATGCGGCTCATGGAGAATGAAATATTGGTGAAATGCAAAATCGAGATTTATCCACTCAAAACACGATTTTCAACTCTTTTGCTGCTTAGGGTAAGTTACTAAGCCCTACACTTTCATTACTGGCGTTTACTTTTCCAATAACCATTCTTAGCCCTTTCTTAATACCACCAGTGGCGTAGCGTGCAATTCGGCCACGTTGCAGTTTGTCCCTTTAAACCCATTAAAAAGATCGAACTATTGGGTGTTCGGTGAACACCTTCGCATTCAACCTTTGACATGGGTTTAAATGGACCCAGTACAACGTTGCCAAATTGCACGCTACGCTACTGAATACCACACCCTAGTATACAGGGTGTTGAAAAACTGTTCCCAAATATTTCAAAATATAATATAATAAACTTAAAAATAATTATTATAAAAAAAAAAAAAAAAACAGAATCCAAGATGGCCGACAAAAGAAGAAAACGCTGGATATGACGTGAGACATGATCAGGAGAAGGTTTGTTATGAAGATGGATGGAAGTGGAACTCACTATTGATTGTTTTTTCTCGCTTCGTCAATTTTAGTTGATTTGATTATATTTCTCTGTGAAATCCTTCACACCGACTTAATTGTCCAGTGTTTTCTTCTTTTGTCGGTCATCTTGGATTCTGCTTTCGATTTTGGCGCCACTGAAGATGACGCGGGAAGCCAGTCAAGCATACACCTGTTAAATATAAGTACCTTGGCCGACGACGGCAATGGAGATATTTGTCGTTGTAGATGAATGGGGCTGTTGCGCACTTTTGCTGTAAGCGATTTAATGATATATGTAAAATTGTGTATGACATGTGTAAAAATCTCTAAAAATATCAGTGGTATCGCTAAAAACTCACGATATCCGCTCCTCAACTCACAAAATGCTTTTAAATTCGCGAGCTTAATGACGGCGTATGACACTAATAATAATAAGAGATTCCTATCTTAATTTCGTCTCTCGATCTATGATTTCATGGAAGATTCACAGAGTAACTGTAAGCACCAAAGTAGTGATCCTTATCTGATTAATGGTACCGTGACACTTGGTGACACTAGAGTCCCTATATATGAAAGAGTCAAGACACGTGAACAGAAGTGAAGAAGAAGAAGGTGTCTAAGGAGCCTGGAGGCGCGCCTCTTGTTTACATTTTTATCCAACGATCTTCCCGCCAAAGATTACTTATACATGTATTCATGTGGAAGTAATCTTTGTTAGGTCAACCTAACCTCCAATACCCGTTGGCTTCACTACCAGTTTTAAAAGTAATGCGTGACTTTTATTCTAATCTGAACACATTTTCATCAATTTCTAATTCAAATTCCACTAGTTCAAGACAAAAATGCCGAAAGTTTCCTCAAAGCTGGGCAGCAATGAAGGTGGTTCCATGAAGATGTAAACAAGAGGCGCGCCTCCAGGCTTCATAGACCCCTTCTTCTTCTTCACTTTCCAGCAGCCAATCAGAGATGGAACCTCGTATGGCGAGACTCTTTCATATATAGGGACTCTAGGTGACACCGGTGTCAAAGGAAAATCGTCTCTTATTGGTCACTTCTTGATAGAGTGACAGTATTATTAAACAGGAATCTTCCATTATTACTACCCTACGCCACCATTACGCTCGGCAAATGAAAGCGTGTGTTGAGTTTAGAAGAGGATTTAGGTTGTTTTTAGTGCAGCCATCTTGATTTTTGGGGGTTCTTACACCAGAATCGGCTACTAAATCTCTTCTAGCAAAAGTGTGATACAGCCCCATTGGAACTAATCAAGATGGCCCTAAATTTTACTATTTATCTGTGAAGACTACATTTAATTACCATCCCAAGGATTGTCGATTACCGATTACACTCTATTTGCCCAACTCTGAAATTTACTAACTCAAAGAGGAGGAGATGTTAAACAATCTTTTTTCCGTAGATGATGCCATCGAGGAAAATGATATCCGGCCAGGGTACGGAATACGCCACGTACAAAATAACATTAATCTATGCATCGCGTGCACTGCGAGTTGCCTATCTGGGTCTGGGTATGCAATATGCAACACACGACAAGATGCCATCGCATTTATCAGATACCAAATTTTGTTAGGTCCCAAGCGTAACTTGACCGTCACATGACCGTCCGTAAGCTCTCTGATTGGTCGAAACCGCACGCAAAATGCGTGCAGATGGTGCATTATGCAACCCGCAGCGCACCTATTATTATCATTCAACTCATGCATCATGTGTGTTGCATATCTTGGCCAGCTATCTTTGTCCAAGCTAGCATTTCGAAGAAGAGAATATGTGTAAGAATCATATATTTTTCATTGCTGGTGCTATCGAGAACAAAGATATCGTTGGGTATGAAATATACGTAATGCACAAAATACCATTCATCATCCTACATCATGTACGTTGCGGGTTGCCTATCTGGGCCTGGGTATGTAATACGCAACACACGACAATATGCTATTTTACATGTGTATCAGATCAGATGCGTTGCGTATTGCATCTCCTGCGGCTAGTCTTTCTTTGTCCTCGCCGCGCTATGGCGAGCAGCGCCGGATTTAGGCATGGGCCACGTGGGCCGTGGCCTACAGCGGCAGATTTCTGGGAGCGGCAAATTTGCGTAGGTTTTTTGTTTTTTTGTTTTTGTTTTTGTTTTTTGTTTTGTTTTGTTTTGTTTTTTTTGTTTTTTTTTGCATGAAAGCCGTCGTAAGATAACATCCTTCACGTATAGTTCGACTCAGTAGAGATGCGTCATTGCGTAGCCTTGCGTCTCGTCGGAAACCACGCTTAGTGCTGATTTTCGTGCTCAAAAAAACGCTGTAGATACATTAACTGCGTTGTTAACCACGAAAATCTGATAAATTTCGAGTCTAAATAATCGGGAAATCCTTCTAAAAATCGTGTTATTTTGCATTAAAAGGAGGTAACAATTTCAAAAATTTCCAGAGGGAAGACATAAAACTGGATGAGCACGCGCCGCAGACCTCCCAGAAAGCGTGGGCTTCGAGGGAGCGGCAAATAGTCAGATGGCCCATAGGCGGCGAAGCAGAACCGCAAGAGTGTCAATCCAGCGCTGTTTACATCAGAAGCTTTTCAACTTATACCACAGAATAATACAATCAGAACGGAAACTCCCATAAGAGCCAATGGAAGAAAGTTTGGAATTTAACGGCACCAATAGGCAACGCTGTGGTCCTATATCCCAACATGGCGAACGTGTGTGATTTGTGTTGAAACTCATTTATTTCTGTAAATTCTGGAAAAAAATCTCAAGTTTCCAGCCTTACTTCATTCTATTTGCATTTCAGAATGAAAATTTCGCGGATCATGTCCTATATTTTTTTTTTTCGCGCGCGAATCCAGATGTAAACATCCTATATCCCAACATGGCGGACGCGAAATGAATTTGCTTCGAAATCCGACAGAGTTTCCGTTCTGATTGTATTATTCTGTGCTTATACTATGCATGTCAACTCATAAGTCTTAAACATGGGCAAAAAGGTGATGTCACCAAAACCCCACTTGTGACCCCTCAATCGATTCAGCTTGGCGAATGGAGTCGATCGCCCTCAAGGGTTTTCATATCTTTTGCATCTGAGGCTCTTTCATTCATGCATGTCAACTCTTCACTCATATAAACATGGGCAAAAAGGTGATGTCACCAAAACCCCCACTTGTGACCCCTCAATCGTTTCAGCTTGGCGAATGGAGTCGATCGCCCTCAAGGGTTTTCATATCTTTTGCATCTGAGGCTCTTTTATTCATGCATGTCAACTCTTGACTCATACAAACATGGGCAAAAAGGTGATGTCACCAAAACCCCCACTTGTGACCCCTCAATCGTTTTAGCTTGGCGAATGGAGTCGATCGCCCTCAAGGGTTTTCATATCTTTTGCATCTGAGGCTCTTTCACTCATGCATGTGAACTCTTGACTCATATAAACATGGGCAAAAAGGTGATGTCACCAAAACCCCCACTTGTGACCCCTCAATCGCTTCAGCTTGGCGAATGGAGTCGATCGCCCTCAAGGGTTTTCATATCTTTTGCATCTGAGGCTCTTTCATTCATGCATGTCAACTCTTGACTCATATAAACATGGGCAAAAAAGTGATGTCACCAAAACCCCCACTTGTGACCCCTCAATCGCTTCAGCTTGGCAAATGGAGTCGATCGCCCTCAAGGGTTTTCATATCTTTTGCATCTGAGGCTCCTTCATTCATGCATGTCAACTCTTGACTCATATAAACATGGGCAAAAAGATGATGTCACCAAAACCCCCACTTGTGACCTCTCAATCGCTTTAGCTTGGCAAATGGAGTCGATCGCCCTCAAGGGTTTTCATTTCTTTTGCATCTGAGGCTCTTTCACTCATGCATGTCAACTCTTGACTCATATAAACATGGGCAAAAAGGTGATGTCACCAAAACCCCCACTTGTGACCCCTCAATCGTTTCAGCTTGGCGAATGGAGTCGATCGCCCTCAAGGGTTTTCATATCTTTTGCATCTGAGGCTCTTTTATTCATGCATGTCAACTCTTGACTCATATAAACATGGGCAAAAAGGTGATGTCACCAAAACCTCCACTTGTGACCCCTCAATCGCTTCAGCTTGGCAAATGGAGTCGATCGCCCTCAAGGGTTTTCATATCTTTTGCATCTGAGGCTCTTTCACTCATGCATGTCAACTCTTGACTCATATAAACATGGGCAAAAAGGTGATGTCACCAAAACCCCCACTTGTGACCCCTCAATCGTTTCAGCTTGGCGAATGGAGTCGATCGCCCTCAAGGGTTTTCATATCTTTTGCATCTGAGGCTCTTTTATTCATGCATGTCAACTCTTGACTCATATAAACATGGGCAAAAAGGTGATGTCACCAAAACCTCCACTTGTGACCCCTCAATCGCTTCAGCTTGGCAAATGGAGTCGATCGCCCTCAAGGGTTTTCATATCTTTTGCATCTGAGGCTCTTTCACTCATGCATGTCAACTCTTGACTCATATAAACATGGGCAAAAAGGTGATGTCACCAAAACCCCCACTTGTGACCCCTCAATCGTTTCAGCTTGGCGAATGGAGTCGATCGCCCTCAAGGGTTTTCATATCTTTTGCATCTGATGCTCTTTCATTCATGCGTGTCAACTTTTGACTCATATAAACATGGGCAAAAAGGCGATGTCACATAAACCCCCATTGTGACCCCTCAATCGCCTCAGCTTGGCGAATGGAGTCGATCGCCCTCAAGGGTTTTCATATCTTTTGCATCTGAGGCTCTTTCATTCATGCATGTCAACTTTTGACTCCTATAAACATGGCCAAAAAGGTGATGTCACCAAAACCCCCACTTGTGACCCCTCAATCGTTTCAGCTTGGCGAATGGAGTCGATCTTCCTCAAGGGTTTTCGTATCTTTTGCATCTGAGGCTCTTTCACTCATGCATGTGAACTCTTGACTCATATAAACATGGGCAAAAAGGTGATGTCACCAAAACCCCCACTTGTGACCCCTCAATCGCTTCAGCTTGGCGAATGGAGTCGATCGCCCTCAAGGGTTTTCATATCTTTTGCATCTGATGCTCTTCCATTCATGCATGTCAACTTTTGACTCATATAAACATGGGCAAAAAGATGATGTCACCAAAACCCCCACTTGTGACCCCTCAATCGTTTCAGCTTGGCGAATGGAGTCGATCTTCCTCAAGGGTTTTCTTATCTTTTGCATCTGAGGCTCTTTCACTCATGCATGTGAACTCTTGACTCATATAAACATGGGGAAAAAGATGATGTCACCAAAACCCCCACTTGTGACCCCTCAATCGCTTCAGCTTGGCAAATGGAGTCGATCGCCCTCAAGGGTTTTCATATCTTTTGCATCTGAGGCTCTTTCACTCATGCATGCCAGCTCTTGACTCATATAAACATGGGCAAAAAGGCGATGTCACCAAAACCCCCCTTGTGACCCCTCAATCGCTTCAGCTTGGCAAATGGAGTCGATCGCCCTCAAGGGTTTTCATATCTTTTGCATCTGAGGCTCTTTCACTCATACATGCCAACTCTTGACTCATATAAACATGGGCAAAAAGGTGATGTCACCAAAACCCACCTTGTGACCCCTCTTTTGCTTCAGGTTGGCGAATGGAATCCATTGTAAATCCAGCGCTGATGGTGACGGGTGAGGGGTAAGAACAAAATAGCCAAAAATCGGTCATATAAAGTCACAAAAACGAAAATCATCGTTTTTGACCTATTTAAGCTTAGTTCAAAACTTTATAGTGACATTTCTTGGTTGAAATTACTTGTTAAAGGTGTTTCCTGTGAGTTTTTGTCTTGGAAGTTCATGAAAGATAAATTTATGAAAAACTTATTCTCTGACCTTTTTAGGGACGATCTCAAACCGTAGCAGTAGTAATGGTCTGAAATTGTAAGGAAGTGGCCGAAAATCAGTGAATAAATGTCTTCAGAATTCAGCGTTTCGACCTTTTAAGCTTAATATAAAATTTTGTTGTGACATTGCTGGGATTAAAATACTTGTTCAAAGTGTTCTTTGAGATTAAAATTGGTCTGGAAAGGTTGGCAATGAGAATTGGGGCTGTTGCACATTTTTGCTATTTGCGATTTAATGGTCGATTCTGGTGTAAAAACCTCCATAAAAAGCAATGGCAGCACCTTTCCAAAATCTACTCCTAAATTCAATAAACGCTTTTATTTACAAGAGCGTAATGGTATGGCTTAGGGCAGTAATAATGGGGGATCCCCTTCTTATAATACTGTCACTCTACCAAGAAGTGACCAATAAAAGACGACTTTCATTTGACTTCGGTGTCACTAAGAGTCACGGTATCATTCATCGGATGGTGGATCACTACTCTGATGACTATAATTACTCTGTGAATCATCCTTGTCAGCATAGAGAGAGTGACGAAATTAAAATAGGAATCTCCCAGTGCCACTGCCCTATGCCACCATTTCTGTGACGCAAATAAAAGCGTTTATTAAGTTTAGAAGTGGATTTCGGATGTTTCTAGTGGTGCCATCGTTATTTGTGGAGGAGTTTACACCAGAGTCGACTAATAATGCGCCTATAGCAAAATTGTGCAACAGCCTCATTGATGAGAAATTCACATTCTGATTTCTGGCCACTTTTTGACGATCTCAAACCACACTGAAAAAACAAAGTTTTTGTACCCGCCGAAGCAGCCTTTTAAAATAGCTTCGCAGATAAAAAATTCAAGCCGTACCGGAGAAAGTTGCAAGTGTACCAAAGCACTATACTTCCTTAGAGTAACAGCCTCTTTTCTGGCTCTGGCTCTACTGAAGTAGTGCTTCAGTACAACCGCAACTTGGTCCGGTAGGACTAGGACTTTTGCTCTGCGAAGTTATTTTAAAAAGCTGCTCCGGATCTACTTAAACTTTGTTTTTTCAGTGCATAGTGCGTTGAGCGCCGGTATCCACAACTTTAAAATCACGTCTCATGTTATCACTGCTACCATGTAACTTCTCGCTGTCAGAACCCAGGACAGGATGGAAAATCTAGCAAACCGTCTACGTTTGTGTTTGTGAGGACGAAGATACCAGGAGAAGATATGCAAAACGCTACGCACAAAATACCATTAAATACGTATGTGTACTGTTGCATATTTCATACCCTCTCCAGGTACTACATTCGTCCCTGCAAATACCAACCCCTATCAAAGTCCAAAAAGGGAATCTGTCGGCAAACTTGTCTCTCGATTTTCGACGGTCGGAATTTTCAATCGAGGCTTCGCAACTCTCGCAACCGATGCGATGATAAACAATTTTAGGGCCCCTTTCCCAGGCATTAAACCCGCGTCTAATCGTTTGCTCAAGTCTTTTACCCCTGAAGAAGCGTCTACAAAATTTGGCCCCGGGAGTTTATGGACCTCGTAAAAAGCTCCATCGACTTTATAACTTTGGTCGTCATGCTATTGGTCATAAACGTTGAATTTAGTCGACTTTTGACTTCCGGACTCCTCAGTCCTCATACGATGGCAGGCCTTAAAACTCCTCCCTCCCCCCCCCCCTCCCCAGGCACACTCGGCGCAATGCTGCGCTATCTTTATGTATGTACTACTTGGTTGTTTGTATGTTGATAGCTATATGTATACCCGCGTTGAAGAATCAACAGCCTTTTTGCTTGGTGTATTGGCTACGAACCCCCTCCCCTCTCCCCCCACCTCTCTGCTTCCGAGGAAGTAACCTTTTTTTTTTTTTTTTTTTTTTTTTTTTTTTTTTAAATTTAACCCTTTTGTATCCAAGGGGATGAATTTTCAACCCAAGCCAGTTTTTTTTTTTTTTTTTTTTTTTTTTTTTTTTAAAAGATTATAAGCTGCAATTTCAACGGATCAAAAAAATTATGAGCCTGCATGATGCTTGCCGGTTTTCAACAACTCCGTCGGGTCAAGAATACACGTCAGGTCATTCGCAAACACACGATTCATTTGAGTCATCAGTTTCAAGTCATCTTCTGACGATCAAATTGGATCCTGAAAGAAGCTTCCAATTTCCAAGTGAGCATCTGCTGATTGGTGCCTACCGTCGCATTGGCGGACACAGGGTGGGGGGGGGGGGGTGTGAATCGGGCGACCGCCCCCCTCCGTTCGACCAAAAATGGGGAAAAATAGGGGGGAGGGAAGGTGAAAGAAGGAGAGATAAAAGGAAAAAAAGGTCACCGGGGGGCGAAAATCCCAAGTTCGCCCCCCCGCACTGTGGTTTGAAATCGCCAGAAAGTGGCTATAAATCAAAATATTGACTTAGGAATTGAGAAAAATCAGGTATCCTCTTCTAGCATTCTATACCTTTTGAAGGGTCTAAAACGACCGAAGTTATAGCTAAATCTGATATCACTCTTTGAATTTGATCAAATCGAAGGTTAGTTAACATGCATCGAAAGTTGGATCAGTGACCGTTTTGTGAAAATATTGGTCGTTGTTGGAAGGAAGCACAAAATCACATCTTCAACTCTTGTAACTTTGAACTACTTACTTTTTCTTCAAACCGGTGGTATTACCCACCTTTTCGGTACCTACTTTCATGTTGAAGAGAACCTCTTAAGCTATCGATATCGGTCGAGCCCAAGATATAGAAGACAACGCATTAGGTTTTTGTAGAAAGTCACCCGGAAGACATCGCGACGCCAAGGCGACTATAAAGTATGATTTTGCAACTATTCGATAATGCTGTATTTTGTGCATCGATCACGAAACGCCTACTTAGAGCAGTGGCGGCTCGTGCAATTTGGTAACCATGCATATTTGTCATTTAAACCTATGCAAAAGTATCGATATTTTGGGGGAACAATAGCACCTCCTGAAGATCGATCATTTTACATACGTTTAAATGGAGAAATTATGTTGTTGCCACATTGCACGAGCCGCCACTGACTTACTTATAGAGGCTCTTTTGAGGATCCCATTCGAACTTCTGAAGAGGTCTTTATCCAGTCCATTGCAGAGTCCAGAATTCCAATTATTGGGCTGAATAGCATCGAATGGTGGCATCAGAGATTGATTTCCGTTTTTTGTTGCCTCTTCTCGAATTCAAGAGAGACTTTGGGTAATTTCGAAAGCGCGAATCGTTATTTTTGCATAATTTTACATTTCGAACTTTGAATCAACCGCTCGCAAACGTTCGCAACAGGCCCCGTATCTAAGCTGCTTTTGTTCTTGTCTGCTCAAAACATCGTGGAGTCCTACATATGGCATTGGTTTTGCTTCAGTGAAAGTTCGAAGGCGCAGGTTATGTGTTGGCAAAAGCGGCGCAGTAAAGTATAAAAACCGCGTCGTCGAGTGATAATAAATCAATGAAATTAAACTTAAAACAAGAAAGAATGTGTGGAGTTGCTCGGGGGATGGAAAACTGAGGGACGCGATGGGTGTGACGAAGACCGAATGATAAAAGGGAGGGAGCTAGAGAGAGAAAGGGGGAGAGGGAGAGAGAGAGAGAGAGAGGGCAGAAAATTAATGATAAATGAAATAACACGGCGAGAAGATGAATCTGAGGAGATATAAAACGGGGATAGGAAGCTCGAGAGAAAGGGGGTGTGAGAGGAAGAAAGAGGAAGAAAGGAGAGAGAGAGAGAGAGAGAGAGAGAGAGAGAGAGAGAGAGAGAGAGAGAGAGAGAGAGAGAGAGAGAGAGAGAGAGAGAGAGAGAGAGAGAGAGAGAGAGAATCAAAGTAGTAGAGAGTGAAGGGGAGAAAAGCTTCCTACAGCATCTCCGATCCCGGCGGTTACCATGGCAACCTACACATGACGTCAGCTTGCAATCATATAGCTTAACCCAACCCCTATTGATTTTGTATGATTGTTGAATAATGGCAGAGAAGGGTTTTTAGAAACCGGCAACGTGTCATTTCAACCTGTGCCACTCTATTCCACCATTTTTTTTCCCTCCCTCGACGCGAACGCGAGCGTTTCGGCATCTCGAGAATACACTATTGGTCGCGTGTTGTAGGTATTTGCAAATTTCTAACGTTTCGTGTTGAATGAGGGAAAGAGTTTTCAAAACCGGCAACGTATCGTTCGACCTACGCCGCTGTTCTGCCATCACCCCCCGCCATGGGCGCCCGCAGAAAAATTTCCAAGGGGGGGCATAATTAATTGTTGAACCCCAATGGAAGGTATAGGGACCACTCCCCCCCCCACCCCCGAGGAAAAAGGGAAAACTTTTTTTTTGACCCATCCAAATAGTGTGCAATTATTGTGACTTTGTATGTGTATCCAAATAATAATAATGATAATTTTGACGTGTTTGATATCATGAATAAAGGGGTTAAATATGATATTATCAGTAAGAAAACTGTATGATTCTACTATCCCTTGCAAAAAGTGAATTAAAATTATAAAAGAAACTAATAATAAAGTTCGTCAGCTAAAACTTCTTTGATTCACATTTCATTTTCTTTTGGTCCTTCAATTTTTCTTCGTGAAATGTTGACCGTTAGGAATTCCAGGGAGGGGCAAGTGCCCCCTCTTGCCCCCCGCTGCGGGCGCCCATGCCCCCCGCCCTCCCCCTTCTCTCATGTTTCATTATCTCCCAAACACGTATATAATATATACGCGTCTAATATTCCAAAATGTGTAAATTGTTGTTGACATTAAAATTGGCAAGAGGGGTTATTTTTTTTTTTTATTTATTTTGTTTTTTTTTTTTTTTCAAAAACTGGTAACTTATCCATTCGACCCATGACACTGTTCTCCCCCCCCCCCCCCACCGTTTCAGAATCGCACTAATACTTCTTCGAATCGAATTTTCCAATATATCTGAATTTTTGGTGTAAGATATTCTTTGACGCCGTGCACGCTTCTAGAGTTTTGATTTAATCTGAGATGTTTCAAGTCTTAGTCGAATAGCGTTCCGATTTCAATAAAAATCGAATCAATTATTGAACTTCGTGAAAATTTTGGATCACCAAGCCACAGAACTTAACAATCAGAATGGGGATGTTCATACGAGTTGGTGGAAACAAAATTTGGAATTTACGAGCACGAACTGGCAACTTTGCCTGCTCTTTTTGCGAGTTGGCTGGTAAGTTTTTTTGAGGTTATATTTATTTCTCTAAAATGAATTCAAGTTTCCTGTCTGATTGTGGTATTCCGTGGCCAAACTATAGACACGTTTTCAACTCATTAACTGATGTTTAATTCCACACCAACGTCAAATACCTATTATCTTTACAGTATACGTATGGTCTATTGGAAGACAAATGGAAGTCATTATAAAGCCGAAGTTGGGAAATCTGCAGATCTCATTTCGACAAAAAACCTTGCGCGGATATGCAGGAGAGGAATTCGTCTCTCTTTCTTTCCAGCCATTTGAAGACATGTGTTAGAAAAAGATAGTAGAGGGGGCCCAGTGGCGAGGCGTGCGATTTGGCAACGTTCTTTTTCCCATTGAAACACATTAGAAAGGTCGAAATTCCTGGTCATCGCCGATGACGGAGGCGTTCGACTGTTTTGGTGAATTTATATGCACTGAGAAAAATTTACCGCCGGCGCCACTGGAATTCTGGTAACCACCAAAGTATGGAACATTTAACTATTCCGTAGAAATTCTATGCGTGGTGATTAAAGTAAATTTTGGTACAGGCATCGGCAGGAAATTACTTTTACGGTTACCAGAATTTACTTTTGTTGATGCCAAAATTATTTTTGTCGCTACAGGAATTATTTTAGTCGTTACCAGAAAATACTTTAGTCACGGCCGGAAATTCTGGTACTTTTTTTTTCACAAAATAAAAAAGAAACGTAAAAAGTATCCGGCCGCGGCAAGGATCGAACTCTGATTTCCGTCGCCGCAGTCCAGTACAGTGCCACTGCGGTTCTCCGCGCTTCTTGTCAACAGGCACTAATTTGACAATATATGAGTGCGCGATTGGTAACAATTCTCTACTGCGAGCGGGTCATTTTCTCATCTCATTCTCTTAGTTGGCGGCTTGGCTTGCACTGAATGTTTTGTCTTGTTACTCTCGTATCTGTATCTCGTGCTTTGAATGATTCTTACAATTAGTTGAACTGTAATGGTTTTCTTGTTTATAACTAGGCATTAATGTAGTGAATCTTACATTTGTCTTGGTATTTCATTTCAATGGATATTATATTTGGAAATACTTTCAATTCAACACAGTGATCGTGCGTGGATTCTCTGTGCAGAGCAGAGCCTATATAAGTTTGTGCCTCATTGTATTCTGCTTCTGCTCACATCAGTTGGTTTTAATTTTGTTTCTTTGGTGTTATAAGCTTCTTGATTAATTTTCGATTCCCTACTATTTACTAGTGTTCGCAAACGTGTGATGGGAGTGTGAGATGTGCGTACTTAAATTTTGACCAACGCCTGAATTTATTTTGATCGCCACCAGAATTGCCGATGCCGGAATTGAACTTGTGCCGTCAAAAGTGTACTTCTGTAGAGGCAGTTCAATAATTTGATGGCTACTAGAGACTCTCTTAGCGCCTAAGAGAATGGCATCCAGAAGTACTGTACTTTAACCGTTACAGTAACATTTTTCTCAGTGTGGAGAAAATATACTGCCAAATTTTTTACGCCTCGCCACTGAGGGGGCCATCACGTGACTTCAGCCTCTATCTCCGTCCTTTTCTAACACACACGTTCAAAAGGGAGGAGAGAGAAAAAGACGAATTCCTGTATCCGAGCTTGTAAACAACTGGTCTTCTCTTTAGTTTTGTAGTTTGGAGTTGTCGGTACTAAATCAATGGGCGATTCTGCCGACCTACAACTAACGAACAGGCCTGCTGTTTATCGGAATGAGGCATTTGCTAAGGACTTTCGGGATTCAATATCCACCGATAGACTGCGTTTCAGTAGAGTGGTGTATCGTATTGATTGCCGTTCAAGGGCCTTTGGTTCCAAACAAACTCTGATTCAAAGTATTTTCCCCGGAAGCGAATTCGAGAACGAAAACTTAGGTTATACTAAATCTAATATTTTATGAGACCTTTTTGTAATTATGAAGTCTACGTCCTTGAAAATGCTTAGTTATGCCTGGTTCCACCGCAAAAACTGCCAAAATCAACAAGATATATTACAGATCAAACGATGCATTTGGAGGTTGGACTCACCTGCATTTTCGCCAGATTCCCGCCCATTCCATAACAAGAAGAATAACATTCGGGTGATTCCAACCTCCAAATGCATCGTTTAATCTGTAATATCTTGTAGATTTTGGCGCAGTTATATAGTCGTGGGACCAGACGTAGTTAAGCATTTTTGAGGACAGATTTCATAATCGCAAAAATAAAGCCGCATTAATGGTTTGTTTTAATAGCCGAAATCTCTGTTCAAGAATGCGCTTATGGTGACAAAACATTGAATCAGAGTTTGTTAACCCTTTAAGGGCCAAGCCCGAGTATACTCATTTTTCTTCTCTACATTGTTTCAGTCTTCATTCCGGATAAACGCGAATATTGATGAAAACATGCACAAAATAAGATGTCCTCGGGTGCCTTCAATGTATCGTATAGGCAATTTTAACTCCCCCGAGTACGAACAGTTAACTACCTTCCCTTTATGAACGGAAGAGTGGCGTTGAAATAACCTGGCCTCTGGAGGGTTAAGCCCTTCGTACACGTCAAATTGGCATCGATGAGCCGAGATCCACCACAAAACAGCAGGTTAGCCAACCGTTGTGTGTTCGGTTGATTTTCCGTTCGTCAAACAACTGCAGAGTTTTTTGACGATGGATGGTGGGTCATCTGTTCACCAATCTACTGTCAACAAAACAAATGGGTCTGTTGCAAACTTTTGCTACAGCGATTTAGAGTGTTAAATCTTTAGTAAAATCACGTGAAAAGTCCATTGGTGGTATCAGAAAGTCATAAAATGCAGTATAAACTCACAAGAGGCGTTTAACTGAAACCCAAGATGGCGGTAAAATATCGAGCAACCTGTGTGCACGCACCGTGAAACTCCATGATGGTTAACGTTAACAACCTCACAGCATCGTAGGTTATGAGTTTGTTTGCGTTGTGATCGATGTTGTGAGGTTGGCCATCTCTGATGTTCATGGTGCTTGCATACAGGTTGCTCGATATTTTACCACCATCTTGGTTTTCAGTTAAATGCCTCTTGTGAGTTCGTTATTGCATTTTATGACTTTCTGCTGTCACCAATGGACTTTTCACGAGATTTTACATGAGGCTGATCACTCTATAGCGCTATAGCTAAAGTTTGCAACAGACACCATCGATAGTTTTTCCTTGAATTATTTCCCCACTTTCTTTCCGGTTGTTATTTTCACTACCCTTCTACTGGACTTCATTTGGAAACAAATGTTCATCATAAGTTCGAGTAGAATTTTGCTGAAGCTGATGTTCACATGAAAATTTCGGTGGAACATTCGCTGAGTTTATCAATCTCAATGTACTAACAATGAGCATGTTTGCATTGCACGCTTCATGAGCGAAATAGTTAAGACACAAAATAACCATGGGATGGGGGCGCAGGAAGAACATTTTTCAAGAGATGGGGGAGAGGATCTTGAAACCAAGTTCCAGAGGCTCTATATTTTTACACACAAAAATTCAACGAAATCAGAACTTTTCACTGGAAATTTTGATGACAATGTGAGGAATTTTAACAATGACAAATTAACGAAAAACTTTTTAAACCCAAAGTCTTTTGAACAGTCGGAAAGTTGCGAGTAAAACCTGGCGAATGACTTACTATATATTCTTTCCGTGCAGTCATCATGCAATTTGTTTCCCTCATAAATTGTGATAATTGATGACGTCATATAAAAGATTCATAATCGAAAAAGCTGCAATTAGATAGGACTCCCCAATCGTGGCTAGCACATTATTTTGACCGCCATCTTGGATTTTTCTTCAAACGCTTTTTGACGGATTCATGAGTTGATTTTGAGACAATTTGATGCTTTAAATCTGATTTTCGAGCAATTTTACAGAAGAATCGACACCTGATGACGCAGTTGGAAAGTTTGCAAGACTTTCATTGAAATTACAATGCAACTCTCATTCATAATCAACATGGTGTCGGTTTTGTTTGTATTCAGGGTGAGTAAAAAATGATTAGGGGTGAATATTTCGGTGCAATGGCTTCGACATTCGAGAATTTCGATTGGGCGATAATGCGTTCTTAAAAAACGGTATAAATTCATAATTCTAGCCCCTAAGATAACTGCAGAGTGTAGGCTAAAGCTGAAATATGCTCAGAATTCCACGAAAGTTTCAAATTTGTCATTCAAATCACAAATATTGGCCAAAAGAATACAGTCTGAATTCAGATTTTGATTACATCGTTGTTTAGGCTTTATTGAAACTTCTGTGGGATTCTGGGCGTATAATAGCATTAAATCAGACTGGATACCTATTCGAGAGCTTCGGAGACAAAATTGTGGATTTGGAACATGTTTTAAGAATATCGCCGAACCAAAATTTTCGATGATTTTAAAAAAAAAAAAAAAAAAAAAAACCTTCAGGGGCCCGAGAAAGGCAGTAGTGTAAATTTTAATTGAAAAATATATTTTCATCTGAAAAATACTCTCCTTGAAGAGTACTTACGGCTTTTCTTTTTTTATAAATCCGACTTTTTTTTGGGAGGAGTTATGGTTATGACTACTTGAAAAGCTAGAAAGCTTTGAAGTTCAATCAATTGAAAACGAAGATCGGTTATTAACGTGCAATTTGCGGTGAAAGTTCTAGAATTTTGAGTTCTTTCTGAATCTTTAATAAAAAAATGGGGATCATTCAAATTAGGGATGGTTCCCCCCGCTTTCGCCCCGTTGGGCACGGAACATGAAAATCCCCCTCTTAAAGATGCCCTCTTCAAATAAACGACCAAGTGTCTAACCATTCTTCGAAATGCGAAGCCATAGCTAAAGTATTCGTCGCTGATCCAATATTTTTTTTTTTTTTCCCCACTTCCTGTGGAGAGTGTAGATTTCCTGTATATGAAATAGTTAGGGCACGTAAGGTCCTGGGAGAAAGTAAAGAAGAAGAAACGGTTCATGGGCCTAGGTATTTTGTTGGCGACCAACAAATTTGCTGACCGACCAGCGTTCCATTTCTCAGTGTTTTTGTTGACCATCATCAGAATGGGTCTGTTGCAAACTTTTGCTACAACGATTAAGAGTGTCTTATCCAATGTAAAATCGCCTGAAAAGTCCATTGGTGGCATCATAGAAAGTCATAAAATGCAATAATAAACTCACAAGAGGCGTTTAATGAAATTCGAGATAGCGGAGAAATATCGAGCAATTTGTATGCATGCACCACGAACATCCTAGGATGGCCAACTTTGACAATTTCACTGGAGGTAGAGATTATGTGTTTGTTTACGTTGTGATTGGTTGTGATCGATATATTGAGGTTGGCTATCCTTGAATGTTCGTGGTGCATCCGTGCAAATTGTTCGATATTTCTCAGCCATCTTGGATTTCATTAAATGCCTCTTGTGAGTTTATTATTGCATTTTATGACTTTCTGATGCCACCAATGGACTTTTCACGCGATTTTACTTCAGATTATACTCTCTTAATTGTTGTTGCAAAAGTTTGCAACAGACCCATTCTGCTGGTCCGCCATAAAAATTTTATTGATCACCATCAAAAAGTAGGTTATAGAGGGCTCCATAACAGTATTATTGTTCTTCTTCATATTTTTGCCCACGTGTGTTGACTCCTTCGTACACACGGACTCTGCTTTCGTCACCTGTTTATCACCGAAAATTGCGGAGAAAGTACTAAAAATCTCCCAAATGATGCAAATATCCGATGGCAAAAATATGGTGGCACTAAAAACTCGAAAGGGAAACTTGTACTCATACAATGCTTTCAAATGCGCGATCGTTATGACAGCGTTACGCACTGATTTAAGGAGATTCCTATCTGATTGTCACATTATCAAACAAGTAGCCTTTAGGAGACGACGTTCCTTATGTGTCCCTTATCAGTATCACATATGTATCCAGGGTCACGTGGGTTCACTCGCAACAGCGAGGGTTTGAAACTTGTCTAATTTTATTGGAAAATTTAAACTGCGAAGCAAACAGGATTTTTTCTTTATTTTTTTTTTTTTTTTTTTTTTTTTTTTTTTTTTTTTTTTTATAACAAACATGAATTAAAGTCGTTGGTTGGCAGTATGGTGACGTAATTTCAACATTTTCCGGTGACTACTTGTAAGTTGAAGAGTTCTTTAGGACGAGCTAGGGCGCATAGAACAGAGGCCTGCTCTTGGTGTAAAGTGAATTAACATGAGATAAGGATACATCAAATTTGGATTTGATGACATCAATTTTGGATTCAGCTGACAGATCTACTGTGGTCAGGGCAGTGGCGCACCGAAGGGGGTGGTTTTAGGGTCAACCCCCCCCCCCCAAGCATCAAGATTTTGCCCTGAAAAAGGTCATCTTCGGCCAAAATTGCTTTCAAACCCCCCCCCCCCAAGGCCTCAGAAAATGGAAAATTTGCGGTGAAACCTCCACCAAACTAAAGTTCTCGGTGCGCCACTGGGTCAGGGCAGTATAGCGAGGCGTGAAATTTGACAACGATGTACTTTCTCCATTTAAAACTTACTGGAAGAATCGAATGCTTCGGTCATCGGCGATGACCAGATGTTTCGACCTTTCTAATGTGTTTGAAGGGAAAAAAGAAACGTTGCCAAACTGCACGCCTCGTCACTGGGTCAGGGGCCCGTTCAAGTTGGCGGAAAGTCGTACTCTTCTTGAACTAGCATAACTTCACTTTTTACGAATGCTTGCTTCTGATTGGTCGGTGGTGCGGATTCGAGATATCGGTTTAACTCACAATCAAATATGACTTCGAGTGATCAACTTGATCGGGTCCCTAATTAACCAATAAATTGAAAAACCAGGTTAAACTCGTTAGAATCTAACTCATAATCAGTAACACTTTAAAGAAAGAGTTTTGATCAGTTGCATGATGCATACTCTTTGTTTGACACGTTTTAATGGCAAAGACAGTGGCGTAACAATAGCCCCCGCAGCCCCCGCAATTGCGGGGGGGCGCAAGGCTCCGGTGGGCGCAAAAAGAGAGGAGGGAAATACGCGGGGCGAAGGAGAAAAAGGAAAAGAGGGAAGGAAAAGAAGAGAAGAAGGAAGGAGAGAAGAAGAAAGAAGAGAAGAAGAAAGAAGAGAAGAAGGAAGGAGAGAAGAAGAAAGAAGAGAAAGATACTTTTTTTGATACTGTTCAGGATTTGTTTTCATTTTTTAGCAGCAGTATTATTAGGTGGGATTTGCTAGAGAACTCCAAAGGAGACTCCATCTCTGACTTTGAAAATATTATGAGCTACGAGATGGTCATCAAGAGAGGATTCTATTTCTGCTCTCAGATTCCGATACGTTGATGTACTGAAAGCTCTTACCAAAATTCAACTGAATTAAAAAAAAAAAGTGACGAGAAGAAGCAGGCTTCACGACTTAAAAAAAGGATTGAAAATTTTAAGTTCATCTTCATGACAGCCATTTTCTCTAAAATATTGTCCGTCATAAACCCTGTTAGTAAATACCTACAATCGAAGGATGTCGAAATCAGTCAAAGTGATATCTATTTAGAGACAGCTTTAAATGAATTAAATAATCTCAGAAAACCATTCTTAGAAACTGAAAAACTGCTATTTCGATGGCTGAAACCTGGGGTGTAAAAGTAGCTAAGAAGGGTGATCAAAACTATTCGCTGAGGAAACATCCCGACGATTTGAGACGCGATTCAAGGATCGAAGATTCTCGTCGACTTTTTGAAATAAACATTGTTAATTGTATTTTAGATGTAGTGATTGTTCAGATCAACAGACGTTTCGAGTCTTTTAATACTGTGGTAAAAAAATTCGAAGTTCTACTGCCAAAATGTTTGATGAATGAAAGCATTTCTGATGACGAAATAGCGGCAAGGGCCGAAAAGCTCTGTCATCAATAAAAAAATTATTTTTCGGGCTCTTTCCCGCGTCAAATGGTGAGTTTCCGTTCGTCAATGCGCGATCAGTTGAAATGTGTTTCGACCGCATACCAAGCAGCTTCGTTATTAATTTACGAAAATTCAAATTTGGCGGCGAGTTTTCCGGACGTATGGGCGGCGTACATTTTATTCCTGACTTTACCAGTGTCGGTCGCGAGTGCTGAGGGGAGGTCATTTTCAAAGCTAGAACTTATAAAAACTTACCTCCGCAGTACAATGAGTCAACACCGTCTCTCAAGCTTAGCGATGCTTAGCATTGAAGCAAGAAGGGCGAAAGAGATGGATTTTGGAAGACTAATTGACAAATTCGCAACAACTAAGGCACGAAAGAAAATTTTTTGAAAGAGCAGGCAGGCGATTTTTGATTTAAAATTGACCAAAAAAAAAAAAAAAAAAAATTGATCCATAACTTTTCTTTCGTCGGAGTGTATGTTCTATGAAGCTCCGGGGTCATAGGCCGGTATGGAGTGGAGTGAGAAGGGGAGGGGTAGGGAGGGATCGGGTGCGATGGTGAAGGGAGGGAAAGTGGTGGGGGGGGGGGGGGGGGGCGCAGCTCTATTTTTTGCGGGGGGGCGCATGCATGCCTAGTTACGCCACTGGGCAAAGAACTCTTTAATTTATATTTCTCATTTTTTGACTGACACAAAAAATGGAAGTTTCTTTGTTCTCGGGTGTTTTTGACTTGTTCTTGATTTTAATAAATTAGTTAATATTTTACACCTTTGCAACAAACTTTTTGATGATAAGATAACTGATATACTCGAAGAAAAATTTACTTTCTCTCTCGAACGAATTTGGAAATTGAAAAGTATTGCGATGGCGCAGAGATGATCACGGTACTTTGTTTCAATAGTTGGCCTCTCTCGACCCAAACTATCATGATTTTTGCAAAGAAAGTGCATCCGTGGTCTAGTGGTCAGCGTAGCTGGCTACTAACCTAAGTCTTCTGGGTTCGGATCCCGGTGGGTGTGACAAGATTTGACGGTCTCAGATCTAGTCTTCTGAGAAGGACATGTGTGTATTTCTTCTCTCTCTTTCTCTCTCTCTCTCTCTCTTTCTCTCTCTCTCTCTCTCTCTCTCTCTCTCTCTCTCTTTCTCTCTCTCTCTCATCTTACCATCCATTACGTCCGTTTGGCCCTATTTGGAAAAAGGGGACGCTTGAACTTCCGTGGGGGGGGGGGGATTACATCATAGCACGTCCAATGCGCTATCCAGAAGAACATTCTCCTATCAAATGTCCATGTTTTAAACCCTTTCAAACGCAGATGGTTTTATGCAAAAATAATCCTTTGCTATAATATGTCCGTATACTAACATTAACTTTGAACCAGCAGTCTTTGTACTTTCAGATTTTTCACAAATATTGCATTCTCAGAGGGGATGAATTTTTTTTTAAATTTTGCATTCGCAGCAAGCCATGCGCCATGGAGGGAAAATGATTTTCTTCGAATCGGAGCAATCGGAAATGAGAATTTGAAGAGGGGGGGGGTCTTGGGTTTCCCCGGAATTTTAAACGGGAGTCTCAGAGGC
Organism: Trialeurodes vaporariorum; assembly: GCA_011764245.1. NCBI lineage: Eukaryota > Metazoa > Arthropoda > Insecta > Hemiptera > Aleyrodidae > Trialeurodes > Trialeurodes vaporariorum. Next base: position 65,355,960 of record VMOF01000035.1, read on the forward strand.
TCTCCTGCAGAATTTTAAGAGGAATTTCGTTTAAGGGGGGTCACGAGGTATCCACTGGAATTTTAAAGGGATTTCTGTTTAAAAAGGGTCTATAAGGTGTCCCCATGAATTCTAATTGGGGGGGGGAGGGGGGTCTCCCACAAAATTTTAAAAGTAGTTCTGTTTAAGAGGGCGGCTCTAGGGTCTCCCTCATTCTTTGAAAAGAAGGTCTGGGGGTCGCCCCCTGATAAAATTAGGTGTGAGAGAGTGTTTGCAGCTTATTTCCGACGATTTATTCTGTATTCGTGCGTGCGTTTGCAAAATAGTTGTGTGCAAAGAAGCGTCCTCCGAATAGGCCACCCACAGGATCGGAAGAGGGCGGAAAAGAGGACAAGGAAAAGGAGAGAGGGGAGAGGGAAAGAGACAGAAGTGAGAGACAACTCGGTGGTACTAAACACCATTGACCTGCTTGAGCCCTCAGGCAGTGTTGTCAGATTTGAGATTTAAATCCGTGTATTTAACATTGAGTCTAATGGAAACTACTCGGCCTAAAGCCGGAAATCCGGCAGCATCGCCCTCAGTCCTTCCCGACGAAAATCTTGGCTTGGGAATAGAATCGTGGGATATACAGTGGCTGACTAATGTGTCTGTTAAGTTTTCTGGTCGTGCGCCCTCGCCCGATTGACGCGCAGTGAACAGAAACACGCATTTTTCTGGAAATTGTTATTAATTTGTATTTTTTGTTTGTTACAGAAATGTCTCAACTACTGATCCTTTGTTGCAGAAAAGACTGTTGACCCGACTCATTCTAAACTTTGAAGGTAACAGTTAAACTCATTTGTTAGCCATCTTTCGTTCATTATCTTGATTCTGATTCATTAAATGATGTCCGGGAAAATCTATTCTTGATCTCACTTGCAGATCCAGGAAATTGTTTTCTCTCTCTCTCTCTCTCTCTCTCTCTCTCTCTCTCTCTCTCTCTCTCTCCCTCTCACTGTTTCTCTCTCTCCCTCTCTCTCTCGCTCCCTCTCTCTCTCTCCCTATCTCCCTCTGGCCATTTGAATCCGTGTGTTAGGAAAGGATAGAAGATGGATTGAATATCACGTCACTACCCCTAATCTACCCTTCTCTAACGCACGCTCTCTAATAACTACTAATGGGAAAAGAGAGAGAAGGATGGATGGTTGATCTACTGTGCGACGGCCGAGACGAGACGCGGCCCAACCCGGCCCGGCCCGGGCTGCTCCTGGCTCGCGGCCGCGGCCATATTGGCCCCAACTGGAAAACAACATAGCGTATAGAAAGAGCCCGTCTCTAACCTTGAAATGGAAAATAAGAATGTCATGGGGGAGAGAGACAGAGTAGGGGGTGGAGCGGGAGGAAATGGAAAACGAGGAAGATACTTGGGGTCGTGGGGATTGGGGGATGATTGGTGGGGGGGGGGGGGGTGGAGAGAGGGAGGATTCGCAAGTGTGTGTCTGTGTGTAAACGTGCGTGCCCGTTTGTGTGTGCATGGACGTATGAAAAAGAGAAGCGGAGGAGAAGAGCGAGAGAGCGGAGAAATGAGGGGCGGGTGGGGGACTACGGGGAGAAAGTAGAGGGTAAAGGGAGATAGTGGTGAATGTACAGAGAATAAAAATGATTGTCGTAGTAATCATGGGAGGGAGGTTTTTAGTCTGTGTGGGAGAAGAGGAAAATAAAGAGTAGCGGGGTCGTAGAATTGCACGGTGAGCGGTTCTCTCTTTCTCTCGCTCTCTCCCTCCCTCCGCCGAGGGCTGCGGCGGTGGTGGCGCGCGGATGCGGGTCGAAGAGGAGGGGGCGGTGGAGCGGTGGAGCGAGGGAGCGAGGGAGGGTGGCAGAGTCGTGAGCCTCAGGCGCGAGCTTTAGAATCAGCGAGTTGGAGGTTCGAGTTGGCGGCGGCTGCGGTGTGAAGGGAGAGGGGGTGGGTGGGAGGGTTGAATTTGAATGAGGAAAAGTGGAGAGAGGGATTAAGGATAGAGAGAGAGAGGGAAAGAGGGATGATATGAAGGGAAGAGTGAGAGAGAGAGAGAGAGAGAGAGAGAGAGAGAGAGAGAGAGAGAGAGAGAGAGAGAGAGAGAGAGAGAGAGAGAGAGAGAGAGAGAGAGAGAGAGAGAGAGAGAGAGCGAAGAGTGAGGAAAAGCGGCGAATGTATAGATATATCTGTATGTAGCTATATATATAGGTAGAGCTTTAGCTGAGCTTTGGGTGGAAAGGGAAGGAGGGTGAGTTTTCTGCCCGTCTAGGATCCAGGTCATTAGAGGGTGACGGACGGCGGTGGGGGAGGGGGGAGGCGACGCGGTACGAGGCGGCGGGCGACGAGGGGGTTGGGGGATCGGCGTTCATGCGCGTGGCAACGCGAAGCGCGAAGGGCGAAGGGTAGCTGAAATTACGAGCCGGCACTCAGAGTTCAGACGCCGACTAACGACGCCCAACGCATCGGACGGACGGACGCCCGCTACGGCCCGCTCTCCTTTCAGTTCAGCTCCTTTTTGCAATGTCCTTCAAATAGGTAAGCCCGCTCATCATAATATCATTCATTTCTTTTCGCCACCTTTACATATAAAAAAAAAAAACAAAAAACAATCCCCCCAACCCTAAATTAATGCTCGCCTATCTCCCAAGTTATCGCGATCTCATTTTTTTAAAAGCCCAGTTTCTTCGGTTTTTTGTTGTTATTTATTTTAAGTTTTATTCGCACCTTTCGTTTCGATAACTTGAGAATCCGTTGCGTGGGGTATCAGACGCCGCTCCTGTTATACAACCCTCCGCACCCTAATTTCCTCGTTGCCACTCTCAAACCTCTCGGATGTATCACTCCTCCCGGTCTGTGGTCATAAAACCTCATTTTCTACTCGCTCATCCACGCGGCTTCGACTGTGACGCAACGCCTTTTACTTAAACGTACAGTGAAAGTTCTCTGTGGGGAAGTTCGGTCCTGCCGCAAAAAAAATTCCACTTAACGAAAGTTCCTCTTAGGAAATTGCGGTCAGAGTATGGAAGGCTTCACGGTTCTGCAAAAAAATTCCACTCGGCGAGATATTTTTCTTAGAGGACGTTCCATACAACAAACGTTCACTGTAATTAAATATCCATATTGTTTCTCCTCGTTCGGCCGAATGTATCTGTTTCAACTATTCTTCAACTCTTTATGCCAGTCTGAAACCTCGAAATAATCTGAACTAAATCAAACTTGCGGCGTGGCTACTCTAAAGTAGACTTTTCTTTTAAACTAAAAGTCACCTCCTTCACATTCTACGGTCCTTATAAATAAATCTTCCGGGTACATCTCCGCTGTTCGATGAGTCACCCTGTATCCGTGCACATTTTTCATCAAGTGATTTTTTTTTTTTTTTTTTTTCCCTCCCCCTTCCCTTCTCAGCCCTGTTCATCTGAATCACCGTAAGCTATCTCTGTTATTTAGTTCGAAATCGAATGATTGTTTTTCATCGCTGGTTTCTTCGGGAATCCGTTTGTATCGCGGAAGTCGTGAACCGGACTCATCCCTCTTCATGTTCCTTTTAGTTCAAAATGTACGGCAGTGTTATGCTTACATAGTTTAGAAGCAAGCTTCAAATGCATGCATGTTTTCTCCCAAGTTCCTGAAAGTTTTCCTAAGTGTCCCCTTTGTTGGTTAGTTTCAGTGTGACAAAACGTTTGTTCTTGGATTTTTTTTTTTTTTTTTTCGGGTGTCAGTGTGATCCCTGGTGTTGGAATCTCAACTTGCTTCGTTCTCTCGATTTTTTTTTTCGTGAATTTGACCAAGTTTACGCTCCAAAAGAAGTAAACGGGCCATCGTTTTTACTCCTTTTACTATGTGGTTTCCATTTTTACTTTTATTTTTTAATACTTTCACTTAGATTTTTTTCATTTTCCCCCAATTTTTCATTATTTTTTCCTCTCAGCCACCTTTCACTTCTTGTGACGACTTATGTGCTTCTGTAAAGTCGCGGAAACCTGCGTAATTTTCTGGCAGCTCGGTTTCTAACTTGTTTTGTAATTGTATTTGTGTGGAATATATTTTGTTTACTTTTTAATTAACCTACTACAACATTATACTTTATCCATGTTTCACGGCAAGGAGCTCATTTTAACCCTAAACTTACAAAGGCCAAACATATTCGGGCACTTGAACCTTATTTCACATGCTTAGTTTCAATTCCTTATATTTCAAAGAAAAGAACGTATGAAAATATTGAAAATTTCTAAAGAATCATTCATTGAGCGCCTTCAATTGGTGATGTAGGCAAACATGAGTACTGCGTAGTAGGAATATTTATCTATCCGCTTGGTTAGAATGAGGGAGCGATAATGGAACTGATTAACTCAGAATCAGTACTCCTGCCTTTTTTCAATCAAAAATGTAATTTTTGTTAATAACGTCTAAACTCTCTTGCGAACCTAGCAAATATCGATAAATTCAGTCGAGCGCTTTCAGTATTGTCGACGTTTTTTTTTTTTTGTTTTTTTTGTTTTTTTTTTTTTGTTATTAGCAACATGTTTTCTTAACGATAAGATTTTTTTCCCATCCGCACAAACTTAAACGTCTCACATTACATCGTTAAGAGTAACTAATTTTTTTTTAACGAAGTTGAGTTCTGTGCCGGTGTTAGCCGAAGAGTTATGATCTACCCACGTTCAAAGCGCGAGGAGTTTCTAAGTTACGAGTTTCCTACCCCACTCGGACGACCTAGCGTCTTTATCGACCTTCCTTCCCCCTCCCCCCTGAATTATCCAAAGCTTCGACTGTTTACAGTATATTAGCGCTGTCATTCACCTATAATCTCGCGTTTAATGCCCATTGGTTTCGTGTCTCTTTTATATACAGGTAGTTTCCCGTTAAATTTGATTAATGTTTTTCTCTCTTTGTCCGTACGGTACTTTATTACGTAGTCGTGTTGACTTCTCCAAACATTGATCGCAATTATTATTATTATTTTTTTTTCTTGCTAACGTAATGATAATGATGGGCCAAAAATAAAGTCTAAATCAATACCTGGGGCCGGAAAATGTCGGTCCGAAACGATCAAACTACATTGGTGGATGGTGAAGATTCGAGTATGCTAGTTGATAGTTTACGGCCTCACCATGCATCTTATCATGTACTTTTTCGGACCAACATTTTTCGGCCCCTGTCGAGGTATGTATCCAGTCGGAGAAGTAAAGAATGTCAGACGACCCCTGAATTTTTCCGTTCGTTTTGGTAGGCAACTTGCAATACAAAAGTCTACCAAAGCAATGATTCGGCGCTACCTTATTATCGCTGGGGACCCCTCTGCTGGAGTTTCGGTCTGACAACGTACCCATGCGAAAACATCTTGGAGTCGTTAAAACATCCTAAAATTATTTTGCTGTTATCAGCCTGGTCTATGAAGGTGAGCTTTCTAATACGCGTACGAATCTAACCTGTTTGTTTTAACGACACCAAATCATTGTTTTCATTGATTGGTTGAATCACAATTGAGCCGTAGTTTCTAATGGGTGGAGACACCCCATGTTAGGTATATTAATACAGAGAGATGCATTAGCCTATTTCGAGCGTTGTACTTCTCTCGGGAGCTTATAGTTGAGTTACGTTTGTCAAATCACGAGTGCTGCGATCGTGAACCGAAAACGAACTCATCCATCAAATTGAAGTCCTCATTTATACATCGACTTCGTTAAGTGACCAATGATTGCTATCTTAGTAACGCTAAACGGAGAAAACCCCGTTAGAACGAAAGTTGTATATTCTGCTTAAGCCAACAAGCTGAGACAGGGAGCTGTAGAGAGACCTCACAAGGTGTTCAGTGTTCAGCCCTTTTCCGAAGTGACGCCAGCGTATAGGGCGTGGTGTATAGACTTATTTTTCTTAACCTTTAAAAATGCAGTGAAATTAGTCTGTAAAGAACCCATCAGTGTGTAGAGCATGATAACCGATATCATAGTTAACTGTGTGTCGTCTTTTTGTGGGGTTTTAGGCTCAGTGTTGCCAGATCGAGGGTAACAAGCCGAATCGTCCCCATTTAAATCAATGTAAAACGTACAGCTTTTTCACCCCAATCTGGCAACTCTGTTTAGGCTGCCCATTGTTTCACTAGTTAGATACCTCTTGGAAACAGAGGACAGCTTACAGTCAAAAAGTTTCCTCGGAGCTCAATAAGTGTTGTCTAACGTACTTACATGTTTTAATGAAGGAGAGAGAGAGAGAGAGAGAGAGAGAGAGAGAGAGAGAGAGAGAGAGAGAGAGAGAGAGAGAGAGAGAGAGAGAGAGAGAGGGGGGGGGGGGTTCTTCAGATACCACGCCGGTATACCTTCGTTTAATTCTGATTCGTTTCACTCAGTCTCGTTTCTTAGTGTTAACGAAAATTTTAATCGCTGTCAAAGCAAAGGGCGCCTTCAATCGACATCGTAGGCATTATTATGTACCGCGGAGTATCAATTTCAAGCTATACCTGCGTCTAACATAGCATGGTGCTTAGACAGTATCTATCCAGAGTCTCATTTTCTTTGTCAGTATTTTCTTGACATTAAAATATTCTCACATTCCTCGTGTAACAATAAGCGTCATTATTGGCATCACTTTATTTCCATTTGATTATGATTGATTTAAAAAAAAAAACAAACAAACAAACAAATAAGAGCAAAGTTTAAGTGCCGAATCACATCCAAGTAGAAAAACATCGTATTTAGAAGAGGGGAGAGAGCATATATATTACGTAGACTCTCTACTATACAGGGTGAGTTTAAAAAAGTGACACATCCCGAATTGCTCTAAGTCAAAAAATACAGTTTTAATTACAGACAGACAATGAAGAACAAACCATGACAGGATTTTTTTTTCCCTTTCCAAAAATAAGTTACAATTTGCCACTGTATGCTGTCAATAAATCCTCTTTAGGCTTTCAGATTATAAAATTCAAACTTTTTGAAAATGGGTGGATCTTCTTTTTTTTTTCTAGTCACCCTGTAGACAGTAATCAATTTTTGTCCCTCTTCCGCGTCTAACTCTTTGTTTGTGCAAGTCATACTGGCGAGGTCCCCAGTCCCAGCACAGATGCAATGCGAGAGTCCCAAGGGTTCGCATCCTTATTATATAGAGGCACCGTGTGTGCTTTCGAGGGCGAGAGAAGGGTAGAAGATTAGAATACTAGAAGAGGTGTGTGAATAATACAAAACGAAAAGCTTTCGAACAAATTGTGAATTGTACAACTGTAGACAGAGGATTGATGATTTTTTATTTTAAACCTCTCACCGGATTAAGTTGTCGTTCGTACAAAATGTCGTCGATGAATCTTTCGCTGTACACCCCTCCTCTTCCCCCTTCCACACTAGAGAAAGGAATAAGCGTTATTTTCAATCGGAATAATTCCACTTTCCACGGTGGATTTGGAATATTCGTCCTGGAGTAGTTCCATTCCACTTGGCCCATTTCCGGTTATTACATCATAAAATTGGATTTGAAAGGGGGAAAGTGGAATGTGCTCTTCGGCCATTTGCTATCCAAGTTCCGCGAATTGTCCTCGAACTGTCCTACAACTTTCAATCCCTCATCTTGGATGGGACTGGAATGATCGGTTTTGAAAGAGGATCGTGAAATCCGATTGAAAAAGGATGCGTAGTGAGAGACTGCGGGTGGAGATCAAACAAGTTGCCGGGTAAAATGGATGAAAGGCCCCCCTCCTTCCCCCAAACAGCTTAAATCTTGACATCGTTATTTTCACAGCTTTATGGTGGAATAACATCCATTTTAAGTGCCATAGACTGTTGTTGTGGAGAGCGGGCTATTCTATTAGACCAATTAAAGGCTGATATATGACATGTGGGTTGTGGGATCAATCATACGCTGAGATCGGTATAGTTCAGATGACATCACCTCTAAAATAGTCGATTATAGTGATGTTTGATATTAATTCCCACCAGAGCTGAGCAAATATTAATCGATTATTCGTTTTTCGATAACTTTTCAAAAGTAATCGAGGTGAATTTCAGCGATGGTCATTGCAGGCGGACCAATTTAATTGAAAACAACATGCTGTGATAAAATGAATTGTTGTTAATCAAATATATCATCGGTTCTATGAAATTAGTCACCTGATTACTTCTAAAATCCACACCGATTACTTTTAAAAAGTAACCACTCGATTACGGAATCGAAAAAGATGTTTTGCCCTATTCTGATTTCCACCGATTTCTCTTGGAAGTAGACTTCAGTCGTTTTAACCCCTTTACGACCAGGTTACGAAGACAAATCAGCGTTACCTCGCTCAAAGTAAGTGGGTAGTTGAATATACCTACACCAAGGTGTTGATTTTGCATACACTATTTATTGAAGGCACTCGAGCAAATATTCTTTTTCAAATTTTAACAATTTGGAGCCGCAAATATTATGAATGAGAAGCTGATATTGTGTGAGGCAGATCTAGTCACAGAAACGAATATACTCGAGTAAACGAATATGTCTTGTAAGCAGTGGCGACGCGTACCATTTGGCAACGTTCTTTTCCCCCCTTTCAAACACATTGGAAAGGTCGAAGCGTCCAGGCATCGCCGATGACTGAAGCATTCGATTTTTTCAGTAAGTTTAAATGGAGAAAGTGCATCGTTGCCAAATGTAACGCCAGGGGTGCAAAATGTTCCAAACTTCGGAAGTTTCACGCGATCCATGACTTATTTCCTCAAAGGATTGTAAAAAATTTCCTCACAAAAATTTGAAAGTGATGACTTTTTTTTGCTTATTTTAACATTTCAACACCGTATGCTCGCAAAATGACCGATATTTTCCCATTTTGTACACTATTTTCCTGGGAAATCCTTATTGCCATCATTTAAAAAAAAAAAAAAAAAAAAAAAAAAAAATGGAAAAATTTCCTCACTTTTTCAGAAATTTCCTCACTTTCACGCGATCCGCGGATCGCTAGATCGGGCACATTTTGCACCCCTGACGCTTCACTACGGCTTCTAAGATGTTCAGTCGGAATTGGCAATTTTTTCAGTTACACGGTTTTCCTTTCAAGGCTTTTCCGTTCGTCTTTCTTTTAATAACGATCTTTGTTTTTTTTTTTTTTTTTTCTTTCTCTGACTCATCGATGATTTATAGTTCGGAAATAGTCCGACCTCGCAGTTTTTAGACGCACGAATGAGCGGTAGACAGTATTGATCTAGAAGAGTAGCACCCCTTCTAGATGGGTTGTGGAAAGGGGTGGGGGGCGGGGGGAGGGGCGCGTCTCGTCAAGGCAGGCGTCGCGTCGTATGTCGTTTCGTGGTTTCGCACACAGAACTTGCACGCACGCACGCGAATTCACACGCACTATCGAACGCTCATGCGTGACTTGATGGGTGCAGTGTCAAAGCAGTGCTGCGCCGCTCGCCGCACAGTGTTCGTGAACGGATCGATTCAATGGACAAAAATCAGCAAACGGAGTTCATATTGGTGTGGAACCTCGGTCCTGTCCCGAAAAAAATTCCACTTAACGAAAATTCCACTTAACGAAAGTTCCAATTAACGAAAGTTCCACTTAGGAAATTGCGGTCAGAGTATGGAAGGCTTCACGGTGCCGCAAAAAAATTCCACTTGGCGCGTTATTCCGCATACAATTAGAGGACGTTCCACACAACAAACTTTCACTGTAGGTACCTTTAAAATTGATACCGTATCGTGAAATAGGGCAGTTGCAAGGGTCTGAAATGTTGTGTTTTTTACGATGAAACTGATAGTACTTGATGACTTTAGAACAATGGTGCCTTTGGTTTTTTCCCAAATGCCCTCGTTTTGGAGATACACTCGTGTGAAGTTGCAAAAAAGCGTGGGTGTAGTGACGTCACTACGCGGAATCCCCATTTAAAACAATGTATTTTGGGCCAAAATCTCATCTCCGGAACAAAGGGACTTCTTTAAAAACCAAAGGCATCTTTGTTCTCAGCTCATCAAGTACTTTCATTTTCTTTATAAAAAATGCAACATTTCAGACCCTTGCAACTGCCCCATTGCAAGCTTCGGGTTAAAAAAGTGGCACCCTACCCAAAGTAGCCCATCCCATTAGTCGTGGAAGATTTTTTTTTTTTTTTTTTTTTAAAAAAAGACAATTCTAAGTTATTTTATAACGTTCTCTGTTTCGGTCACGGTGCGCTGAGCTCCGGGCGTTCACGCTGCAGTGTGCGCTCGCCTCTACAAGGGCCGTCCCTTCGCAAGCACTCCTGTATATATGAATCCAATTCTTCGCGCTAATAACTAAATCCATTGCATCGGTTGCGCTCGTGTGCGAAGGTCTATTAATTTATGCAGCAGCGGACACAGCTGTTTTGTTCTCTCTCTCTCTCTATCACTTCGTCACCCTGCCCTCTCTCCCTCTCTGCCATTACCCCTAGAGAAATGATTTTTCAACCCCCCCCCCCCCCCCATCTCCTCGAGAGAAGTGGACTCGAAAAAAACAAAGCAGAGAAAGGATGAAAAAGAAAAAAAGAAAAAAATCGATTTGACCGTCCAGTGTTGTCATATAGTGCGTCAACGAATGGAATGACCAGATTGCATTGGGTAGCTTGCGCAGGGTAGCTGAGAAATATCTATACACTGAGAGAAATCACGTCTTTGAAAACAAGGAAACTCGTTTACTTGTGACAGTTTTCATTGCGCGAAGTAAAGTTTTGATAGCATGAAGGAGAATCACTGTCACAACAATGAATCTTTTACTTGTAGCAGCAGACATTTTCCTTGTATTAAAAGAATGCCCCCTCAGTCAATATTTACTGTGCAGTTTTCTGAACAATAAACGAAATACACCTCGGGTTAAAAAAAGAATTCTCTCAGTGTAGAGATGAAAGAATTAGCGCAAGATACAGTGTTGCCAGGTTTGGGTGAAAAATCTGTACGTTTTTCATTGATTTAAATGGGGACGATACGGCTTTTTACCCTCGATCTGGCAACAGTGGCAAGATATAAAACGGTGCAGGAACGCGTCAAACCAGTCGGAAGACTAACAACAGCAATCATAACATCTGGCAACGTAGCCGTTGTCAAGCCAAGTTGTCAGATGCAATACAAAGAGGTCAACGGATTTTGTATCGGATTCAGTCATCAGGGGTTAATATAATTGTAGCTTATTATGCAAAGAGCAATGTGTACTTTAGATGGGGATCATTAGCGCTATAGACCTATTTTCACTCGTCTGCCTGTTCCAACTGAACCTTTGAAGAGCTTGACGGATTTTTGCGATTCCTATTTTACAAGGTTCATTATCATCACTCTTATTGGGGCAGTGGGGCTCTTGCAAACTTTTGCTATAAGCAGATAAATAGTCCAATCTATTGTAAGACCAGCGGAAATCACGAAAATCACGCTAAGAAAGTCTAAAATTCAGTAATAAACTCACACAACTGTTATAACGGCAAGATCGTAATGGCGGTTCAACGCAGGTATCATGAGAGATTCCTGTCTACTATTTCACTTTCTCTACGAAAACACAGAGATATGTCTCAATTTAGATAGGAATCTCCTATGATACCTGCGTCTCTCCGCCATTAAGCCCGATTCTCAGAGTGAATTTTGTGATTTTTTAGTGTACTCATCGTCATTCTTACTGGTTTTTATGCAAGAATCAACTTTTCAATTTCTTATAGCAAAAGTTTGCAAAAGCCCCGTTGCAAGGGTCGGAAATTGTGTGTTTTTTACGAAGAAATTGAAAGAATTGGAGGAGCTGAGACTGAAGGCTCCTCTGGTTTTTGCCCCCCAAGTGTCTCGGTTTTGGATATGCTTTTGCTTAAAATCTCAAAATACCTTGTTTGTTGTGATGTCGCAAACGCATAGTTTCCATTGAAACCGCGATGTGTTTTGGGCCAAAATCACATCTCCGGAACTGTGAAACATAGATAGAAGCCAAAGACATCCTTGTTTTCGGCTCATCTAGTACTTTCGTTTGCTTACTGAATAAAACCTTGCTACTGTTTCATTGAAATATTTACTGTCGAAGTATGATTTGGTACAGTGATAGGCAAAAATCATTTTTTGAATGACCATGAATAATTAACTAAAATTATTCGCATTATTCTCATGTTATTCCTTTTAGTGAATCGAAGTTTTGGCACTACCAGCATATTAATCTGTCATAAGATGATTGAATGACTGGTAGTGCTAAAACTTTGATTTACTAATAGGAATAACACTAGAATGCTAATAATTTTAGTTAATTATTCGTGGTTATTCAAAAAAATGATTTTTGCTCATCACTAAATTTTGGCAGTCGTTTCTATACCTCCGTTCAAATCTCTTTACCGATTGAACGTTTATGCTTTAAGTTATCTTATTTCGGTCCGCCTTCTTGCTCGTGGCACTAAGTCATTCAACCTGATCTGGTTTTATGTTTTAAATTTTAATTGTTTTCATTTACCGTTCAGTGTCGACTTTTTGAAAGAGACATAATAAACAATCAATCAATTGCCGCCACTAAAATGTAAAAACCGCGGCAGGATTTTTAAGATTCATATTCTACCATCAGTCTGCTCGTAAGGAAGTGTGGAAACGGTACGTCAGCTGATTGTAACCGATGACTGTACTGTCGGCAAACCGTTGACTGCGTTGTAACGACTTGCTAAGACTGTCCGTATTGCCACTCCAAATCTTCTTTCTTCATGCAATTATTACTTATGAGGTCTCGTCAATACTCCGATGAAAATCCCTCTCTACTTGCGAACACTTATTATACATTAAGGCGATTCTTCAGCGTTTAGTGCCGATTTCTGCCACCAAAGCGCTACCGTTCGATTATTGTCAAATTACAGGCCGAAAGTAATATATATTTAAGAAAACTGAGGGTCAGTTACTAGATAATCCTCTGAAGAATATCTCTGCGAAATATCTCGTCATTAACTTCAGAAGTAAGGCTGAAAGTATACCAAAAAATTGAAAATCCCATTTCGATACAAGAATCTGTTTACGCGATATTCCAATTTTTGGTACTTTCAGCCTTACTTTTGAAGTTATTGACGAGATATTTTGCAGATACATTCTTCATTTGATTATCTAGTGACTGACATTCCGTTTTCTTAAATATAAATTACTTTCGGCCTGTGTAATTTGACATTAATCGAACGGTAGCGCTCTGGTGGCAGATATCGGCACTAAACGCTGAAGAATCACCGTAAGGCACACATACACGATCAAAATCTCTGAAAGAGTTATTCGAACGGAATTACAATCGAAAATGTTTTGATTTTTGTTTATCTACTAGCGCAGCGGATCCATGAATTTGTCCATCTCTCTCTTCTCCCATTAGAATGTATGTGTTAGCAAAGGATAGAAGAGGGGGCAAAAATGATGTAATTGCCTCTATCTCTTCTTTTCAAACACACGCGTTCTAATGGGAGAAGAGAGAGATGGAAAAAATCCTGGATCCGCCAGAGCGTTTATTGTTGAAAGATTACATTGCCCTAGAATAACTATGGTAGAAACGACCAATATTTTGTTAGGACGGGTATGAGGTTCGGTCGCAGTCGAGCTAATGAAAACAAAAGTAACAGGAAGTGATGTTGTAATAATTCCGGTGAGCAAGTACTACCAGAACCCTGACAGTAAGAGCAGAGGAAGTACTTATATAGGTTAGAGTATCTGAGTATCCTGTAGTGTTGTTCTAAAGAGCCCGACAAAGTTTGAGAGGTCTCGATGTACCCGATGTCTTATACAAGAGTCTCCTGATTCGCGAGCCCTTGTGCTCTCTTCGGTGATCGCTGCCTTTTGAACAGGGATGCAGGGATGCTGCCTTTCACTATTCCTTACCGCAATAAGAGGGCACGGGCGTAGCGTCATGAGGGCGAGGGCCCGAGGCCAGGGGGCGCTCGCCCGCCCCCTTCCCCGCCTTTTCTTCTTTTTTTTTGCAATTGGAGCCAAAGAGCTCGATTTTTCAAAATTGAGAAGCGCTGAAAGAAAAAAATAAATCAAATCATCACTTTCAAGCCTCTTCCCGATTATTTTACTTTCTCACTCTTATGAAACAGGGGCGTCATTTCAAGTTCGGCTTTGGGGGGGGGGGGGGGGGGGGGCAAAAAATCTTATGACCCTTTTTTTTTTTTTTTTTTTTTTTTTTTTTGCTCATCATTATAATTTTAGAGCCAAAGAGCCGTCTTTTGGGGGCAATAATCGGATGACCTTTTTTTTTTTGCTCATCAATATAATTCGTGCCAGTTTTTGAGCCTGACTTCAAATCCTTGGTGGGGGCAATTGCCCCCCCCCCAGCCACCCCTAAATGACGCCCATGTAATGCAAATTAGAAAAATTGAGAAAGTCTTGCGATGGTGCAGAGATTTTTAAGGTATTTTGTTTCGATAGTTGGTCTCTCACGATTAACATAAGTCAATCATGATTTATACAAAATAATGGCCTCTCATCATGTCTAATACCATCTGAAAGAACATAGTTAGTTCCATCATATTCCCATATTTCTTAACCTTTTAAGTTAAAGAGATTTATGCCCAAAAAAAAAAAAAAAAAAAAAAAAAAAAAAAAAAAAATCTGTGGCGTCCGTCCGTCAATCGGTCCGTCAGTTAGTCTGTCAGTCAGTCCGCAAGCGAGCATAACTTTTGAACTATTGATCCTTATGCTTCTAGATTTTGCACAGTTATTGCTTTGTGCTTGCATACTAGATATCAGACTCCAAAATCAGCTGTGCAGATGATAGAATATAGATAATGTATTCTAGTCTCTTTTTTTTCCCGTGCAATAACTAAATGGGGCTCTTGCAAAGTTTTGCTACGGGGGATTGAAAAGTTGATTCTTGCATAAAAACCTGTAAAAATGACGGTAAGCACACTGAAAAATCACGAAATTCACTCTCAGAATCGGGCATAAAGGCGGTTTAAAGCAGGCATCATGGAAGATTCCTATCTAAAATTAGACAGGAATCTCCCATGATACCTGCGTTGAAGCGCCATTACGAGCTTGCCGTTAAAGCAGTTTTGTGAGTTTATTACTGAATTTTAGACTTTTTCAGCGTGGTTTTCGTGATTTAAATTAGATTGGACCATTTATTTGCTTATAGCAAAAGTTTGCAAGAGCCCAATTCCTTTTAAGATCCGAACAGAGGCTGCGGCCTGATTACGAACCGATCCATTTATCTTGGAGGCATGGATCGCTTATAACCTTTGGGCATTCATTGACGCAAAAGTGTGGACAGGGCGCATAAGCACACACACACACACACACACAAATAAATCATCGCAACGACCAGACACAGACGCAATCGGGAGGATCAGGCGGTCGTCCGTCCGTCATCCAAGTTTTTCATCGGATTGCGTTTTGCCTCGTGCTGCTGGTTTCGGTTCCGTGAGAATTCCGCTCCGACGCGTGTGTTTGGGCTAAAGCCGGCGGCTGCTACGGCACAGTAAAAGCCTCCCCCCAACCCCCCCTCTCTCTACCCCTCACCGCGCCGCCGGCTGCCACACATAAGCATCAACCCCCCCCCCCTTCGACACGGCTCAACCCCTCCACTAATATGCAACCCCAAGTCCGCGGACTGCGAGGAGTCCCGTTCTGATTTCAACGCATTCGCTCCGATCGCGTGCGTAAGCTCCGCGCCCCGCCCCGCCGCACACAAGGTCGTATGAAGTGGAATTTTCCGGACACAATTTTTTACGAATGGGTCTGTTGCAAACTTTTGCTACAACGATTAAGAGTGTTTAAACTAACGTAAAATTGCCTGAAAAGTCCATTGGTGGCATCAGAAAGTCATAAAATGCAATAATAAACTCACAAGAGGCGTTTAATGAAATCCAAGATGACGGTGAAATATCGAGCGATTTGTATGCATGCACCATAAACATGCAAGGATGGCCAACTTTTACAACCTCACTGGAGGTAGAGTTCATGTGTTTGTTTACGTTGTGATTGGTTGTGATCGATACTGTGAGGTTGGCTATCCTTGGATGTTCGTGGTGCATGCATACAAATTGCTCGATATTTCTCCGCCATATTGGATTTCATTAAATGCCTCTTGTGAGTTTATTATTGCATTTTATGACTTTCTAATGCCACCAATGGACTTTTCAGGCGATTTTACATCAGACTAAACTCTCTTAATCGTTGTAGCAAAAGTTTGCAACAGACCCATTAAAAAAACGAGATTACGAACAAGGAAACAGCGAGATAACCTTAAAAATGTGTAGAATCATTCATGTAAGAGCTGTAAATGAGTTATTCTAACATGATTTTTAGTAGAAAATGTATCAACATTTAAATGTTTTTAATGGGGGGGGGGGGGGCACATTTTCTCTTGTCCCGCACACTAGGTCATATAAAATGGAATTTTCTGGACATCATTATGAACGAATAAAAAAACCAAGATTATGAATCAAGAAAGAGCGAGAAACCTTATGTGTGAAATCATTCATGATAGAGCTGAAAAATGAGTCATTTAACTTTGTGTTTGTTAGAAAATATATCAACATTCAAATTTTTTTAGTGCAAAAAACGATCAGTTTTTTTTTTGTCCAGAAAATGTTATCTAATTGATCCAAAGTACGGCGGTTGCCGGAGCGTACACACTATAACGCATATCTGTCGCGACCATCCGCACGCATGGAAAGGGGGGGGGGGGGGGGTTGTATCAAGGACCTAAAGACCGGTAGACTCAGGGTTCAATGCGCCGATATCAAACTGCATCTCTCGCCGATGCCATGGGGTCTGCGAAGCAATGGAAAGAGAGAGGAAGAGGATGCCATTGGGTCTGCCATATAGCAAGAGGAAGAGAGTGAGAGAGAGGCGGGGTGGAGAGTCAGAGTGAGTGCGAGAGAGAGGAGTGTAAAGGTGCAGTACTACCAACAAGGGGGTCATACATACCCTGTATCGAGTATGCTGCATGCAGGAGGCGAGGAGACCGACATTCGACAACGACAGCTGATCGAAACTCGCAAGATCGCTTCTCTTGTCGCGGCCTACCCTTTTCATTATTCCAGCCATCCCTCCCTCCCCCTCCCCCGCCCCTTTTTTTTATCCCTCCCTCCAGCGCGCGGGGTCTTTTATTCAACTATTGGCCCAAGCTCATTCGCCCCTGACATTATTCTTCTTTTTCCCTCTCTCTCTCACCCTTCGAGGGCTCGGAGGAGTTGAAAAGAATGGGTCTGGCCCTGTGTCGCGTGCCAAAGTGTTCTGTTCCAGTAGCCGTGGACCTCACGATTCAGTATTCATCTTCCAGTCGTTGGTTCCTGGTTGTTTCAGTGACGTTGTTCGTTCCCTTTCGTTAAAATCACTTCTTAAAAAGTTGTGTTTTGCAGTTGAAGATTAGTTGAGTTCGGATGGTCACGGAGGAAGAATCGGAATTCTTTCGGATACTTATCGTTCAATCGGTTTTTTTTTATTTATTTATTTTTCCGTTTGTGCGTGTTGTAGTTAGTGGATTAAAATCAATCGGTAGTTGGTTTTTTTTTAAATTCGTTATTAATTTATCTTATTGAATGAATCTTCAACTTACAATTCGTTCATTAGGAAGTCTTCTTTTCTACCTTTCGGTGGATGCTTACACCCGAATCAATAATGCTCTTCACTCGTTGAGATCTCTACACTCAATTATTTCGATCAACAGCTCTTTAAGGTTCGCAAAATTTTCACGATTTAATCGGGGCTCCCCTTCGCGGTCTTTTCCAACCTTTGCACTCTGCATTGATTAAGGATTTTATGTTTTCCCTCCCAAAAGCAAGTGCGGCTTGATGCTCAAATTTATGAGCTATTTTCACTCGAGAGATTTTTTTAATGCAATTTTATCAATAAAGAAAGATATGGAAAAAAAGGAGAAGAGAAATTAGGCCTTCAAGTCCATTGCACAGCCCTGCGAATTAACGTTTGAGCATTGGGTTTTATCTGGACAGTATATATCTTAAGCTTTTGTCTTTAGCCCCCCCCCCCATTATATTTTTCTATTCTAAGTATCGAGACAAATTTTGAGAACGTATACGCCTTTGATTCTTCAGAACAAGCGCCTTTAAACTCAGAAAAATAAAAATCGATTCGGTGGACGAATGCAGAACTAAACGCTGAGAATTCGCGCTTACATTCAGGATTAAGGATAGCCATTCGGAAAAATTTAAAGAAACTCCCAAATTCAGGGACTCCAACGGCAGACAAAAATACTATCAAAGTTCAGCTTAGCAGTGTGTCTGTATCGTTTGGAAATGCTCGAATCTGCAATGTTCTTGTCCATCAACAGAATCACCGTTGAACTTGAGAATTCCATGACGTTTCTAAATTCAGCGATAAATTCACCGTCGGAGAAAAAGATTATACTGTTCAGTTCAGCAGTATGGCCGAAAATTGACTATCGCTTGTAAATACTCTAATCTGTAATCTTCTTGATCACCGATGGGATTACCGTTGAATTTTGGGATTTTTTTAATGACATGCCAAACGGCAACCCTTTGTTTTTCACTGGTGGAGCTTCTACCGTTGTACCCTCCGTTATGAATACAGTTCCAGTGAATGCGTTGCTTTTTATCTTTGACAATCTGCTTAAAAGAAAAAAGGTGTATTTCTCGTATGAGCTCCTTAATGCCTTTTCCAATTTTCTTAGTCTCTATTTGTTATTATTAAAATCATTTATTTACCAGTACCTTAAGATTCGTTCTATTCTTGTGTTTCAGTCGATGGACTTGATTCGCATCGCCTTAACGCTGACATCTCTTTCGAATGAAATCTCCTGATCTGAAAAACTGCAGCTGTATATGATTCGGGTCTGTTTCTCATAACGTTCATTATCCATCGGAAACTATCCTTCAAAGTACTGCTGAAGATTCGCTTGAAATAAAATAACGAATGAGTGAACCAACGACTAATGAGTAATTAATCTGTGATGTGACCAAGGTCAAAGTTTATCTAGATTTGAGTCGTATCAATGCTAACTCCAGAAGTACGTACGTCCAACTAACTAATAGTATTTTCAAGTAACCCTTCTAATCCAAATCTCATAGATTTCTCCTTGAAGCTCGTGTAT
The DNA here is from genome assembly GCA_011764245.1 of Trialeurodes vaporariorum. Lineage (NCBI taxonomy): Eukaryota > Metazoa > Arthropoda > Insecta > Hemiptera > Aleyrodidae > Trialeurodes > Trialeurodes vaporariorum. The sequence goes on from VMOF01000035.1 coordinate 65,374,901, forward strand.
TTAACACGGAGTCTCCCAAGATTGAAAGAGCTATTGACAAAGGAGGGCTGTATAAGTAACTATGGTCCCAAAACCCCCTGTAGAGAATTTTTAACATGTGTTTCGTGTCGTCAATATACGAGAGAGTCTTGGGGGTACGATCGTGATACCAATTTTTGTGACTTGGGTCGCATCTTCCGGGTTTTAGATCATTTAAAACATAAGCGGTTTGAACGAATGTAACTTCAATCGTCAATATACTTGGATGGATAAATTGCACGTATGTAGTTTGCAGTGCGTGTGAGCAGTGCGATTGCCTATCATCGATTGTACCGGCGCAAGTCTTCCCGCCCCGTGATTCTTGTCGGCCCTGTAGGACTTCATTTATCTTCGGCTGGTTCTTGTGAGGATTCAGTTTTGTTTGGATAGATTGGTCCATCTCTCCATTTATAGGCTTATGTAGCCTGTTTCATCCGCGTAAGTTTTTCCAGTTTTTTTTTTCATACTTAGGCCAGTGGCGGCGCGTGCAATCTGGCAGCGTTGCATTTCGTCCATTGAAACCCGTGTAAAGTATCGATTCGAGGGATTGGATAGATGTGCTATCCCCCGATATTTCGACCTTCTTCATGAATTTTAAACGGACTAATTGCAACATTGGCCAATTGCACTAGCCGCTCGCAACTATAGATTTACTTTCGAACATCAGATCGGAAATTCCGAGTTTCTCAACCTCAAATTTGCGGCATTTGCCGTTCTGATCGAGTCAAAGGTTCTCAGAGTGAGGCCACTTGAGCAGTTTAACTGAGAAATTGACCACGTCGCGTGACCATGTAAACAAGACTTGAAGTCGTTCAATCTAGAGATGTCACGTTTTGAATTCAGCTTCAGATGATTCCAGGGTGATATAGTTCGGACCAAGGACACCACAACGCGCTGCTCCAAAAACAGTGGCGGCGCGTGCAATTTGGCAACAACGAATTCTCTCCATTTAAACCTATGTAAAACAATCGATCTTCAGGAGGTGCAATTGCACCCCCAAAATATTGATACTTTTGCATAGGTTTAAATGGAAAATTGGCAAGGTTGCCAAATTACACGAGCCGCAACTGTCCAAAAGTCAACACTTTTTGGCTAAAATTGATGGATTTACACTGAAAGTATAAATTTGGGAAAAGTCAGCGGCCAGGATTTATGAAATACGAAAGTCTCCATAAGCCTCAATGAGTGCGAGCGAGGCGGATAGACATAGTATCATTTGCTGGCGTTCTTGGATTTTGCGTATATTCTTTGTTCTCAATTTGAAATGCCAAAAACACGACTTTTCCTAAAAGCGACCACTGGCGCTATCCATCGGATCGAAATCTGGAAACGTTTCGTCTGGAATCACCTCAAATCGCTAATTATTGCAGTCATCGGATCAGACGGGGTTTTTTTCCGCTCAGTTTGCGTCGCTGACTGTACCAGAGCTGCCGTTCCGCGTATAATCAATGGTATTTTTCAATGCACCGATGATTCCACCGTTTGAGAAAAGATTACACAGTCCAGTTCAGTGTATGACTGTGCTGTACGAAAATACTCTGATCTGTAATCTTTTCTCAATCGGTGGAAACTTGGTTGATCAATTAAAATATCCGCATTTTTTTTTTTTTTTTTTTTTTTTTTTTTTTTTTTTTTTTTTTTTTTTACTGTTATCAACGACTCCACACCGGTTGAGGAAAGATTAGAAATTAGTGGTTTTTTTCGTTCAGTACGGTCATACATTGAACTGAAATGTGTATCCTTTTCTCAATCGGTGGAATCATCGGTGAATTGAAAAATGTCATTAGTTTATACGCAAAACGGCAGCTCTGTGGACTGTACAGTGCATACACAGATAATAAGTGATAGCGTGGTGTTGTCGTGTCGAAGGTATATAGCTAGTAAAGGGGTAGGAGTAAACTAGCTCTCGGTGGAAGGGGGGGGGGGGGGTTAACACTGCGTAGCGTGTTGTGGAATATCGCGGCGTGGTGCGGCCGCCTATAGGGCTCTCTCTCTCTCTCTCTCTCTCTCTCTCTCTCACTCGCCATCGGCTTCGGTTTTGCCGTGCCTGAATATCGCGGTCGTGGATCGCGGGGTGGGTCGTAACAAGGGGTGGTTAGAGGGAACGCGGAGACGTGGGGTGACTGATGAAGGGCAGAAAAGAATGATAGGTTGCGAATGAAGAGAGCGGCGGCGGGGGGGGGCATAGGGTCGAGTCGGGTTGGAGTCGGAGTCGGAGTCTCATGTCCATCGTTGCTAGATTGTCAACATAAATCTTTCTATTATCGCCTGAATTTAAATCTCAATCTACGAGAGTTGTAACTCAATCGCGACTTGTGCAATGTGGCAACAATAGTTTTCTTCCCTTCGATTCGACGTTAAATAATCGATTTGATCGCTTCGCCAGCATTCGATTGTTTTACGTTGAGTCAGACGGAGGGGAATACATTATTGCCGAATTGCACGAGCCGCCACTGATGCAACCATATAGCTTACTGCAATCAGATCGGAAACTTGCCTAGACATAGTTTCAGAAATGTAGGCGCACCTAGACCGATAATTTTTGGAATTATTATTTCTGATATTGCTCGATGAAAATCAATGAAAATGAATTTGAGTGTTCACTTTTCAATGAGGAACACTTTAGACTCAAAAGAAGAAAGTCAGGGGCAAAGTCGGTATTGACTTGATGGAATAAAAATTGAAAATTCGCCAAAGATTATGGTTTTGGTGCGCCTACACTTCTGAAGCGAGCTCTAAGAGCCGATGGGAACAAGATTTGGAACTTACCAGTCCAAACTGGCAACCGTGCTTGCTCGGCAGTGGCGTAGCGTGTAATTTTGCAACGTCGCAATCCGTCCATTTGAACCCATGATAAATATCGAAATATAAGGAGTCCGATGAACTTCTTCGTATTTGACCTTTTACATGGGTTTAAATGGACGCATTACTACGTTGCCAAATTGAACGCTATACGCCTTGTGTTGCTCGGTTCTCCCTCTGAAAAAATAAAAAGGATAGCAAAATACCAGAAGCACGACAGCGTGTGAACCAAAGTAAGGGATGATACTTTTACCAAAATTCCTAATGTGTGTACCATAGCTCTTGAAATTTGTGAGGAAATTCTGGTACTGTGACCATTTTCTGTTATAGTAACACCAAAAACTGTCTGATAAAAGTACTAGATTCTCCGTGGTTCACATATCGTTGTGCTTCTGGTAATACTAGAGTTTAAGAATAGTCAGGTTAAAGAGGAGGTTATCTAAGCATGGTCCTTTTAAATATACTTTATACAATGCCCTCTTTTGGTCTTAGTTCGTTGATATCTTTGTTCACTAGTACTGCCAATTTGGCTAACAATATGCATTGTTTAAAATGAAGTAATTTCTTTCTCTCTATTTTTGGTTACTTATTTAATATTTTTTTTTTTTTTTTTTTTTTTTTTTTTTTAAATATATATATGGCTTTGCCGATGATGTTAACTGCGTAGATTTTTCCCCGTACGATCTGGCAACGGTGAGTTGGACTGTGTCCATTGTTGCCGCGTTTAACGGTCTACTTTATCACCGGCTGTTCATTACATTGCTGATGGGGGTGATAAGAGTACACTTTAAGAGTAGCTTAAGAGTCCCCAGTCACGCATCATAAGGAAGTTCGGTTCGAATGGCTTGTTTGTGGGGGGGGGGGGGGGGGTTCATTGTAGTCCGAATGCGTTTTCGACCCCCACGTTCTCAATGCAGTCTTGACTTTGTCCGCGACTGTTCTTTTTTTTTTTTTATTATTATTTTCACGATAATCTGTATTCCGTGTTACTATAGATGTACGGAAAATATGAGCGGAGGACCGCGGAGGTGTCTGAGTTCAGCCTGCTTATACAGCGCTTTTGTTAAAGCGGCCGAAAATTTAAATATTTGCCACTGTTTAGTTTTGTCTGTCAAGTCAATCGCATGATTTAAGTTTCTTTTCGCAATTTGTTTTAATCCGACGAAAATTTGAAGCTTTGATACTGTTCAGATTTTTCCTTTAACGACTTTTTTTGATCCAGCAGCAACGTTGGATCATTCCAATTCAGATTTAGCGTGTCGAATTACCGGTTCCAGCCCCTCCTCATCAAATATTCGTAATAATGCTTTGTTGCCAGTTAGACGGAATAAATTATCATAGAAAATGTACCCCCAATGTATTCATTTAGTATACATTCAATGGATATTCAATATATTCGCGTGATCAACGTGATTTCCGAGTCTTAGTCCTTTAATCGATCCGTTACCGTACGTTTCGACCCTTTTCTGACATCGAAATGTCCATAATGTTCTTTTCAAAATTTCAATTTCCTGTGAAATTTTCTCATCTCCAATAATCTCTAATCTCTGATGAGAAATTGAACTTTTCTTCAACGCGAGGTCTGAAAATTATTATTTTATACTTTTAAAACCCTAATTTGAAGTATGTCCTTTTTTATTGAATTCGTCATGGACTTTGTCATTATTTTTATGTCAGTATTTTATTTTATTCGTATTTTTTTAATCTCTTTTTTCTAAATTGAATGAAGTTCAGGAATTGAATTTTGAAGATCTTTTAAAGACTTTCCTGAAAAAAAGAGATAGCAAAAATACCAGAAGGACAACGCTATGTGAATGAAGGCAAGGGATGGTACTGGGACCATATTCTGATAGTAACACTAGAATATTCCGGTAAAAGTACTTGACTCTCCATGGTTCACATCTCGTTGTGCTTCTGGTAATATTGCTAGAATTGAAGAATTATTTTCTTCAGTGGAAAGTTTAACTTTTTTTAAGTATACCTTCTTGAACATATCGCTTCTTCATTCAATCTGCCCGATCATTCAATCCAAAGGTTTCCTGTACCTGTTAAAAATTGGATTCTCATAGGGGCCAAAAGTGTCACAAAGAGAGTTTTACAACAGTGTTAATATAGCTTGTTTATCGATTGAATCTCAAACATGACGCCTTTTTGCCGCTACCCTCTTTGAACGTAGACGTACAACGTATTTACGTCACACACACCTAAGAAAGGTGCAAGGAGGCAGTATCGGATTTTAAAGGGCGCCCTCTCTCCCCTCCGCTGCATCATCCTTTGGCGCATATTTACCGCTCACACAGGGTGCTCTAGCAATTCAGCTTTTCGCGATGACCGCAATAGATAAATAAATAAAGAGTCCTGCCGCATTAATGCAGAGTTATGTCGAAACATTTAAAATAGATAGATAGAGTGAGCGAGAGAGAGAGATGGATAAATAGAGCGAAAGAAGGAAAGAGAGAGAGAGAGAGTGATAGAGAGGTTTAAGAAGGGGAAGGGGCGAAAGAATTGAAATGCGAGGTCGACTTGTAATTTCGGAGCAGTCGGTGCTTCCTCCAACCCCCCACCCCACCCAAACTTATAAAGCCACCCGGCGCAGATTATAGTTTCGCTTTTTTAGACAAGAAGTTGTCAACTTTACGTGGAAAAAAGTCCCCAATGTTTTCAAGACAGATTTTCTAATCATTTCTCTTCCTCGGGTTCAACTGAACCTTAATTGAGGCTCTTAGTCGAAACACTCGATGATTGTTTGTAGCGAAAGTTCAGAGGTCATCGATACTTGATATCCAGGTCGCAATCAAGAACGAATGCTCGATGGATATTTTGTTTGTTGCCTAATGAGTATCCAATACCCAATGGGGCAGTTGCAAGGGTCTGAAACGTTGTTTTTTTTTTATAAAGAAAATGAAAGTACTTGATGGGCTGAGAACAAAGCTGCGTTTGGTTTCTAATTTAGTCCCATTGTTCCGGAGACGAGATTTTGCCCCAAAATACATTGTTTTAAATGTGAATTCCGCGTAGTGACATCACTACGCACACAATTTTTTATAACTTTACACGTGTGTGTGTACCTCCGAAACTGGGACACGTGGGAAAAAACCAATGACACCATTGCTCTCAGCTCATTAAGTACTATTATTTTCTTTTCATAAAACGCACTATTTCAGACCCTTCCAACTGCCCCATTAGAAATGAAAATTACGTTGATTTTTTTAACAAGTATCAAGTTCCCATTAAGTATCGAAAACTCGTTTTATCGGAAAAATTATGTTATAATCAATATATTTTTTCTTTCTCTTTTCCTCTTATAAAGTGTGGATTAGAAAACAGAGTTGGGCAATGGGCAACCAGGTTAATACTCGAGTACCACGCGAGAACCTGTACTCGGGATTCGTACATTTTTTGAACTGTATTTCAACGCGGTAATCAGAGTGGATTTTTAATGAATCAAGGATCATGCCTATTCAATTTATTTATTTTAGACGTGGGGTCATCATTGATTCGTTGACAATCCACTCTGAAAGATGATTAGCGTTAAAATACGATTCAAAAAATTAAAGTATCCCGAGTATAGGTACAGTACTCGAGTACTACCCCAATTCTGTTAGAAAATGACAGATCAGGGGTAGTCACGTGATCTTCGCCCCCCCCCTTTCTATCCTTTTCTAACGTATGCGTTCTAATGGGAAAAGATACAGAAGGACAAGTTCGTGGATCCGCTAGTGTTTGTTCATAGAAAGGGTGTCCCAAAAGTACTGCACACTTTTGTCTGGGGGGCCAACGAAAGCAGTTATCAAAACACAGTTTATGAGGGGTGATTGTGCTAATAATTACCTACAATGGGTCTGTTGCAAACTTTTGCTACAGCGCTGTAGAGTGTTCAATCTCGTGTAAAATTGCGTGAAAAGTCCATTGGCGGCATCAGAAAGTCATAAAATGCAGTATGAAACTCACTAGAGGCGTTTAATGAAATCCAAGATGGCGGTAAAATATTGAGCAACCTGTATGCATGCACCACGAACATCCAAGGATAGCCAACCTCACAATATCGATCACATTCAATCACAACGTAAATAAACACATAACCTCTGAAGCTGTGAGGTTGCCAACGTTGGCAATACTTGGATGTTAAAGGTGCATGCATACAGATTGCTCGATATTTTACCGCCATCTTGGATTTGATTAAACGTCTCTTGTGAGTTTATTATCGCATTTCATGACTTTCTGATGCCACCAATGGACTTTTCGGGCAATTTTACATACAATGAAACACTCTTTATCGTTGTAGCAAAAGTTTGCAACAGACCCATTCAAGACCAAATTCAGCTGTGTAAGTTAAATATTCACCGAGTTACTGCGCTTTGAAAATGACTTGTCGAAGTGACCCCTCCAGTATTTTTAGTATATTTTTCAAGAAGAAAAAAAGAGAGTTAAGAAATTAAGTGGTTTTATTTCTTCAAACAAATTCTGCAGAATCTTACCGAGACTGACAAGAATGTGATGCTTGCATTTTGCCGCCTTTTGACACGGTGTTAGGCTGCCACTTTGTTCTCTTCTCTTCTTCCCTTCATTCTCTTGAGAAATTTTGATTTTTTAACTCTCTTTTACTTTTACTTAACTCTTTTTTTCTTCTTGAAAAACATGCTAAAAATCCTAGAGGAGTCAGCTCGACTTGTCATTTTCAAAACGCTGTAACTCAGTAAATATTTAACTTACAGAGCTGAATTCGGCCTTGATTTGTATAGGTAATTACTAGGACAATCGCCCCTCACAAACTGTTTTTTGATATCTGCTTTCGTTCGCTCCCCAGACAAAAGTGCACAGTACTTTTGGGACAGCCCTTGTAAATTGATGCATGACGAACGAGTTGGCAACATGGTTCCAAAGCATGACTTAGAGACATAAATAACAACCGAATAAGTTTGGCAACGTCGATTTAATTAGCGTCGAGCCTTTTTGAACTCACGCGACTCAAGCTTTGAACACTTCGCGCCGGCCGCGGCGAGGGCGGAAACCCGCCCTCGTTCTTGTTCTCACAAACAAGGCTGCCATTTTGTATTGAATCACACGCATTTTCTCGCATTTAACTCAATGTAAAATTTTCGAATTTCCCGCTAAATTTGGCAACACTGATTTAAAAAAAATGACGTCGGGGTAACGCCGGTAACGGTTTGAATGGCTGCCCGCAGCGCGCTAGGCCAGAGCCTCCAAGGCGCTCGACTCCAGTATATGAGAGATTATAAATACCTTTTTGATCGAAGTTCTTTGCGCTGTGATATCGTCATCGTCACCGAGTCACTCCTTAGTCAGTGACGGGAAAAATTGAAATGTCACAGGGTCACAATTCTTTATTTCTAAGACGAAGAAGTCTAGAAAGGCCAAGCGTGAAAAGAGGGGAAACTTTAAGCCTTTCTCTCCATGCACTGATTTTAACCAAACGAGCTTTACCAATAGACGGGCATGTTATACATGTTAAAAGTCCTATTCCAAAGTAAGGCAGGTTATACATGTTAAAAGTCCTATCCCAAAGTAAGGCCGGTTATACATGTTAAAAGTCCTATTCCAAAGTAAGGCAGCGAAGACGATCTAATCCTGGTTTGTTTGCCTCTTTTATTTTTAACCTTAAATCAAAAGTTGTTATGAATTCAGTTGTAATGAAAATGCAAGTATTTCAGAGTGGCTTTCTGGACACAGTATTATAATACAACTATTCGGGTGAGAGAATTTTGTCTGTTTCTGCTGTCGTGGTAACGATTTCTTTATCGTGCAAATACTTCCGAAAGTAACAGTTATATCGATTTCTGTGTTCAAAGCAATTGCACTTTCTTTTAATACCAATTTCAAATCGATTTGTCTCGACCTTTTTTTTTATTTCTTTTTCTTTTCGAAAAACTTTAAAGTTTTTTAAAAACGAGGCAGACATCCAGACAAGCCGAGTCCGTGTAAAAATGCCCATTTAAATGTGTCTCTCTCTTTCTTTTTTTACTACACATTTGAGCATACGTGAGTTGTCGAAAAAGACGGAGATGGAGACTAAAGTCATATGCGATGGCTCAACCTCTGCTATCCTTTTCTACCGCATGTGTTCAATCGACCGGAGGCCTGAGAGAGTTATCATGAAATTCCTGTGTCCGCCCCTGATTAGAATGAAGAAGAAATCCGTCTACCTCGAGTCTTTCGACCAATTCCAGTCGTATGGTATATAGCGCAACTCATCGTGCTCGCCGGTACCCGAGATTGCGTTCACCCGTTTTTGAAGGCGCAGCTTACAGCGCGAAAAAACGGACGCTCTTAAATCTGTGCTGCACCGTGCAACTTATCGTGCTCGCCGGCAACCGAGATTGCGTTCACCCGTTTTTGAAGGCGCAGCTTACAGCGCGAAAAAACGGATGCTCTTAAATCTGTGCTGCACCGTGCAACTTATCGTACTCGCCGGTAACCGAGATTGTGCTCACTCGTTTTTGAAGGCGCAAGTTACATCAGCGCCTAGCTTGTAATTCGCGCTCCGTCTGTCTGTCTGTGTCCACGATTCAAATACTCAGTGTTCTGTGTCGTGAATTTTGTTTGAACGAAATCGTCTTTCTCGTAGATTTCAAATCGTAACTCAAAATTGCTCTGTTTTCCTTATCGGCCTGTTTAAATGCGTTCATTTTATCCATAAAGATCTAATTTTGATGAAAAGCTGTCTTGAAAGGATTAATAAATCAGAGTCTCCGTCAGTGGCCGTTCTTATTAGCCCTACTTAAAAACACGAGAAATAATCGATTTGTTTAATCGACTGTTTTACCTAATTTTGAATGGAAAAGTTACATGGTTGCCAAGTAGCACGAACCACCACTGGTTGCCCTTGCCGTATTGCGGATCTAGAAAGGAATCTTTGAATTCACCAATAATTCCACCGGTTACCCGAAAGATTTCACAGTCCAGTTCAGCAGGCATGTTTTGGCACACACACATTTTACGATCGAGGGCCTCTATAGAGTATGGGATGGAGGGTCCTCGACTCCATTTTTAAGTCGGGTATCCTCGCTGTTAATCGGAGGACTGGCGTCCGTCCTGTTCTCTTTTCGGTCGCCATAATCTTTTTTCAACCGATAGAATCATCGGTGAGTTCCAATCTTCGATTCTTCCGGCGTTTTTAAAACTCATTTGACTTTAGTCGTCGATCGATACAGCGATCGAAAGCGCGGAGGGGCCCGGAATCACCTTAAACGCTCTGTCGCTTTGTACAGACAATAATAGTTTTATAGAAATGCGAGTCAGCGCTACGCCGATAAGTGTGACGTAATGCTCTGTTGCCCAATCGCGCAGTTTTAATTATCAAAGTGCATTCTCATACTTCATTCTCTCTCCCTCACCCTCTCTCTCTCTCTATTTCTCTCCCTCCCTCCCTCAATTTTATAAGAAAAATAAATTGGTAACTACTCATCGGCTGCTCGTTCGAAATAAGATCGTTTTTTGTTGAAAGAGTATTAGTCTATTCTTACGTGAACTCTGCTATGAATGTTTACTAATTTATTTACAAGGCTCTTGTTGAAATGGACTGATTTTTGATGTGGAAGTGGTACTTCTATTGCCATTTATTTATATTATTAAGTTTAGGGATGTACTTTTTTTTTGTTTATGTTTTTTTAGTTTTTTTTTTTTTAATTTTAATAGGGTTTTTTTTTTATGAATGATACTTTGGATTTTTAAATTGACTACTTTGATAATAGATCTTCGAAATCAGCGTCTTGGTGTTTTTTTATTCGCTTAATTAAGGTTAAAAGTTAAAGTAAAAGTTAAACGGATGCAAACAATGATACTTAAACATTAGACTGTTTTTTTTTAAATAGTATTATTTGTGGATTATCGCAATTATGTATGTGGTAAAAGGTGCACCATTTTCTACATCTGTCTGTCAAGATGGTTGAAGGCATGGGCGGATACAGGAATTCTTGTTTCTCTCTCTTCCGCCGTTTGAACGCATGAGTTAGAAAAGGATAGCAGAGGGGGTGGTCTTCACTTGACTTTAGCCCCTATTTCCGTCCTTTCCTAACACACACGTGTAAATGAGAGGAGAGAGAGACACACACAGAAATTTCTGTAGCCGTTGATGGTTGGAAGGATCGCTGGGTTAGGCAACATCGCCTGGATGTAACTAAACACGCTGAAACCTTATCGATGTAGATAGATACGTAAACTTTCTGCATTTATCGCCAATCTTAACCTTGTGCTTCGGCACACAAACGGTTATCAGACATCAAAGCTTATTTATCGCTCCATGCATGATTTCTATCGTCACGAACAAATTCTACCTTCACTATTAATCAGACGTAGAAAAACTAAACGAATTTGTAAAATGGACAATGGCGGAGCGTGCTATCTGGCAACGGCGTGGTTTGCCCATCTAAACCCATGAAAAAAGATCGAACTACTCATTGGGTGCGCTGCGAACACTCGCTCGAATTCGACCTTTTACATGAGCCAGAATTGGTCAAAATTGTTAACTCGTCAAATTGCACGCTTCGCCAATCTGTATTCCTCTTTTGTGTGCCCTAAGCTTTTCCTCGTATTTAGAATATTAATGGGGCTATTGCACACTTTTGCCATAAGCGATTTAATAGTCGATTGAGGCGTAAAAACCTCAAAAAATAACGACGGCGGCACTAAAAACTTCCAAAATCCACTCCTAAACTCAATAAACGCAGTTATTTGCGCGAGCATAATGGTGGCCGAAGGCACTAACAATGGGAGATTCCTATCTAAATTTCGTAACTCTTTCTATGTTGACAAAGATGATTCACAGAGTAATTAGTCATCAGAGTGATGATCCACATCCGATGAATGGTGCCGCAACACCGAGTGACACCGGTGTCAAATGAAAGTAGTCTCTTATTGGTCACTTCTTGATGGAGTTTCAGAATTGTTAGATGGGAATCTCCCATTGTTAGTGCCTTCGGCCACCATTACGCTCGCGCAAATAACTGCGTTTATTGAGTTTAGGAGTGGATTTTGGAAGTTTTTAGTGCCGCCATCGTTATTTTTTGAAGTTTTTACGCCATAATCGACTATTAAATCGCTTATAGAAAAAGTGTGCAATAGCCCCATTGAGGGGGATACGGCGAATAAAACTATGGGTCAACAGACTAGGTCGAATTTTGTACATTGAATTGTTATTTGTATTAAATGTGTTGTATGTCTGTTAAATTAAATTACTGACAGCGTGTTTAATTAAATATGTCAAAATATTACAAACATGAAGCAATCTTACTCTACGATGCTTTAGTGGGTGCTTTTGAAACAAGCATAAGCTCTTCTTAATTTCATTTTTTCTCTAAGGCTGTGTAGAATGTACACTTAACGAATTGTATTAGCATTTTGGATCTACTTCTTAAGTACATTTACGTAAGAATCATCTCTTCATATTTTTTTTTCTACTTTTCTTTCTAAAGCTGTATTAAAATGTATGTGTAGAATTCTTATCAAAAGTATGGATTCTCTGCTTAGGTACTTATCTTTTGAAGCAAGGAGTATAGCTCCCCAAAATTTGATTTTTTTTTCTCTCAGGCTCTTCATAGAGCGTACACTTAATGAAATATATTAGCATTGAAGATCCGCTTCTTAATTATACGTTTAATGTAAGAATGATTTCTGCAAAATGTGACCCTCCCCCTAAAGGCGTTTTAGAATGTTTGTCCACAGTCGATGAGTTTATCAACATTATGCATCCTCTGCTTAATTTGGTATGTTTTTAAGTAAGAAGTAGCTCTTCAATTTTATGTATTTATTTATTTATCTATTTATTAGTTTTTGTATGCATAGAGAGTAGACTTATATGTATCGGCATTCCGTCTTGTCCAATGTCCAATAGAGGGTTTTAGTAATGGCGGCTGCCGGTGATGAGCGTTCCAAACAAAGACAGTTTGTCTCTCTTGCTCTCACGTAACCCCCATGTACTGCCATCTCACTCAAATTTCAAAAATCGTATATAGACAATTTTTTGGCTGAAATGAATTCCTCGAGGAATTTTAATGCGATTTTGATAATAATCTGTCGTAAAACAAGGCCCAGTATACGAATTTCGAAACTAGAAAGAGATGGGTATACATGGGGGGTCACAGGAAAGTAAGTGAGGTAGTTTGGAACGCTACGCGAGTTTTATCACAACCGATTGCGACCGATGAGTGCATTGTTGTGGTTGTTGGCTAACCGTTGACTCCGCACTAAAACCGTCTATAAGTTCGGTAACAGGTGGAAATGTCCTATCTAAAATGTCCAATGTACAAAATGTTCAATAAGAAATGTATAAGTACGCAAAAAAAAAGTCCACAAGTTATAAATTTTACCTCACGTTATAAATGAAGCACGAATTAGGAAGTTATTAAGTTCTCGGCTATTTTGAATATGATAGCAACGCATGGTTTATAATAAGTTTGTTAGATGTACAGGGCCAGATTCGTGCAGCTTTGTGAAAACCTATGTTCATTCCTCCTTTTGAACTTTTTCGTAATTTCTAATTTTAGCCGCCTCCTTCGGGACATTAAACACCCTCAGATCTTTAGATTTGAGGACAAAATCTACTAATGGACAGTCTTCTTTATGGACATTTATTTACCATGGACCAATTAACTGTGCATTGGACATTTTATAGCGGACATTGTTTCCAATGGGCATTTCTTGTTGGACATTTTGTACATTGGACACTTAAAATAGGACATTTCCACACGGGAAAAAAACTACGGTGAAAATAACCATACGGATACCTGATTTTGGCACCTGCTAGATGTTATGGTAATGTTAACCAGAAGTATACTATGTTTTGACTAGATACTAGGTGATGTTACCTGATAGCATGTCGAATTTACTCAAAGTTTCGGTAAATGTACCATACTTCTCTTCTGGTCAAGTTTACCATAACATCTAGCAGGTGCCAAAATCAGGTATCCGTATGGTTATTTTCAATAATCTTTTTTTTTTTTCCGTGCACTGAGCAGTGAGCACCTCAGCCCCCACCCCCTCCATTTTTTCTGTGTACCCAAAAAAAAAAAAAAAAAAAAAAAAAAAGCAGTTTGCGGTAAAAGATCTGATTTTTTTCTGCAACTCTAGGAGTGTAGGCCTAATGTGTATTAACATTAAGGATAAAATAAGTTACTGCCCCCGTAGAAATAGACTCGGAAGAGAAAATCAATAGCGACAGCGACGCAAGTTTTGAACGAAGGAACAGAGGAACAATGGAACGGACGGATAAACGGAACGGCCTAGAAGCGTACGCGGGATGGACATCAACGATTCTTTCTCCTTCCCGCCAGTCACCCTCCCCCCCCCCACCACTCCATAGGAACGGATTTGGATTGGATTGGGGCGGTCAATGGCAGTGTTGCCGTTGTTACGGAGTTGCTCCCAATTTTCCTATTTGATTTAATCCGTAATTTTCGCATTTCATGTCCGATTCGGCAACACTGATGAATGACCATTCTCTCTGCGACAAGCGACGAGGACTACACACGCACACCCAGGCAACGCATGCACACACACACACACACACCCTCTCGCCTCATGTATTAGTGGAACCCGTTTTCTCCTCGTGTTCACTGTGTTGGCTTAATGTTATATTAATTTTCATAAGGCACGCGGTGAATGCCAAGAGTGAGCTTACAACCACTTTGAGGCTGAGATTCTGATTGAGATTGAGCGTGTGCTAAAATTTTATCCTGGAATCATCTGGACGGTGGAAGGTGGACGGTAGACGATGGACACTGAGCTTCAACAGACATCAAAGGACAGCGAAGAACTTCGAAAATCGGATTAACTTGGTTAGAAATTAAATTTATAAAGTAACGGAAATGTAAACAAATGGGTCTGTTGCAAACTTGTGCTGAAGAGTTGTGGAGGGCTCGATTGCTTGCAAAACAATTTGAAAATAATGTTGAGAGTATCCGAAAGTTCCAAGATCCACTCGCAAGCCCAATAAATTACACTGAGAGAAATCACTTATTTAAAAACTGGGAAACACGTTTACTTGTGACAGTTTTCCTTGCGCTTAGTAAAGTTCTGCTCGCATGAAAGAGATTCTATCACTGTCACATCAAGGAATCTTTTACTTGTAGCAGCAGACATTTTCCTTGGGTTAAAGGAATTGCCCCTTAGCCAATATTTCACTGTGAAGTTTCTTTAACACAAACGAAATACACCTTGCATTAAAAAAAATAATCATCTCAGTGTATGCGTTTAACGAGCGTGGTTACTGGGGGGTTCACAATCAATCGCAGCTTTCTATGCTGATAGAATTGATTCATCATAGAAAATGCCACAATTAGACGAGACTCTCCCATTGTTACCCACTCATTCGATCGCCATCTTGTGATTTTGTTAAACAGATTTATTGAGTTTGTTGGTGGCTTTGGAACTTTCAACATTATTTTCAAGTTATTTTACATTGGAATCCATCCTTCCTCACTTTTATCCTGTTTTTCTTAAAATATATTCAACTAGCTAGGTTTTTTAAC
Source organism: Trialeurodes vaporariorum (assembly GCA_011764245.1). Taxonomy (NCBI): domain Eukaryota; kingdom Metazoa; phylum Arthropoda; class Insecta; order Hemiptera; family Aleyrodidae; genus Trialeurodes; species Trialeurodes vaporariorum. The sequence continues at coordinate 65,390,206 of VMOF01000035.1, forward strand.
TACTTGGTATCACGGCTCTTTTGAAATTAATGACATAATTGCATTTTTAAAAAAATAAAATCAGGTTCGGTCTTAAGTCGCGATGGCTTTGGCCTAGATGGGTATTCTAGCGGGTATTAATAAAATTTGTAACTTATGACTGGTAAATGTATGAATGAATTAAGGGAATACCTTCTCACTAACTAGATCTTACTTTTCTCCATGAAAAAACCAATTGTTGGTGCCCCCGTAGCCCCAGTGGAGGCCGTCAACCCCCTAAACCAATTTTGTTATTGACAATGGGTCTGTTGCATACTTTTGCTACAACAATATAGAACCTTGATTCTTATGTAAAATTCGGCGAAAATAATGATGCGCAAATTGAAAACGTTCAAAATCCACTCATTAACTCAGGAAATCACGTAAATTTCAAACAGCCCGTAGTAGTATAAGGGTACGTTGAGGACACTCCAGTCAATTTGAAAATTTGTTCAATAAATCAACCAATTTCATCAAAATTTGAACTTCCAATATTTTAGGTTTTAAATTTTACTATGAAAACTACATAATAACTTGGAAAAGTGATTCATTTTACAAAGTATTTTAAGATGCGCACAAGCGTGCAGGCAAGATAAAAAATTTAAAAGTTAATATTTAATCATTTTTTTTACATTTTCAAGGGCCTATATTACGTTTGACCACTTTTTCAAAACTGACTAATTAACCTTTTTTTCACCAAAAACTCAATAAATACAAAATTCATAGCCCCGCGGTACGTTGAGGACAGTCCATCAATTTTTCAAATTAGTCCAAAATTAATATCAATTTAACCAATAAAACCAAAACCAAATTTTTTAGAATAATATCATCCTTATTTCAAGTATTTTTCAGTACTTTTTTTGATGCACATAAGTGTTCAGCGATGATATAAATTTTAAACTTTAAATTTACATGTTTTTTCTCATTTTTAAGTTGATATATTTTATTTAGGAAAAGCGTAAAAGATTTTTTTCGACTTTTTTCGACTGGTTGTTCTTACTGTGTAGGTCACCTAACCTCTATTGAACCGAGTTAACGGCCTCAAGTGATGACGTACGATTACTGTTGTCTTACTGTGTAGGTCACCTAACCTCTATTGAACCGAGTTAACGGCCTCAAGTGATGACGTACGATTAATGACATCACATCTCAATCAAACCAGTTGATTGGATGGAGTTATTTTTAACAACCAACCAGTCTTTTTTTTTTACTATTTACAAAAGGGGTTCCTGGAAGCTCTCGGAGTTAATCCCCCAATCCAGAATTATAAAACAAAGCCGATAAAAATGAATTACTTATTTAATCTTTTATTTACTTACAGTCTCCTATTAAAAACTATACAATTTGTGATGTATAATAGATATTTTTTAGTTTTTCAATGATAAAAAGATTACACAAAAGATTAAAACCCATAAAAATCGTTCATGTATATACAATCTTAATATTCTTTGTACTAAATGCAGGTTGTATGACTTCTAATGCTGATTCGAACAAAGGGTCTGCGTTAAAAGATAATGTGATGCGCAACTCTCCAGCTTCTTGTGCTAAATCTACATGAATGTATTTGGACAATTTTTTACACACGTCCGCGATATTTGAAGCAGTTTCATACTCAGTTTTTGGAAACGAATAAGTTATTCTTTTCTTGAGAACATCAACCATGGCTCGAACTCTAGGGTCATAAAGGCAACTAGTCAATATAAACCTCCAATGTTGTTCGCGCGTTATATTTAATGCTTTCGCTTCCGTTTCATTATATCCATACCCGAAATCGTCCTCTATGTCATTGATAATGGCTCGTAACATAACCTTTGATAGTTGTTTAACCACAGCTTCCTATGAACATTCGTAGAAAGTAATATTAAAAAATGTGTATTTTCTTAAAAATTTGACAGGAGAAATACAAAGACAAGAAAAAAATATAGGTTCATTGCTCTTAAGTTCTCACGCTCACACAAAGCCTAATAAAATTATCGAGACACATCTTTGTACAATGTACATAGTAGGTAGAAAAAATGTGTGAATAACAGACTCATATGCTATTACCACCCTGGTAAAAAACGTCAATATGACATTGTGTTTTACGTTACCGAGCTACGCTGAAATAACACCGCCAACTAGCGTAATCATGTTAAGTTTTTAGTTACTAGTTGCAGCAACATGAAAAATCATTAAGAATTCAAAAAATGTAAATCATAAAATATATAACTGATCGCTTACAATATCACGTATCTCGTTAAGTCTACTCGTCACATCGCTAACGGCAACGTCATAGTAACGTTCGTGTAGTGTGGGAACGTCTTTTTCGTAACGTTGTCACGATACCAGTTACGTTGGAAGAACGATAAATTGATGTTACTCATGATACAGTCAAGATACATGTAATCAGTAAACGTCTTCTCATAACGTCCCAGTAACGTCCCTGTAACGTAGTAACGTCTTTCTCGTATCGTTGTTTCGATACTACACGATCGACCATCGCTAATGAGTATCGTTAAAGTATCGTTGTCACGATGTCACTCTATCGACTCATCGCTAATCACGTTCTAGGTAACGTTGCCGCATCGATAATTTTCCGATTGGTTACGTTCACACACAACCGTGGCAAATAATAATATGATCAAGATTTGTCTTGAAAATGTAAACTGTTAAGCTAATCGTATTATCCAGATAGGAAAAATAATCTCATATCGTAAAAATTTTGAAAATGGAATACCAATATCCAACGAATAAGTAATAAAGTTTTTAAAATTTGTCGAGCAGATATGAGAAAGAATGAAAAATATTATGAAATCAGCTAGGCATTCGTGGCATAGAAGAAACACCTCAAACTTGTTTCAAAAAGTATATACATTTTTTTAGGAATACATTGTCACGGCAACCACAACCTTCACAGTGTTGTAAAATTTAACAGAAATACTAAAATGAAAGAAATATATATCGTGGCGTAGAAAAGATACCTGATAAATTTACTTGCAGAAAAAATTATGAGGTGTTTGTCTGCACAACCATTTTTGAACTTTCAAGAGTGATTATGAACTCGTAAATTTCTCCTTTATATTCATTCCTTTCAAAAACTGTAATTGGTCAAAAATGTATGAAAATTACGACTTACTTTATCTTTTTTCAGTTCGCGGATGTCTCCAGCCATTTCCTTTATTTCATCATTTTTTTCCTTGAGTTGTTCTGCTGCATTTTTCCTCTCAGTTTCAATCCAGCGGGTTATTAGTTTTGATTTTTCATTAGTAGTTAAATTTAATTTCAGGATTTCCTTTACTTGTCCGAAAGTTTTCTCATCGACTCCATTTGTGGATCTATCTCTCACATTCTGTGCTCCTAACAACACAGGCATTCGGCGATCCTGCGAAACAAATTGAGACACATTTTTAAATATTAATTTTTAAAAAACAACGTCAGATTTTATCACCATTTACAGTTATTAAGGCGAAGTGGGTTAACTGGGGATGTTTTGTTAGGAAAATCTAAAAATACAGACTTTTTTAACTCTCGGATTAAAGCTATTGATGTCAAAGTTGTATTTTTCTGACCTCTTTAGTCTAAAAGTAGGAAAGGTAAAGTGCTTAAATAAAGCTCGATTTTTTAAAACAAATTTTCGAAAAAGTGGTTTGTTACAAAATTTTATTCTGAGAGGAAATTTTACGAAATAAATATGAAATAAGTATAAAATAGCCAACGATTGTAGCAAAATGGAGCTAGAAATGTAAATTTGGAACACGTTTTTTTTTTTGGTAATTATATTAAGGGTATGATTAGTACAATGTTAAATACATACAATAGGCAAATTAAATATCAGTAATAGCATTTGTACTTACGTCATGATGATCTGAGTTGTACAGTGATTCTGCGGTTCCAACCACGATCGATAGAACGAACGGAAAGAACATTTTGAGAGCAACTGATTATGACATGTATTCCAACTTCGCACAAAGCATCTCACTCTTATCTTAGAGGTGATAAGTCTGTAACTCGATGAAGCATAATTTTTTATCAAGTAGGAGTCTGGACTCTTTGACAGTGATAAACCATTTTTTTCAACTTTATCACGACATGCGTCCGTAGAATAGTTACAAAATAATGAAAAAATAATGTAAAATAATCCGCGATTGACGTCAATGGTTGCTATCAGTGCAAAACGATTCATACATTTCCGCAACGGGTGGTTCATCCGGCTGACGTAAATCAGAGGCAACATAAAAAACAATAAATTTACAACTACGATCGTTGAAAATACTTTTCATATTTTTCATGAAATTCCGTTAAATTTTTGACTCTCCTAAGCTTCTTTTTATTTGATATCTCTTGATTACTCACATCTACAGGATTGTTTACAGATTTATGGACCATATTTTTATTTTTTGTATCATTCTTAAACAGACGTTGATTTGAACAAGGTTTATTAGTAATTTTATTTATATCAGAAACCCAAAGGCTTCGTATCAGACTGCTTTACATATTTGAACGTGTATTGACCTAGACAATTTCGAGGCATTTCATAATTTATGACCCTATTATTGTATGGTATATTATGTTGTTTTAAATATTTTAAAATAGTCTTTTCAGTTATTTTATATTTCAAAGCAAAACCTCTAATACTATTTTTCTTGAAGTCGTATTCTTTTAATATTTTGATCAACTCGTCAGGACTCATTTATTTATATAAAAAAATTACTTTACCATACTGTACCATACTTCCATACGATATTTCCTTATTACGGTACTTTATTACCATACCTTACATCACCTTACAGTACCTTACTTTACAATACAGTATAAAAAACATAAAATTTTAGTCTAATAAATGGAAAGTCAAATAAAAAGATACATGCCTTCTAAAGTTGAACTAGAAGGTTTAGATAGGATAATTTCAAAGAATAAAGAATTGGAAGAATTGATAAAGGATGAGGAATGTAATTTAGAGAAAATAATTCAAGCCATAGATGGTTTAAAAAATATCAACAATAATATGAAGACTATCATGAAACAGTTCTTTATAGCTCTACAACAAACAAGTATGACGTCGGATATTTACAAATATGCAAATTTTAAAAATCAAGAGTTGATAGAAACTCTACTCCTGAGGGAGGAGAAATATAAGAAAATCATAAAATCTCAAGCTGAAAAACATAATGATAATTCTGGCGTTGAGGAACTAAATAATGTATTTTCTACTATTATCGTAGATTCTAAGGATAAAAAATTATCTAAGTATATGAAAAAATCCCTGAAAGATATAAAATTTCATGATGATTTTAAACCTGTATTTTCTGAACTGGGTACTAAGGAATTAACCTCAGATGAATTGAAAAAAATGAAATCAGATCCTAAAAAAGGACATCGATTTAACAATATTCATAAAATAACAACTGTAAATGTTCATAGTATAAATAATGATGCAACTATTATCCAACAAAATTAAATGGTCTTATGCGTCTATTTTAGGAAGTTTTTTCATACTTCAGTAAATGAGAAATTTCTTATTAAATTTGTTCTATATAAATAAAAGTAAAAAATGGAGTTGTCTAATAAACTCAACACTATTTTGAAATTAGTAGAGGCTTATGATATTCGTCGTTGTTCGAAGTGTAAACAAATAAAAAAAGAGAGGGAATTCAATAAAAATCAACACTGGTGTAAAGATTGTAGAAATGAAATAATGAAAAAGTATGTAGATAGTAAGAAGTTCATTGAGAAACAGTGTGAATGTGGAAGGATAGTTAAATTTTTAAGTTACGGTGCTCATCTAAAGTCAAATTATCATAAAACAAGACTAGAATTGATAAAAGAGAATAGTTTTGTCTTAATTTCAACTCAATAATGCGAAAAACTGAGAACAAGGAAAAAAATATTTTTCTTTATAAAAATTTTGTCTTATAAATAATATAGTACAATTAAAATTGTCTAAACAAAAAATATGACTACAGTAAAATATTTAAGAAAGCTTGCAAAAGAAAGAAACATGAAAGGTTATAGTAGAATGAGGAAAGATCAATTATTACGTATATTGGATATTGAACCTTCCGCAAAACCCCAGACTGTTCAAGAATTGCGAAAAATTGCAAAGGAGAGAAAGATAAAAGGATACTATAAAATGAAGAAAGCGGGTTTGATTGATGCTATAAAAAATGTTGATAAAATAATAAATGAGGCTTTTAACTTTGATGAATCATTTTTCGAACCAGAAATAGAAACATCAAATAATTATAATTCTACTCAGCTCATTGACATCGTGGAAACTAGATCTAGGTTTATTCGAAGGTACAACGCCTACTCGTGTGATTATACAATTTCTATTAAAAATACCGAGTTAATACAGGGGCCTTCAGTGGATCAACAAGTAGATTTAATAACAAGAGCTCTTCGAGAAATGATTGAAGTAGCAAAAAGACGCACCAACTTTAGACGGGGTGATAGAATAAATATTGTCATCACGAATCCTGAACTTCGTGCACCTATATCAACAGGATATCAAAGAAGTAATGTAACGCAAGAATTAGTAGAGATATTGATGGAAACTGTTTCAAGAATTTTGACTTCGAATGAAGAACTTGATCTTACAACATCTACTTTTCATGTAGATATAATTGCAATGCCTCAGGGTGGAAAGGGTCAAAAAAATTTTAATTTAGCTCAAGCTAAACAAACCAAGTCTTCAATCACACAAATAAAAAATACGGATAATTTATGTTGCCCGAGAGCTGTGATTGTTGCTCTAACATATCCGGTAGATAATCCACCTATCTCGAAAATATTTAAGAAGGAATTCTCAAAACTTGATCTAACTTACATCAGAAAAGGAAGAAAATTACAAACAGATCTAACCAATCAACTATGTAATCAACTAGGTAGTTACAATGAGGAGGGTTTCACACTGGATGATATAAGAAATCTGGAAGAGCTAACGGATATTCAGATAAATGTTGTGTGTGCAGAAAATTTGAACTCTGTTATTTATAAAGGACCTGAAAAAGATATAAAGGTATATTTGTATAAACACGGTAATCATTTCGATGTGATTTCGTCCATGGCAGGATTTCTTGGTTCAGTTTATTTTTGTAAAAAGTGTAATAAACCTTATAACAATAAAGATGGACACAAGTGTGAAGGCGAGAAAAGGAAATGTAGGTTATGTTTTCAGGAAGAGCATTCAGAATCAACAAAAAATAAAATATTCTGCTCAGATTGTAATAGGTATTGTTTCAATCAAGATTGTTTAGAATCTAAACAATCTTGATTACTGTTATATGATAACTGTTATATTAATGTAGCAAAAGTACGCAACAGACCCATTTCCATCTTGTGGTGCATCAACCGGAAGCTTGCGAAAAAAGAAGAATGTTTGCGCAAACCATAGCTTTTTATCTGCATCTGTGCAGGAGTAATGACAGGTCAAAATTCAGGTATTGTCAAACGAGGCACTTTATTCAAAATTGATGTAGTAAGTCTAAATATAAAGTGAAAAATGCAATTTTCAATAAAACCAATATGAAGAGAAGGTTTATGAATGGAGAATAGGGTGTTTCCGAATTGGTATCGCTAAAAAATTAACACTGCGGCGTAGCCAGGAGTAACATACGAGTTTTGTCCCACTCTTCCCGTTCAGTTTTCTCACCCTAAAATCCGGCCTCATGTCCAATCTAGATACTATTAGAAGTCTTAGCTCTAAATCGGTCTATTGTTGAATAAAAATGGCGGTATCCAAGTCTTTGAAGTTGCCACACAAATTGAATATTATATGACGACGCTTGTTTATTACTCTTTGCCTCTCTCTTACTCTCCTAGTAGTTAACCCATTACCGAGCGGTGCGTTAGTCCAATCGATGACTTAAATTTTTGATGAATTGCGTACACCCCCTCCGCCCTCCGGCCCCTCCTTCCTAACTACTTTGTCACAGTTTCGGAGGTAAGTTATAAACAAGTTTCCGCACTTAGCCATCACATAAAATATGCTTAACACTCCTCCTTTAAGTATCCCGACAGAACTCTGTGGGAAAAGCCGTTGACTTTGTAATAGTATGGGCTCCTTTTCATTAGAGTCCCTTGATGGAAATATTGTATAGGGAGTACCGACACGACACTTTATGCATTCTGACAGGAGTCGATTTTGTCGACCGCGTGAACGCATTCGAAGGTTAAGTTCGACAGTGGACCAGTGGTGGACTGGCGGATTTGCCGGCATTCCGGTCCGTTCCCATACGTTCCTCTACGAATCGACTCCTTTCGTGTGGAGCCTTCGATGTCGTCGACTCCTGCTCGACTCCGTGAGAGCCTAAAATCAACGACCAATCACAACTCGTTGAGCTCGTGTCGGTACTCCCTATACAATATTTCCATCAAGGGACTCTACTTTTCATCACTGCGTAACATTCGATCTAGAATTTATTACTTCCTGTCTATTTATTTTTTCTGAATCGCAACAATGCCCCATTTCCCCCAATTTTTTATCTTATTGTAAGTTGCTGGAGATTTGATAATCAAAGCTTACTTACCAAGCTTATTCAAATTCCGCAATGGGTCTGTTGCAAACTTTTGCTACAGCGCTATAGAGTGTGCAATCTAATGTAAAATCGCCTGAAAAGTCCAATGATGGCATCAGAAAGCAATGAAATGCAACAATAAACTCACAAATTGCGTTTAATGAAATCCAAGATGGCGGCAAAATATCGAGCAATCTGTATGCATGCACCACGAACATCCAAGGATAGCCAACCTCACAATATCCATCACAACCAATCACAACGTAAATAAACACATAACCTCTACCTGCAGTGAGGTTGTCAAAGTTGGCAATCCTTGGATGATCACGGTGCATACATTCAGATTCCTCGATATTTTGCCGCCATCTTGGATTTCGATAAACGCCTCTTGTGAGTTTAATATTGTATTTATTGACTTTATGATGCCACCAATGGACTTTTCAGGCGATTTTACATGGGAGTAAACACTTTTTATCGCTGTAGCAAAAGTTTGCAACAGACCCATGAATGACATTTCAAACTTACAATGGGGCTCTTCCAAACTTTTGCTATAGGGGATTGAAGAGTTGATTCTTGCATAAATCCCTGTAAAAATGACGATGAGTACACTAAAAAATCACGAAATTCAGTCTCAGAATCGGGCTTAATGGCGGAGAGACGCAGGTATCATGAGAGATTCTTATCTAAATTGAGACTTATCTCTGTGTTTCCGTAAAGAAAGTGACATAATAGACAGGAATCTTCCATGATACCTGCGTCGAACCGCCATTACCATCTTGCCGGTATAGCAGTTATGTAAGTTTATGACTGAATTTTAGACTTTCTTAGTGTGATTTCCGTGATTTCCGCTGTTCATTACATCAGATTGGACTATTTATTTGCTTATAGCAAAAATTTGCAAGATCCCCTTTAGAATTATAAACTAAGAAGGAGGTGTTAAGATTGGTATATTTTCAGGAATTATCTTGCTGTAGTAGATACCTCTTTGTAAATTTTACACCAAGATAAGCCATAAACTCTAAATCTCCGAACGTTGTTCTTGATATGATTATATGGAAGTTATTGGAATAAAAGCTCATCCGATCAAATTCCTATATAGAATCAGCTTGTTAGTAGTGGCGTAGCGTGATGGCGAAGCTCTTTCCCTTAGGACTGAATATACGGGAATTGGGTCTTTCACACTAGTGTTAGAGTGAAACCACACTGAAAAGAATGATTACCAGAAGCATGACGATATGTGAACCAGAGCAAAGGATAGTACAACTACCAGAATTCTAGTGTTTATACCATAGTTCTTGAATATTTTGAGGAAATTCTAGTTCTATGACCATATTCTTATACTAACACCAGAATTTTCTGGTTTAAGTACTAGACTTTCTTTGGTTCACATATCGTTGTGATTCTGGTAATATTACTAGAATTCAGATATTATTTTTTTCAGTGCAATAATTAAATCCATGGAATTCTATTGAATTCACTTTCTACCACTAGTGTCAAATTTGTTCTAAAGCAGGACCATTTTGAGCATCGGGTTCCGAGAAGTAGCGGTGCCTGATTCCGCACCGCATCGAAGCGCATCGGTGAGTGGTTGATTAGCAAACCACTCACCGATGCGTTTTGATGAAGTTTGTAAGTACGCAACGCTACTTGTCAGAACCCGATGCTCTAAATGGTCCGTCTCTAGTTCCCGTAATTCAGTTCTTCGTTGAGTGAACTGTTTTTTACAGTGATAGGCTGTATTGAAAATGAAGTCCATCCGATGAAATTCACTGAATCACCTTGTTACTGTTATGGGGTTTTCATTCTCCGTAGAAACGAACGCACCTAATCCCCTAGTTGTTAAACTTTCCGAGAAACCTCCGCTATTTTGCGTTACCCGGCAAACTTTGCTAAGCTATCAAAACTATCGCACCCGCAATATTTCAAAAGCTGACGGTGCTCACCGCGGATGCTTAAACAGGTAGAGCAAACCGCGGAAATTCATCTCAATGAAAGTTATTACTTTTTAGTTTTCAGTATACTTTAGAGACTGCAGGTTAAACCTGCTATTGGATCAAAGTTAATTTCCAGAGGACTTTGTGACCCTTTGAAACCCAAAATAAATTAGACCGCGTTTCGTCGAAAGGTATACTAACTACTTATTTGCGTAGGGATTCCGTGAAGCGCTGCGCCGTTTGGCTCTTTTGTGCAAGACGCCTTCCAATTGTTACCTTTTCGAGTATCAACGTAGTCATATTTTAGTGAATTAAGGAGTAGGTATAACAATTTCGGAAATTAACTTCCTTATTTGCCAATGTAGGTTGGTTCTAAAAGCATGACGTATTTAACATCCCTGTGGGGGTACTTAATAAGTGCGGAAATTGTGTGTACGCCAAAGGATAACAGAAGTAAGGGGGGAGGGTCCTTTTTGAGTTACGCGCTATTTACATTTTGATGAAATGAACCATTTTCATTGTTCGAGTGTTCGTACTGTTCGTGACGTTTACAGACAAATAGAAACCTGCAGCACCTGCACCAGTCGTGGACCTCGAGATTCGCATGTTTTTAAAAACCCCGAGGTAAGCTCATTTAAATCTAATTTTCCCAGTGGCGCCAATTGGGGAGGAGGGGAAGGGGGAGCAATTGCCCCCTCCCTCTGCGTTTTGGGTGCCCTCGGGAGGCCTTTTGCCGCCGAAGCGATACATCTAGCAGGACAACAAAAGCAGGATTTTTCTAACTCTGCCTAGTACTATTGCTTCTCCTGAAAGATTTTTTTTTCAGTATTAAAGAGGGTGAAGACGTATTTGAGGACGACCATGAATGATGAAAGATTAGAAAGTCTGATGTTGATGGTGTCAGAGAAAGAAGAAATAAATCGAATGAATATGGACATTCTAATTGATGAATTTGGCAAAATGCGAGTCAGGCGATATCCCCTGTTGAATTGAGTTTGTAACATACTTTTTCGGAAAATCGGTTCAAATCTAAGTAGGAAATTAAATGATTTTAAAATACCGTTTCGGCTGCCCTGACTTGATATTAAATTGCACTTTGTATCATGTCAATCGTGTTTTCATGTATTAATTGCATTGGAGCAACCGGGGGGGGGGGGTTGCAAAGGCGGCAATAGTTATAACCCTTTCCTCCGAAAACCATTGAGCCCCCCAAAAAAAAGTCATAAAAAAGCCCAAAAAAAGAAAAAAAAAGAAAAGAAAAAAAAAGCATCACTTTTCCCCGACTCTGCCCCCCCCCCCCCCCCCCGCCACCAAGCCAACTCTGAATTGGCACCACTGAATTTTTCCTTGTGTTTTTTGAAGCTCAGGGTGCAATTCAGGCGCGTTCCTTGAGATATCCTTGTGGTTTAGCTCGGACTGAGGGAAAAATCGAGTCAAGTCGAGGGAAATAAATGTCAATGGGTCTGTTGCAAACTTTTGCTACAGCGCTAGTGATCAATCTCATGTAAAATCGCGTGAAAAGTCCATTGGTGGCAGCAAAAAGTAATAAAATGATGTAACAAACTCACAAGAGGCATTTAACTGAAATCCAAGATAGCGGTAAAATATCGAGCAACCTGTATGCAAGCACCATGAACATCCAAGATGGCCAACCTCACAACATCGATCACAATTCACAACCAATCACAACGCAAACAAACTCATAACCTCCGATGCTGTGAGGTTGTGAACGTTGGCCATCATGAATGTTCACGGTGCGTGCACACAGGTTGCTCGATATTTTACCGCCATCTTGGGTTTCAGTTAAACGCCTCTTGTGAGTTTAATACTGCATTTTATGACTTTTTGATACCACCAACGTTTTTCACGTGATTTTACTTAAGATTTTACACTCTATATCGCTGTAGCAAAAGTTTGCAACAGACATATTCAAAGGCGCATGCCCTTAAATCATGAGTTTAGCTGAAGGTCGCAAGCTACATTAACATTTTCCCTTGACGGCCGCGGGCCGGTTGAGCACACGTGTTGGAAAAGGATAGCAGAGGGGGGGAGGGGGGGCATCACGTGATTTAAAGCTCTTATCTCCGTCATTTTCTAACGCACGCTTTTAAATGGGAGGTGAAAGAGAAAGACAAATTCCTGTATCCGCTCGTGTTGTGCGATTCCACCAAGCGTCGCTAAATAAACGGTTTCAGTGCGAAGTCAACGGTTAGCCAACAAGCACAACAATGCGCTCATCGGTCGCAATCGGTTGTGATAAAACTCGCGCAGCGTTCCAAACTATCTCACTCACTCTCCCGTGACCCCCATGTACTATCGACGAATTAAAGATTGTCGCGAGATTTTCACTTATTTTCAGTAATGGGTGCGAGTGTGGGACTGATCTGCAACGGTTTTGCCGCCTCACCCGCATTGGCCTCTCGCCTGCAAAGTAAGAGGAGTATGAATAGTGGCCGAACCGGAACCTTGAAGGCGAAACTTAATATCTCGTGAAAATCTCGCTACAATCTTTAATTCGTCGATAGTACATTTATCTCTTTCTAGTTTCGAAATTCGCATACAGGGCCTTGTTTTACGGCACATTATTATTCAAATCGCATTAAGCTTGCCTCGAGGGATTCATTTCTGCCAAAATTTAACAAAATAAGTCTATATATGTATACGATTTTTGAAATTAGAAAGAGATAGCAGTACATAGGGGTCACGTGGGAGCGAGAGAGACAATCCAGCTTTGTTTGAAACGCTCATCACCGGCAGTTACCATTCCTATAACCCTCTATGCACATTCGCGTCTCAAATCTCTCTTGAAAATCCCTTGTAACTTCTTCACGAAAACTTCAAGGCGTTTTGGCTCAAGGTGTGTTTCTGCATTACAAATTGAATATCTGGAGGATGGAGGATGGTTCAAGTTTGAGCTAAGCTAGAGATCTCAAGAAGGAAAGTTTCTGAACTACACCATCAACGTCTCAGACTTTGCGCATTTTAGGGTCGCTAATTGATAATTCGAATGAATTTTTGCCATTTCAGCGAAGACATTTTGAACCTCAGAGGCTTTGAGCCACGTGCGATGAGGCAGCTGGAACCCAAGAAACCCCATTCCTTTTCCTTTCTATCCTGTTTCTTAATCGTGAATCGAATGCTTCCATTTTCTTTGACTCTCTATTTTGATCAACTACTGACTCGCAATGGGGCTCTAGCAAACTTTTCCTGTGAACAAATAAACAGTCCAATCTGTTGTAAAAACCAGCAAAAATCACAAAAATCGCACTAAGAAAGTCTAACCTTTAGTAATAAACTCACATAACTGCTATAATGGCAAGTTGGTTATGGCGGTTCAACGCAGGTATCATGGGAGATCCCTGTCTATTATGTCACTTTCTCCATGGAAACACATCAGAGATTTGCCTTAATTTAAATGGGAATCCCTCATGATACCTTCGTCTCTCCGCCGCGCCATTAAGCCCTATTCTGGAGAGTGAATTTCGTGATTTTTTAAGGCGAATTTTCGCGAAAACGAATATATTCGACAAAACCATTGCCAACCTGTGCATAACAACAGTGGATGACACGAAATTGGATCGTTTTTTTTCGAACTTTTTCAGTATTTTCAGTCATCGATGACATCAATTCGATTTTGAATTCAAGTCCGGAGGTGAATTCGAAATCGGATTGATGCCATCGACGCCCCGAAAACATATCTAAAAACACAATTGAGTTTCCTCGAATACGTAGTTAGTTTGGTATTGTTTATGATATTTGATCGCGAAAATTCTCCTTTAGTGTACTCATCATCATTTTTACATGTTTTCACACAAGAATCAACTCTTCAATCTCCTGTAGCAAAAGTTTGCAAGAGCCCCATTGAGTACTTATCCATCAAGAATTCAAGATGAAATCAGTTTTGAGAAAATCACGTTTGAAGTTTTGACCCTGCACCATTTTCCCCTCATCGAGTTGAACTATTTTATCTACTGTGAGCTGAAAGCAGATCGCCTTTCGAAATAAGGTTTGTCATATAGAGAGGATGCACGGAATCAGAACACCCATTTCCTGTCTATAGAGCGGATTTTAGCGCTGATTAGTCCTGAATTTTAACTCTCACGTCTTTTGCTATGATTCTACATAAAGCTCGTGACTGGGGCTCTAGCCAGTCCAGCCGCTATAGCGAACTTTTGCTGTAAGCAATTGATGAGTTAATTCTTGAGTAAAATCCAACGAAAATTCCGACGATCACAGTAGACAAAAATTACGAAATTCATTCACAGACTAGACCTACCAAGTTTAAAGTGTAATGACGGAGCGATACAGGTACCATGAGAGATTCCTGTGTATCGACTTTAAGGTTTTGTGTGTTTCCGTCGAGAAAGTGTCAAATTAAACAGGGATCTCCCATGACATCTTCGTAGCTTCGCCATTTAAGATCAAAGAAGGTGTATCAACGCAGGTATCATGAGAGAGTCCTATTTCCGTCGTCTCCCTCTCTCCATATAAACATTTAATACACGGAGGAAAGTGGTGAATTACTCATAGATGGTAATCCCTTATGGTTTCTGCGTAGCTCCGGCCACAAATGCCTTTAACTTTAAACTCATCTTGATCTTGTGAGTCTGTGAGTGAACTTCATGATTTTTTAGTACGCTCTTAGTCATTTTCGCCGGGCTTTACGCAAGAATTAACTACATAGGCTGTTCAAAAAATAATGCACATTCGGGTTTTTTGGGAGAACTAAAGCAGCTATCAAAAAGCGGTTTATGTGAGCTTAAAGTCCTTGTAATTTCCAATAAAACAAGACCAAGTAGAGCTCTGTAGCTTAAAAATTGACTGATATACAGGGTCTTGAAAATGGCATGTTGAAACTCCCCCTCCAGGATTTTCAGCTATTTTTTCCAAGAAAAAACAAAAAACAAAACAAAATTAAAGTTGAAAAAATTGATGTTTTTACTGACAAAAATTACAAGATCCTACTAAAATTGACTGAAGTTAGTTGTCTTCATCGGACGACTCGCCTCTTCCTTAATTTTTTCGAAGTACTGTCCATCACGTTTCACGCAAAGCATCAGCCTTTCTGTCCACTTCTGAAGAATCATTTTTTCAAATCGGATTTCTGAAGAAGTTTCACTGATTTCTGACCCTCAGAAAAGGATTTAAACCAACAACTTATGGTCGTTGTCTTAATATCGGTCTAAACAGTTTTCTTTATACACTTCTTTCTTTTCTTTAAAAGCGTCTCTCACCGATAAACCACGCAAAAAACAATACTGAATAACATGCCGTTGCTCTTCTTTCTCCTCGGCATTCGTCGCGAAAAAAATTTGGAAGTTCGCACTGCGCACACGCGTCAAACAGAACAGAAAAGTCGAACAGGAAAGTCGCAAGTACTGAGTACTGTGCATGTTTCATCCTGTAAGCTGTGCCTGCTGACCGGCAACACAATCAGTAAGATCTTGTAATTTTTTTCCATTAAAACACTCAATTTTTTCAATTTAATTTTTTTTTTGGTTTTTTGTTTTTTCTTGGAAAAAATAGCTGAAAATCCTGGAGGGGTAGTTTCAACATGCCATTTTCAAGACCCTGTATATCAGTCAATTTTTAAGCTACAGAGCTCTACTTGGTCTTGTTTTATTGGAAATTACAAGGACTTTAAGTTCACATAAACTGCTTTTTTATAGCTGCTTTCGTTCTCCCAAAAAACCCGAATGTGCATTATTTTTTGAACAGCCTATGTATATACTTACTCAATCGCATAAAGCATAAGTTAGCAAGAGCCCCATTGCACAGCTCATGGTAATTACTCAGGACCGTAGCTGCCAGTGGAAAAGCGGGGCATTGCCCCGGGGCCCCCAGAGGTCCTTTTTTTTTTTTCTTTTTTTGCAGTGTCTGTAAATACTGTTGTTCCGATTCAGTTAAATCCTTAACAAATCCTATTTTTGACGTAGGTTTTTCCTGCGATTCGGTGCAGCTGCGTACGTGATAATTTCATGGCCTCTCGCTTTAAAAGGAGTTAATGATGCTTCCCGCATTCCTTCAAGTAGAGTTCGTTTTTGGGAACTTCTATCGGTGGCACCAGTTTCTAAATCAAACTCAGAAAACAGACTTACGAGGCCTTTTTGGTAGGCTTTTAATTGCTGTCAAGGCGTAGGGCTCTCAAAACGTCCCCTGTGCTCTTCCGGGGCACCGCTAATGTTATTTTAAATGGGAAAACAGACTTACGAGCAGACCTGTCGTTATGGTCGGCTTTTAATCACTGACAGGGCGCTGGGCTCTCAAAACGTCCCCTTTGATCTTCCGGGGCATCGCTAGTGTTATTTTAAATGGGAAAACAGACTAACGAGCAGACCTGTCTTTTTGGTAGGCTTTTAATCGCTGACAGGGCGCTGGGCTCTCAAAACGTCCCTTTTGCTCTTCCAGGGCATCGCTAATGTTATTTTAAATGGGAAAACAGACTAACGAGCAGACCTGTCTTTTTGGTAGGCTTTTAATTGCTGTCAAGGCGCAGGGCTCTCAAAACGTCCCCTGTGCTCTTCCGGGGCACCGCTAATGTTATTTTAAATGGGAAAACAGACTTACGAGCAGACCTGTCGTTATGGTCGGCTTTTAATCACTGACAGGGCGCTGGGCTCTCAGAACGTCCCCTTTGATCTTCCGGGGCATCGCTAGTGTTATTTTAAATGGGAAAACAGACTAACGAGCAGACCTGTCTTTTTGGTGGGCTTTTAATCACTGACAGGGCGCTGGGCTCTCAAAACGTCCCCTGTGCTCTTCCGGGGCGTCGCTAGTGTTATTTTAAATGGGAAAACAGACTTACGAGCAGACCTGTCGTTATGGTCGGCTTTTAATCACTGACAGGGCGCTGGGCTCTCAGAACGTCCCCTTTGATCTTCCGGGGCATCGCTAGTGTTATTTTAAATGGGAAAACAGACTAACGAGCAGACCTGTCTTTTTGGTGGGCTTTTAATCACTGACAGGGCGCTGGGCTCTCAAAACGTCCCCTGTGCTCTTCCGGGGCGTCGCTAGTGTTATTTTAAATGGGAAAACAGACTTACGAGCAGACCTGTCGTTTTGGTATGCTTTTAATCGCTGACAAGGCGCAGGGCTCTCAAAACGTCCCTTGTGCTCTTCCGGGGCACCGCTAATGTTATTTTAAATGGGAAAACAGTCTTACGAGCAAACCTGTCGTTTTGGTGGGCTTTTAATCGCTGACAAGGCGCAGGGCTCACAAAACGTCCCCTGTGCTCTTCCGGGGCACCGCTAATGTTATTTTAAATGGGAAAACAGACTTACGAGCAGACCTGTCGTTTTGGTGGGCTTTTAATCGCTGACAAGGCGCAGGGCTCACAAAACGTCCCCTGTGCTCTTCCGGGGCACCGCTAATGTTATTTTAAATGGGAAAACAGACTTACGAGCAGACCTGTCGTTTTGGTAGGCTTTTAATCGCTGACAAGGCGCAGGGCTCTCAAAACGTCCCCTGTGCTCTTCCGGGGCACCGCTAATGTTATTTTAAATGGGAAAACAGACTTACGAGCCGACCTGTCGTTTTGGTATGCTTTTAATCGCTGACAAGGCGCAGGGCTCTCAAAACGTCCCCTGTGCTCTTCCGGGGCACCGCTAATGTTTTTTTAAATGGGAAAACAGACTTACGAGCAGACCTGTCGTTTTGGTGAGCTTTTAATCGCTGAGAAGGCGCAGGGCTCTCAAAACGTCCCCTGTGCTCTTCCGGGGCACCGCTAATGTTATTTTAAAAGGGAAAACAGTCTTACGAGCAAACCTGTCGTTTTGGTGGGCTTTTAATCGCTGACAAGGCGCAGGGCTCACAAAACGTCCCCTGTGCTCTTCCGGGGCACCGCTAATGTTATTTTAAATGGGAAAACAGACTTACGAGCAGACCTGTCGTTTTGGTAGGCTTTTAATCGCTGACAAGGCGCAGGGCGCACAAAACGTCCCCTGTGCTCTTCCGGGGCACCGCTAATGTTATTTTAAATGGGAAAACAGACTTACGAGCAGACCTGTCGTTTTGGTATGCTTTTAATCGCTGACAAGGCGCAGGGCTCTCAAAACGTCCCCTGTGCTCTTCCGAGGCACCGCTAATGTTATTTTAAATGGGAAAACAGTCTTACGAGCAGACCTGTCGTTTTGGTATGCTTTTAATCGCTGACAAGGCGCAGGGCTCTCAAAACGTCCCCTGTGCTCTTCCGAGGCACCGCTAATGTTATTTTAAATGGGAAAACAGTCTTACGAGCAGACCTGTCGTTTTGGTGAGCTTTTAATCGCTGAGAAGGCGCAGGGCTCTCAAAACGTCCCCTGTGCTCTTCCGGGGCACCGCTAATGTTATTTTAAATAAGAAAACAGACTTACGAGCAGACCTGGCGTTTTGGTGGGCTTTTAATCGCTGACAAGGCGCAGGGCTCAGAAAACGTCCCCTGTGCTCTTCCGGGGCACCGCTAATGTTTTTTTAAATGGGAAAACAGACTTACGAGCAGACCTGTCGTTTTGGTAGGCTTTTAATCGCTGAGAAGGCGCAGGGCTCTCAAAACGTCCCCTGTGCTCTTCCGGGGCACCGCTAATGTTATTTTAAATGGGAAAACAGTCTTACGAGCAGACCTGTCGTTTTGGTGGGCTTTTCTTCGCTAGCAAGGCGCAGGGCTCTCAAAACGTCCCCCCTGCTCTTCTGGGGTACCGCTAATATTATTTTAAATGGGAAAACAGAGTTACGAGCAAACCTGTCGTTTTGGTAGGCTTCTTATCGCTGACAAGTCGCAGGGCTCTCAAATCGTCCCTTCTGCTGTTCCGGGGCACCGCCATTAAGGTTCTACTAGTACTTACTACGAGATGCTTGAAGGCGTAGGCGTAGGCCCAACTTCGGTGATTGTGATTGACGTCATATGACCTGAGTTTTAAAACTGAATTATAGATATACATTGAAAGGATTGTGATGAAATTGCGACCGTTATAATTTTTTTGGCAAACCATTCGCACTTTGGAGTTATCCACAATATCATACAGTGTTAATGTTATAGAGGATATTTAACGGCACTTTACAATCGATTGGTGAATCAAACGGTTGAAGGAAATACGGTTCATAATCAATAAAGCAACACAACAACGGTCCCATAGAAATACTCAAATAAGTGTAATCTGTACTACGACCGGTTGATTCAGCGATGTGCTGTAAAAATGCCACTGAATGTCCACAAAACAGTGGCACCGATACAATCATCAACATGAGATAAAAGGAGTCTTAAAAAGTAATAAAAACTGACAGTCCCATGCAAAATTGGGGGGGGGGGGTCGTTTTAAGCTTGGCATTTTGCCCGGATGCTTTGGTCTGGAAAAATTGGGAATAGATTTCTGGACAAATTGATCATATGAAATAGCAGGTGTGCTATTCCGAAAGAATCCTGAATGAACTCTACGGGAAATTTCCAGGAACGAACATACCTGTGGTTTTAAGGCAAATTCTACCGGAAATTGCCCCAATATTTCCTCCCTGGTCTGCAGGAAGCTTGGAACAATAGATCGCCGGGAGCATGCGATAGATCGATTGTTCGGTTTAGCAAACCAGACAGCGAGAGACAATAGGCATGTGATTAAATTTGTTCCCGTGAAGATTCTAGTGGCGCACAGTCGGTATAAATTTGCAATTTGGTGGTCAAAATCAGCAATTTAAAATCACCTCAAATAACTATAAATTAAGGCTGAACTAATTTTTATTGACTCTCTGTGAATATTTTTTTTTCTTTTCTTTTCTTTTTTTTTTAGCTAAAAATCATTCTAGTTACAAATGGTTCAAATTACTGTGTGTATTTAATCCTGGAAGCTTTTAGACGATAAGTTTACTAGCCGCATTGGCGGATCCAACAATCTAGCGACGTTGCATTCTTCACATTTGATTGCATGAGAAAAAATCGATTAGTCACGGTGCTATAGCTCCTTCAAGAATCGATTGTTCTTCTTACGTTCAAGTGGGAAGAATGCGTAGTTGCCAGATTGCTGGATGTCTGGAATCATGAGTTTAGGCAATTTTAACTTTCCGATTTTTGACGAACAGATCAGTCAATTTTCTGCCTACTGTGTGGCGAGCAGTCCGAGTAAATGTTCCCCCAACAATTTTTCATAATCACCTGACCTTTGAAGCTTCAATACGCAAACGCAAAAGTTGTACACTCGCGGCTAAAAACCGGACTGTAATAATACGGGACACAAAATGACTTTTGAACTTTCATTTTGTTTTGCGGTATCGACTCTCGTCATATATTAAATATTTTTATGCGCAACACTCCGTCAATACTCCATGTGTGGAAAGCACGCATATTCAAACGGTTTTATACATTTCGCAGAAATCGTATGACTTTAAATGTTTTTCAAAGGTATTATTTAGTAATCGTTAAAAAGCTTTTAATGTATACGAAGCTATATTGTTATTGCAAATTTGGTGAAATCTTTGAGACACCCTGAACTATGGTTTTTCAATCGATAAATTCATGGTTTATTCTATTTGTTTTTCTTTTTTAGTTTTGTTTTCTTTTAACAATAAGTAAACATTAATATTGATGACCCATGTATCCTTTATTTTAGTGTTATGCGCATTTTATCGAGACAACCTGTCGTACACCGTTAGAAATGTTCACTCCAACTCCGGTTACATAAAAGCCATGTTTTCTCCCGGTGTATAGTTTTGGGAGTAAGATATTTGTGTAGTAGAAAATGGTGTGAAAAGGAGGAAAGATGTAGTAATAATTTGCACTTTTCCGGAGTTAAAAGATAATTTTATTTCATAAAAGAGGCATGACCACCCTCTCCGATAGTATTTTCCGCTCTTGACTCCCGGTGCCTTCTATTTATGCTACGCATGAGAGTAAAATTTACCCTAATTTTTATGTTTACTCCGATTTTCACTCCGGATTTTTGGCCGATTTTTAACAGTGCATAGTGTACTGAAATGTGTAAATCATAAGCTTAAACCGAAGTTCATTTTAAAATTGAAGCTTACCATTACCCCTATAGTTGGGCCCAAGCAATTTATCAAATAATCTAGTCTTCATGATACATTAGATGTCCGATTGACTGCAAACCTGGGCCTTGCTCCTGATTGGTCGAAGGAGTAATAGTTTGAAGATTTACCAGTCTCGT
This sequence comes from Trialeurodes vaporariorum, assembly GCA_011764245.1. Taxonomy (NCBI): domain Eukaryota; kingdom Metazoa; phylum Arthropoda; class Insecta; order Hemiptera; family Aleyrodidae; genus Trialeurodes; species Trialeurodes vaporariorum. The sequence continues at coordinate 65,411,780 of VMOF01000035.1, forward strand.
CAAGCAGGTAGAGCTCGTTTCAGAAGTGTAGGCGGACCTAGACCGATAACCTTTGGAATTTGTCAACATTATTTCTGTTATTACTCAATGAAAATGAATTGAAATGAAATTGAGTGTTCACTTTTCAATGAGGAAAACTTTAAACACAAAAGAATAAAGTCAGGGGCAAATTCGGTATTGATTTGAAGGAATAAAAGTTGAAAATTCGCCAAAGATTATGGTTTTGGTCCGCCTACACTTCGGAAACGAGCTCTAGCGTCGGGGACAAGAAAGAACACGACGCGATGAGAGTCTAGAAGTTTTTGTAAAACCGAATTGAAAACTGGAATGCGGTCACGAAAAATCTAAGAAACGCTAAAAAACACGGCGCTGTTGAATACAACTCATCGTACTCTTGGATGCATGAAATTGTATCCTTCCGAATTGAAGGCGCAGTCGGAATACACCTGCGCGCTGCGGCTGCGCTGCAGTATGTAAGTTCTCCTGCGCAGATTTGCCGGGTTAGTTCCGGAGGAAACAGTCGAGAAAATAGGTCCGTTGCTTACTTTTGCTGTAGCATTTTGGCACATTGATTTTAAAGTGAAATTCCACGAAATCAGCGGGGCGTATAGTAAACATTTTCCACTCATTAATGCAGGAAATATTTTCCAATTTAAACAGACCGCGCTAGAGCTCGTTTCAGAAGTGTAGGCGCACCAAAACCATAATCTTTGGCGCTTTTTCAACATTTATTCCTTCAAATCAATACCGAATTTGCCCCTGAATTTATTATTTTGTGTTTAAAGTGTTCCTCTTTGAAAATTGAACACTCCATTTAATTTTCATTCATTTTCATCGAGTAATATCAGAAATAATGTTGACGAATTTCAAAGATTATCGGTCTAGGTGCGCCTACACTTCTGAAACTGCCTCTACACTCCACAGTATCTTCACCGACATACTACTTCTAACTTTACATACGGAAGCAACGTACAACTTATGTGAACATCACCATTACCTCAAAATGTTGGATTTTCTATATTCAAGGGTGGTTTCACGATAACGGGAAGATGTAGTTGAGCCTTCAACTCTTGAAAATTAAAAAATTATCAAATTTAATTTTTTTTTGATTTCTTCAATGTATGGGTGGCAAACATCACAATCCAATCCCGGCACGGAAAATTTTCACTTTGTACTTTAGTTTTGAATAGATATATGAATAATAAACCCAAAAATTAAAGTAATTCTCTGTGAGTATTATGCGATCACTTACTCCTATCTCCAACAGAATCGATTTAATTCAGTAAATCAGTAAGTATAAAAGAGGTAAAATATTAGTCTGAATGATAAGCAGAAGCCCCATACATCTTGATACAGCAACTGGAATGATACTTAGATGCGTTTATATAATCTAATATCAACCCCTTTCGATTGTGTTCTTTTTTATTTGTTGGCTACTATGACTTTCAAAAGAAAATATCCCTGTCAAAATTATCATTGTAAATTTTTCCGTTTTTTTTTTTTTTTTTTTTTTTTTTTTTTTTTTTTTTTTTTTTTTTTTTTTAAATATAAGTTGCGATTTTTTGAGACGTACTCTAGAATGGGCATTCTGCTTATTCCTTGAACTTTTGACAGTCACACAATTTGGTAATCAGTGTGATAAATTCCAAGGCAATGATAATTTTTTCCCCTGTTATTTCCCCCCCCCCCTCAAACAGTGAAATCAGACGTAAAACCACTGCTGTTTAACTTGTTATCCTTTACATATCCATCCATAGCCCCTGGGGACATTCATTATCGGGAAATCACCCTTAAATACTTACATGAAATTTTCTCTGCATTTGCTGCCTGGTTTTTCTAGTGTGCAGAAGATAATGCAAAAATTGTGTTTATCTAAACGTATAACAAACGGTGTAATTACGTTGCCTCCAAAAAAGAATCTACTGTTTTGTGAGCCTGCCTGATGATATCTGCCTCAATGGGTCTGTTGCAAGGGTCTGAAATGTTATGTTTTTGATCAAGAAAATTATACTACTTGATGAGCTGAGAACAATGGTACCTTTGGTTTTTTCCTAAGTGTCCTGACTTTGGAGATACACACGTGTAAAGTTGCAAAAAACTTGTGTGCGTAGTGACGTCCCAGGTCCCTAAGCGGAATTCCCATTTAAAACAATGTATTTTGGGCCAAAATCTCATCTCCGGAACAATGGGACTTAATTAGAAACCAAAGGCATCTTTGTTCTCAGCTCATCAAGTACTTTCATTTTCTTTAAATAAAAAACTCCGCAGCATTTCAGACCCTTGCAGCTGCTCCATTCTAATTATTCACATCATTACACTGGCGCAACCAGGATCTCTTCCATCTCTCTCATTGCCCATGTGAATGCATGAGTAGGAAAAGGACAGAAGGAGGGGGTTTTATCCCTTTGTCCATCCTTGTCTAACATACGTTTCTTAATGGATAAAAGGGAGAGATGAAGAAACTCTCGGTGCGCTACTGCGTCATTAAATAGAATGTGTGCTTTTTCTATGAAAATAACCTGTCGGTCGGTCCAGTCAGGATGTCCTTGGAAGAGAGAACACCTGATTTTTTTATGAGCTATCCTGGTGGACACGACCTCAATTATAATACTTTTGAATAGGATCCATTGGCGTCATCAGAAAGTGATTTAATGAGTCGAGGACTGTCTTTTAATTATGTCTAAGTGCACATGCAAGTTCAAGCCCCCCCCCCTTTTTTTCAAGAAGGACTTGAAAATCGGACGAAGTGAAATTTCAAAGCAGCTAGGGAAAAAACGATGACTCTTGCCACAATAATCCTTTTAGTCAAGTCCTCTTTTTGTATCTCCTTGACCCGTGAGAAGCAAATGAATTAAAAAGGTCACCCGTAAGTACCTACGTAATAATCCTTGATATTGCCGAAGGATCTCCAACCGTCTTTATTGCTCTTTTTCGGGATCGCAAATGTTATTTTAACACATTTTAACATATCTTCCTTCTCATTAATATTCATCATCTATCTTTTTTTCTTGCAAAATCTCCGCTTCGCATACTGTCGTGAACAATAAAACCAATGCGCTTCATTATGGCGAGGGATCATAACATAACAGGTGTGTACTTCAAAATCCTAACGAGCCCGCAATAATTTCTTAGAAAGAGCGCAGCTGCTGTAAAATTTCCTGTCTTAAACATAATAGGCCTATCGCGTCATTATAGAGTTCTCATTCATAAAACAGCAGGTGTGCAGTTCGAAATCCTAACTAGCCCGCAAGAACAATTTCTTAGAAGAGTGCGTAGCTGCGATTTCCTGCCTGGAACAATAGTTGAACCAAAATGCGTTATTATAGAGGGCTCATAAAAAACAGCAGGTGTGTAGTTCCCAGGAAATGTTAACAAGTCCGCAAGAAC
>VMOF01000035.1:65420166-65517666 GCA_011764245.1 Trialeurodes vaporariorum
CCGCTCCACATATTATTCTGAAGTAGTTGTGTTTGCGGTCAAGATAAACGCTGTGCCAAATTTGTAGTCTTTGTAGTTTCTACGATTGATCTATTTACTCAAACCGTTCGGTGGACCAACTGATTTGGCTAAGTTTAATTGCTTATTGCTCTTTCATTACAATAGTTTATTATGAATATATTTGCGCAGGTGAATGGTGATCATAACCTGTGCACCGTTTTAGTACAGCGATATCGTATGGATTGCCGTTTGGTAACCACTGGTTCCAAACAAACTCTAATTCAATGTATTAACCCCGTAAGCGCATTTTTGAACGGAAATTTCGGCTATAAAACTGAGAGACTACAACGACTTTCTTGCAATAATTACAATTATTGTGAATTCCACGCCTTCGAAACCGCTTTTAGTGATGCATGAACCCGCGACAAAAACTGCCGGAATCGATTAAATATTTCAGTTTTTCGCAAGTATTTGTAGATTGAACGATTCTAACCTTAAAATTAATTAGAAAATGTAAAATATTTAATTGATTCCCGAAATTTTGGCTATCAAACCATGAATCATTCAGCATTTTCAAGTACATGGAATTTCCAATCGCTAAAAAGGTAGCATACATTTCTTGGTATAGCAGTGGGAATAATCACAATTACATTGAACCGGAGTTTGTTTGGAACCAGGACAGGGCCGGTCCCCAGATATCGATCAAAGCTATATTTTTGTATCGTTCCACCAAAACAGAATTTCGACAAATTTTTTTATGCGTGAGATTTTATGGAATAGAATTGAACGGGTTTGTTTGGTCCAAAGGAACTGCGACCGGAGTACCTACCGACTATCGAGAGTGGTTCACTTTTTCCGTTCTGTTTCGATGGAAAGCACCAACAGCGATTTAAAAAGTGGAGCGATTGATTGTGTTCCATCGAGTCCTTGTTAAAAAAAAAATAAAAACAAAAAAACAAAAAAAAAACAAAAAAACAAAAAAAAACGATTTACCGTCTTTTACTGTCACCTACCATCACACTATGATTTGAGATCGTCAAAAAGAGGCCAGAAATTAGAAAGTAAACATCTCATCAATTTATCATTCATGAAGTTTCAAGACTTCTTCTAACTGCAAAAAAAAAGAAAAAATAAGAAAATAAAGTGGTTTAAACCTAGAAACAGTGGCGGCTCGTGAAGAGCGATATATCTACATCTACTCCATTTAAAACTATAGAAAAGTATCGATCGCCAGGGGGTGCTATTGAACCCCCCGGGATATCGATACTTTTCTATAGTTTTAAATGAAGTGGACATCGATATATCGCATTTCACGAGCCGCCACTGCCTAGAAATGCCACTGGAAAGTATTGATTTAAGCTTAATAGGTCGAAAACGATCATTTTTGATGAATTTTTTCAATGATTTTTACCACTTTCCTTCTCGATCTCAGAACATTGTGCATCAAGTAGAATATCGTAGGTAGGGGTCATTTCACGAAAGATGGCAGATGACGGATCGGGTTTCCTGCACATTTGGTGTGCTCTCGCATTGAAATTAAGACTTAGAAACACTAAGACTTCTATTAACACTAAAATACTACTAGCTAGCTACTCATAATAAAATAACACTAAAAGTCCTTACAAAAACAAAAACTTGCATAAGCAGTAAACAAGGCTGCCTGTCATCTGCCAACTCTCGTGAAATGACCCCTAGTAAATGGCGAGTAAATGAGTTATTTAAAAAAAAAAAAAAAAAAAAAAAAAAAAAAATGTATGAAAAAAATATGTAAGTATGAATAATTATGAAAAAAGTTTTGTTTACATCAGTCACCGCAGGCTTTGCGAAAATTTGCCGAAAAGCAAATCACGAGGCAAAAAATTGTAATGTCAGGGCTGACAACACCGCGCCGCGTAATAAGTTTGGAAGGGAACTTCACACACATACACCCACAGGGACGGGGAATCGCTGGATGGCGAATGGGTGGAGGGCTGAAGGGGTGGGAGGTTTGCTAAGCTATCTGAGGTTCGGTATCGATCTGGTTGTCATGGTAACAGGGGGCTCAGATTCCCATCACCGAGTACAATGTAGAGCCAGTAACAATTCGCCAGCCCGGGATGCTATTCCTCTCCCACCACCCCCCCTCAAACCACCCCCAACACGAACCCCACCCGCACCCCCCTCTGCTCCCTCTCAACCCTCGCCCTCACTCGCACTTTATTTCAGCCCCATAAATTCCCCCGAAACGCATGCACGCAAACACATTATTTATTTATCTATTATGAATATGTATCTATATACATATATACCCCCAGCTCGTATCTTTGATATCCTTTTGATTTTTTTTTTTTTTTTTTTTTTTTATTTATTTATTCATTTTAATTGAAAAAGTTTTGAGGGAAATTAATGAAGACACATACTCCCTTTAAAAAGTTGCACGCGATCCACCGATCCTTATTATTCGGTTTAAATTGGACGAATCCAAATCCAGAATTCAGGGGACCCCCACGCTTTTAAATTATTTGCCTCTATATTTCACGCGACGTGACGCGACACGCCCATCATTGAACGTTTTTTTATTTGATATCTTTCCGTATACATTTTGGATGTTCGATTTTGAAATATAATGCGTGTTTCATTCATTATGTGCTCTATTGTGCTCAGGGGCGGATTTACATCTCTTGGGGCCCTACGAAATTTTGAATTTGAGGCCCCCAAGAAAAAGAGTATTCCTGAGGCATCCACCTGGGGGGTCTTACAATTAGAGCATCCACCAAAAAGGAGGGAGGTTTAAGGGTTCTCCCCCTTATTTTTGTTTTTGTTTTTTTGTTTTTTTGTTTTTTTAAAGAAGGCATTGGATGTCGGTTTTAAACTTTTTTTTCCCCAGCAAAGGTGTTATATTATTTTATCTTTTTGCCTTTCTTTCCCGCCCTTCTCTCTCTCTTTTCCTCTCTTTTCCTCTGTTTTTCTCTATTTTTCTCTCTTTCTCTATCTATGTCTCTCTCTTTCTCTCTTTTCCCTTCTATTTCTCTCCTTTTCTCACTTTTTCTTTATTTCTCCATATTTCTCTCTCTGTTTCTGTCTTTTAATTCTCTTCTTCCTCCCTTCGAAAAGTGAGGCCTTCTTAGGTCTGAGGCCCTACGCAGTTGCGTATTTTGCTTAATGGTAAATCCGCTCCTGATTGTGCTCCAAAATGAACGAGTTCTTTCATAATTGAAATTAATAATTCTTAAATTCTAGTATTATTATACCATAAGAACCGCGGAGAATCTAGCACTTTTACCAGAAAATTCTGGTCGTACTTGAAGAATGTGGACACAGCACAAGAATTTCCTCAACATTTTCAAGAACTATGGTACAAACATTAGAAATTCTGGTAAAAGTACTTTCCCCTACCTTCGTTCACAAATTATTGTGCTTCTTAAAAGTTTGCTATCTCTTTTTTTCAGTATTTAGGAAGATTATTATTGTTCCAAAGTACACCTAAGTATTCTGAATAGCGATTACCTGAAATATGATCAAGATTATATGTATTATCGCGTACTTATGTAAGTGATATTAAGTAATCGATTGCCGAAATTTCGACTCCTCAAATTTTAAATAAATGGATGGCTGACTGGGAGAAGCAATGTCACCGACGGTAATGTCAAATACTGAAACTTTCAGTCGCGTAATCAGACGGCTATATTTGCGTTCAAGCGCTTTTTTAGGCTGAAACCATTTTTTTCTAAATTTTCAAACTCTTCTCATTATATGACTAGGAAAGTGTAATAATTTGTTTTCTCCTCTACAGGATAGCAGATAAAAAGATGAAATAGGCTGAGTGGGCAGGAGTGTAATTTCAAAAAAATTCCGGGGAGGGGCAAATTTCCCTGACCTTCCGACAAATCTAAGGGAAATGCATTCAAATTCCCGAATAAGATAAATTTTCCCAAAAATATTTGAGGCTTAATGGAGGAAGATTGTGATTTTTATACACTTCCTAAACGTTTCTCACAGCTTGTGGAACGGAACACGGTAATGAGCACTATTCAATTTTTATCTGAACGAAAACTAGTTGAAAAACTATGCTTTTAGCCAATCCAATTGGAGTGTCTTAAGATGATTCCACGGTCGACTAGTACCAATTGTAGACCCCACGTCGCGCTGCTCAAAAAGTCAACAGTTTTTGGCTAAAATTGACGAATTTCCGCTAAAAACAAAAATAAGAGGAACGTCAGCACCTGCGAGTATACTTCAGGAAGATACCCTAAAAGTTTTAAGTTGAAACACTCAAAAGTAAAGCCGGAAATTATGAAATAAGAAAATTCCTATAAGCCTCAATGAGTGCGAGTGAGGCAGATAGACGTATTATCCCTCGCACTCACTCTCACTTGCTTAAGCTTATGGCGAAATGAATTTCCAAATTTACGACTGCAATTCTTCACCAATTTCGCTCGTTTTGGGCTCAAAAAATCCTTAAATTTTCTTTGCAGGTGCTGACGTTATTGGATTTTGCGTTTTTTCTTTGGTTTCAGTTTAAAACGCCAAAAACAAGACTTTTCCGAAAAGCGACTAGTGGCGCTATCTATCGAATTGAAATCTGGAAAAGTTTCGCCTGGAATCATCTTAAGAGACCAGTTCCATCAATTGACTGCACTCGTGTGGATAATGTTCACGCCGAACTGAATTTTTCACATTTCACGCAAAGGAGGAACTTCAGTTCAATCAATAGGAAACCAGAGACATGTTCCGGTCTTCGTAGGCCTCGTCAGTCGCGTCGTCAGTCTGATGCAGCTGTTGACTGAACGACTAATCTGACTAAAATTTTTATCTGGACTTTTCATTTTTGAATGGTGGCAGGTCTATTAGGGGGTTGGTTTAAGAAATCATTCAAAAGTTGCAATCAAACTATAAAAGGCAACCCTAAATGATAAGTAACAAAAACCAACGGTAAGTTTCAAAACACAGAGATCGACTCAAATAACCAACGAGCTATACATTTATATAGAGTGGCGGTTTAATGGGTAACCTGCATAACCACCATGGGGCCAATTTTTAGGTTAGGTCGAAGCGAGTAATGTGTCCATTTATTCCCGTGTATTTTGGATGTGGCGCGACGCACAGTAGATCGGAACATGCTTTGATCCATTGATTTCTTTGATTTCTGCAATATCCCGTATTTATTGAGAAATCGCATATAACGAGTATTAATAATCAACGCAATAAAAAAAGTCCGAATTTTCTTCGCAACAGTGATCCGCTAGGATTAAGTTTTTTTCTCGCGATGGCCCTATTATAAACCCACCGAGGGTGAGGGCGAGGTTAGCCTGCCGCCCGATTGTATTACTGATGTGTCTGGTTGTCGTCCTTAATTAATCTGATCGGATGTGTAGTGAGGCGTCGCGGATTATTATCGGAATCGTTTGGAGAAATGGATAGGATATCGTGCCAGGAGGGGGAGGGGGGGGGCAAGCAACCGGAAGATGAGGTTAAAGTTTCCTCACAGTTATGTGGTTTTCCTTCTATATCCTTTTCGTTGCTATTCCTTCTTCATTTATCTCTCCTTCTTTTCTTTTCTGTTTCTCACTTATTTCCGCCTTCTCTTTTCCTTTTCCATCTCAGTTTCACTCGGTTTTAAGCACGAATTTTAGTCAGTGGCATAGCGTGCAATTTGGTAACGTTGCAGTTCGTCCATTTAAACCAATGAAAAAGATCGAAGTATTGGGTGTTCGCGGTGTAAAACATTGCATTCGACCTATATCATGGGTTTAAATGGACAAAATACAAAGTTGCTAAATTGCACCCAACGCTACTGTTTTTAGTTCGTTTGGTTATAGTGCAGTCTAGTTGTCAGTAATTAAATAGGCGTGAATTTTTATCATCTCTGTCTCAAATAAAGTACAGGAATTGATCATTCTTCAAAATGTCAACTATCAATATGATAGAGCTGGTAATAAAAAGGCGGAAACATTCGTGGTAAGAAACGAATATTCCCTCGTCAAACGTTCTACTAGTAGCGAATTAGTAAAATTCTAAAGTGCCAAACTTATCCGATGCACTTCAAATACTTGAAAATTTGCGCAATATTTAATTTTTCAAACCTGTTTTACCAGCTGAAGCGACGATATACTTGCGGGGAAAAGATACCTGGCCAGAATATGCAACACGCAACACACCTAATACACGTTTTGAATGGGATGCTGTGTATTGCTTATTGCATACCCTGGCTAGGTATCTGTGTCTCCGCTAGTGCATGGGAGACTTCGACGCTCGATCAGAAAAGTGAACGTGTTTATGTCGATTTTCACCACCCACTCCAGGCAGGGTCTCTGGATAGGAGCCGAGATTCGAGCATGGACATAATTTACGATGCCAGAGGGTCGATCTTTGAAATCATTAGATAAGGCTGGTAGACTGGACAAATGAAGGGATGCTATTGGTCCCTTTAAAGTGCTTATCACAAAGTAGAGCTCTTTAACCAAGTATCCCTTCGCCTCATTCGATGAGATATCGGCCAATTGAAACAAGCCGATAGCTTTTAAATGGGAAAATAGACTTACGAATAAACATGTGCAATGTGCATCTCTTGAGGCTTCCGTTCGCCAACATGGCAAAGGGTTCTCAAAAATTCCCCTCTGCTCTTACAGGGACATCATCTATGTTATTTTAAATAGGAAAATAAACTTACAAGCAGACTTGTTTATTTCGAAGGCTAGCTATTGCCAACAAGGCAGAGGGCTCTCAAAACTGCCCGTCTGCTCTTCCGAAGCATCTACTGTGTTGTTTTATAAGGGCAAATAGACTTGTGAGCAGACCTGTTTAAATCTTGCTACCGCCAACATGGCAGAGGGCTCTCAAGACCTCCCCTCTGCTCTTCCGGAGCATCCCCTGTGTTATTTTATATGGGGAAATAGACTTGCGAGCAGACCCGTTCATCTCGGAGGCTTCTTAACGCCAAACACGCAAATGGCTTTAAAAACTTACTCTGCTCTTCAGGGCCATCGTCTTTGTTATTTTGAACAGAAAAATAGACTTCCGACTAGACCGGATCATCTCGGAGGCTTTCTAATGTCAACATTGCCAAAGGACCCTCAAAACCCCCTTTCTGCTCATCGGTTTTATCCTCAGTGTTAATGCAAATGTGAAAACAAACTTAAGAGCAGACGCGTTCATCTGGGGGGGGGGGATCCTTAATCCTTACATCAACATGGCAAAGGGGCCGTAACTACTCCTCTTGGGCCCCGGCCAAGATAAGTTACGGGAACTCGAGGTCCCGAGCCACTCTATATTATTGGATGATGTGAGAGGGAGAGGGTTTCGCCCCAAAATAATCAGAATTCGTTGGGGGTCCCCCAAGCCTCGAGGGAGTGTCGCGGCTGCCTTTTGCAAGTTACGGCCCTGACGAGGGAGGTAATAAAAATGGTCATAAACTCATTTTCTGTACCTTTTAGCACAGAATAATACAATCAGAAGGGAAACTCCCATAAGAGCCAATGGAAACAAGATTTGGAATTTACTGGCACAAACTGGCAACTGTGCCTACTCACTTCTCAAGATGGCGGACATGCTTTTTCAGGCTATACAACCAATCACAACTCAGCCAGTTGCCGAAGATCTGCCGAAGATTGCCGAAGATACTCACTTTCGAACATGGCGGCCCGAACTAAAGAATGTTTCAAAATGAATTAGAGTTTCCCTTCTGATTGTATTATTCTGTGCTTTTAGTTTTACAGAATGTCAAACTCCTGATGTCATCATATTCGACTGCGCTCTGCCTTCAGTCCATTGCAATCGTCAGACTCATCGTGGCATATTTTAAATAACACAATTTTTTTCTTATTTTCTTTTCAAAAAAGGAACCCGAATAAGAACGCAAGCAAAAAAAAAGGTCGCCACTTTTCAAAAGTCCCCCCCCCCACTTTTCAAACCCGCGCCACGCCTATGCAACTCATGGCTATTGAACAAGGGCATATGTGTACCTAATAATTCCAAGGCTCTACTTGTGACCCCTCTACCGATTCAGCTGTGCAAATGGAGTCGATCGCTCTCAAGGGTTTTCATATCTTTTGCAACTAGGGCCGCTCCACTGGCAACTCATGGCTATGCAACATGGGTAAAAAGGTGATGTTACCAAAACCCCGCTTGTGGCCCCTCTATCGATTCAGCTGTGCAAATGGAATCGATCGCACTCAAGGATTTTCATGTCTTTTGCAACTTGCGCCGTTTAACTTGATGTCGCTAATTTTTACGGAGACATGCAGTTGCGTCGGAAGATTTTTTTTCATCCCTACTTTTTTCCTTCCAATGAAATTATGAAGTGGTCTCTTTGCGATTTATGACTTATTTATGATTTATTGATCAGTTGTCTAGGACTATAATTTGACACCGTGATTTTGGTTTCCATATTTTATTTGGATCATACTCTCACAAATTTTTCGAATTATTTCTTAAACGTAAAATGGGTCTGTTGCTTACTTTTACTGCAACAGTATGGCACGTTGATTTGTATGTATGATTTCACGAAAATAACGATGCGCACATTGAAAACTTTTAAGATGCACTCATTACTCTAGGAAATCCTTTCCATTTCAAACATCCCAGGCTACACTTTACATTTACACTATTTGCACCGACATACCTACTACTTTGTAAACAGATCAAGCGTGTTTATTCACCTTTACATCATCGCGACCACAAAGGGTTGGAATTTTTACCTTAATACATTGACTGATCTAGCATTCTCGCAACTGCGCAATTTTTCAATTCGAATGTAAGTATGATAAACAATCGATTACTACTGAAAAGGCTATGGTGGCCTTTAACGAATCAATTATTTCTCATGCAATCAAAAGGGAAAAATACACTTTTGCCAGATTCCTGGATCTGCTAATGTCTAATTAGTAATTACATGAAATATTGGCTGCATTTGCTGTCGGTCTAATCTGGCTTATCAAAGATTACTAAATAATACAAGAATTATTGTATGCAGCTAAACGAAATCTTCGTCTGTTTGTTAGTTCTGTTGATGTTTACATAAACGCAATGGCTTCGTCTTTGTAGTTGTATGTCGGTACCAAATAATAGTTTCGAATATTGCGCGGATTGCTTGAAATGGAAGCAATTTCCTTGATTAATGAGTGGATTTTGAAAGTTTGTAATGTGTGCATGATTATTTTCGCAGAATTTTTACGTTAGAATTTAGGTGTAATATTACTATAGCGAAAATATGCGACAGACCCGTCAGACAAAACTGAAATCATGTCCAAAGTTTAGGCAAACTATAGTGAACAATGGATGGCAGTCTGGAACTCAGCGTCTAAAAATGGGGCTTTTGCAAAGTTTCGCTATAAGCAAATAAATGGTCCTATTTGATGAAAAAACCAGCGAAAATTAGGAAAATCCCACTCAAATAGTCTAAAATTCAATAATACCTAAACTCACAAAACTGCTTTAACGGCAAGATCGCAATGGCGGAGAGACACAGGTATCATGGGAGATTCCTATCTAGTTTGTCACTTTCTTTACGGAAACACAGAGGTATGTCTCAAATTAGATAGGAATCTCCCATTATACCTGCGTCTCTCAACCATTAAGCCCGATTCTAAAAGATGATGAATGATTTTATAGTGTACTCATCATCATTTCTACAGGTTTTCATGCAACAATCAACTTTTCAATCGCCTCACAGTGTGTAATTTCGGCAATCTAGCGCCCGAAAACCTCCAAAAAGTATATTGGCAGATCATTGAAAGAATATCTGATATTGACAAATTAGAAGTACGTGGAGCAAGAAAATAGCATCATATATATGACCATAAAGCACCTTTTAAAGGGTAGGGGGGGTCCTCAAATTCATTAAATTTAGTGAACACGAATCATACATCAGCCCGCGAATCTCAGAAACACAACGGAAAAAAACAATAAACATAGATAGATTCAAATGAAATTTTCGCATGATGTACTCAAAAATACTCGACTTTCCAATAAATCAAAAGAAAGCTGAGAGTCTCAACTTTCTTTATCTGGAAAGACATCCTGCGAATTTTTGCGATTTTAAAAGTTGCGAGCATAAACGTGAACGTCATAATCGATCGGTTTTTTCTGCAAATCTGAGAAATGTAAAATAAACCGTAAACATGGATAGATTCAGATGAGACTTTCGCATGATGTACTCAAAAATACTCGATTTTCCTTTGTGTTAAAAGAAAGCTGAGAATCTCTGCTTTCTTTATCTGGAAAGACATCCTGCGAATTTTTGCGATTTTAAAAGTTGCGAGCATAAACGTGAACGTCATAATCGATCGGTTTTTTCTGCAAATCTGAGAAATGTAAAATAAACCGTAAACATGGATAGATTCAGATGAGAATTTCGCATGATGTACTCAAAAATACTCGATTTTCCTTTGTACTAAAAGAAAGCTGAGAGTCTCTAGTTTCTTTATCTGGAAAGACATCCTGCGAATTTTTGCGATTTTAAAAGTTGCGAGCATTAACGTGAACGTCCTAATCGATCGGTTTTTTCTGCAAATCTGAGAAATGTAAAATAAACCGTAAACATGGATAGATTCAGATGAGAATTTCGCATGATGTACTCAAAAATACTCGATTTTCCTTTGTATTAAAAGAAAGCTGAGAGTCTCTGCTTTCTTCACCTGGAAAGACATCCTGCGAATTTTTGCGATTTTAAAAGTTGCGAGCATAAAAAAAGGCAAAGTTGATCTGTTAGTTCTGTGCTTCTCAGAAACGCAGTATTAAAAAACAAGTAAACATCATTAGATTCAGATGAGAATTTTGCATGATGTACTCAGAAATACTCGATTTTCCTTTATATTAAAAGAAAGCTGAGAGTCTCTGCTTTCTTTACCTGAAAAGACATCCTGCGAATTTTTGCGATTTTAAAAGTTGCGAGCATAAAAGTGATCTCATAATCTATCCATGTTTTCGGTTTATTTTACATTTCTCAAATTTGCAGAAAAAACCGATCGATTAGGAACTTCACGTTTATGCTCGGAACTTTTAAAATCGCAAAAATTCGCAGGATGTCTTTCCAGATAAAGAAACTAGAGACTCTCAGCTTTCTTTTAATACAAAGAAAAATCGAGTATTTTTGAATACATCATGCGAAATTCTCATCTGAATCTATCCATGTTTACGGTTTATTTTACATTTCTCAGATTTGCAGAAAAAACTGATCGATTATGACGTTCACGTTTATGCTCACAATTTTTAAAATCGCAAAAATTCGCAGGATGTCTTTCCAGATAAAGAAAGTAGAGACTCTCAGCTTTCTTATAATAGAAAGGAAAATCGATTATTTTTGAGTACATCATGCGAAATTCTCATCTGAATCTATCCATGTTTACGGTACGTATATTTTACATTTCTCAGATTTGCAGAAAAAACCGATCGATTATGACGTTCACGTTTATGCTCGCAACTTTTAAAATCGCAAAAATTCGCAGGATGTCTTTCCAGATAAAGAAAGTAGAGACTCTCAGCTTTCTTTTAATACAAAGGAAAATCGGGTATTTTTGAGTACATCATGCGAAATTCTCATCTGAATCTAATGATGTTTACTTGTTTTTTAATAGTGCGTTTCTGAGAAGCGCAGAACTAACAGATCAACTTTGCCTTCTATTTATGCTCGCAACTTTTAAAATCGCAAAAATTCGCAGGATGTCTTTCCAGATAAAGAAAGTAGAGACTCTCAGCTTTCTTTTAATACAAAGGAAAATCGATTATTTTTGAGTACATCATGCGAAATTCTCATCTGAATCTATCCATGTTTACGGTATATTTTACATTTCTCAGATTTGCAGAAAAAACCGATCGATTATGACGTTCACGTTTATGCTCGCAACTTTTAAAATCGCAAAAATTCGCAGGATGTCTTTCCAGATAAAGAAAGTAGAGACTCTCAGCTTTCTTTTAATACAAAGGAAAATCGGGTATTTTTGAGTACATCATGCGAAATTCTCATCTGAATCTAATGATGTTTACTTGTTTTTTAATAGTGCGTTTCTGAGAAGCGCAGAACTAACAGATCAACTTTGCCTTCTATTTATGCTCGCAACTTTTAAAATCGCAAAAATTCGCAGGATGTCTTTCCAGATAAAGAAAGTAGAGACTCTCAGCTTTCTTTTAATACAAAGGAAAATCGATTATTTTTGAGTACATCATGCGAAATTCTCATCTGAATCTATCCATGTTTACGGTATATTTTACATTTCTCAGATTTGCAGAAAAAACCGATCGATTATGACGTTCACGTTTATGCTCGCAACTTTTAAAATCGCAAAAATTCGCAGGATGTCTTTCCAGATAAAGAAAGTAGAGACTCTCAGCTTTCTTTTAATACAAAGGAAAATCGGGTATTTTTGAGTACATCATGCGAAATTCTCATCTGAATCTAATGATGTTTACTTGTTTTTTAATAGTGCGTTTCTGAGAAGCGCAGAACTAACAGATCAACTTTGCCTTCTATTTATGCTCGCAACTTTTAAAATCGCAAAAATTCGCAGGATGTCTTTCCAGATAAAGAAAGTAGAGACTCTCAGCTTTCTTTTAATACAAAGGAAAATCGGGTATTTTTGAGTACGTTATGCGAAATTCTCATCTGAATCTAATGATGTTTACTTGTTTTTTAATAGTGCGTTTCTGAGAAGCGCAGAACTAACAGATCAACTTTGCCTTCTATTTATGCTCGCAACTTTTAAAATCGCAAAAATTCGCAGGATGTCTTTCCAGATAAAGAAAGCAGAGATTCTCAGCTTTCTTTTAATACAAAGGAAAATTGAGTATTTTTGAGTACATCATGCGAAATTCTCATCTGAATCTATCCATGTTTACGGTTTATTTTACATTTCTCAGATTTGCAGAAAAAACGGATCGATTAGGACGTTCACGTTTATGCTCGCAACTTTTAAAATCGCAAAAATTCGCAGGATGTCTTTCCAGATAAAGAAAGTAGAGACTCTCAGCTTTCTTTTGATACATTGGAAAGTCGAGTATTTTTGAGTACATCATGCGAAAATTTCATTTGAATCTATCTATGTTTATTGTTTTTTTCCGTTGTGTTTCTGAGATTCGCCGGCTGATGTATGATTCGTGTTCACTAAATTTGATGAATTTGAGGACCCCCCTACCCTTCAAAAGGTGCTTTATGGTCATATATATGATGCTATTTTCTTGCACCTTGTACTTCTAATTTGTCAATCTCAGATATTCTTTTAATGATCTGCCAATATACTTTTTGGAGGTTTTCGGGCGCTAGATTGCCAAAATTACACACTGTGCGCCTGTGGCAAAAGTTTGCAAGAGCCCCATTGAGGATTTTACTACCTGCCAAGTTAAGGAATAAATTATGGTCAAATTGAAATTCAAGGTCTTATGAAATAGGCCTTATCATCGAGATGAAGGGCGGTATATTTCGTCTAAATAACTTGATTTATCGGCCGTAAAATATAAAATGCTGCCCCGTGCCCCGTGCCCCGTGCCCCGTGCTCCGTGCTGTGACTGCAACCGGCAAAACGCGGGAGAGCCGGCCCCACCCCGCCGCGTGGCGATGGCGTGGCGTGGCGGCCGGATTTTCCATCCTCCCTCCCCCTCTCCTCTTCCTCCTCTCTAAGTCCACAGGAAGAGAGAACTGCTAATTAATTGAAGGAGATTGGGCTTACAGTTGAGCTACAGAGTGGCTCGCTCTCGCGGAAAAAGCCACAGTTGTCATACTTCAACTTCAAACCTAAAAACCACCGGTTAGTGCCGATTGAGAGCAATGCGAGGGTCCGGGGATCGTTTCAGGAGACTTGGCATCGACCACAGGGAGGAAAGAGAGAGCGAGAGAGCGAGAGAGAGAGAGCGGAGAGAGCTGTGGCAGCGTCAGATCAATATCGTCGTTGCCATGACAACCTCCTGGACCAGCCGAGCAGACAGGGTGACGCTGCTTCATCTCCTTTCCATCCCTCCCGGCTACCCTCAGGACGCGTCCCGTCAGTCTCTCCCCCCCCCCATCTCCATCCCCATCTCCAACCTTGCCTCAAACCACCAGTCGCCTCCCACTCTCCCCCCCCCACACCTCTTCAGCAGCCCTCTCATCATTTGCATCCCGATCCAGTCCCAACCCCAACCCCCTTTCCTTCCCGTCCCTTCCCTTCACTCCTCAAGCAAACCCTTTTCCATTACTTTTTCGCATTCTTCTTCTTTCTCCGCCCTTTTAACAAAAGGAAAACAAGTGCTACATTTTCATTAAAAGATGGTGCACACCCAGCAATAGAATAGGAAATATTCAGGGTCGAAACAAATCGATTTTTTTTTTTTTTTTTTTTTTTTTAAGGAGAGAAATCTCTCGCCCGAAACTTGAGAGCCCGCACCTGATCTACCCTTTTTTCCGTATTATTTTCTTTCCAACTGAATAGTTAGACACACGCTTGAGATTGGTAAGACTTGAAGGAATCGACGCTTTTTTGTTGCTTTCGGGCGGGGCTTCAATGATCTAAGAATATTTCTTCAGAGGAGGCTCGTGTAGGTAATGTGGCAGAAACGGACTCGCCCCCTATTTAAAGCTACGCAAAACAATCGAATTGCATGGGATTCACTGAATCCCTGAGAAATGGAGCTGTTGCAAACTTTTGCTACAGGCTTGTTAATAGTTGATAATGGGGTAAAACCCTGTAAAAATAACGATTAGCGCACTAAAAAATCGCGAAATCCACTCCTAAACTCACAAAATGCTTTTAGACGCGAGACCGTAATGGCGGCCGGGGCCGAGGTTTGCATTGGGTTCCCTATCTTCAATCAGCGCCATCTACACGAGGTGTTCTCGCAACACCACACAAGAAGAAGAAGAAGCATACAATTGCCATAAGAAAACCGCGGCCGCCATTACGGTCTCGCGTTTAAAAGCATTTTGTGAGTTAAGGAGTGGATTTCGTGATTTTTTAGTGCGTAAATCATTATTTACGCATAATCATTATTTTTACAGGGTTTTACCCCACTATCAACTATTAATAAGCCTGTAGCAAAAGTTTGCAACAGCTCCATTGATACTTTTGTGTAGGTTCAAATGGTATTAAGACATCGTTGCCAAATCGTACGACTCTTCCCGCCCAAATAGGAGTATCAAGATTTTGAAGATTTTTCAGGAGAACAACAAAAAAAATTGATTCGACAAACAGGGGCGTCATTTCGAGTTCGGCTTGGGGGGGGGCAAAAATCTGATGACCTTTTTTCCCCCCTCATCAATATATAATTTTAGAGTCATAGAGCCGGCGCGGCGGCTTGGGGGGCAAAAATCTGATGATCAATATAATTAGTTCCCGTTTTTGAGCCTGACTTCAAATCCTTGGGGGGGGGGGTTGCCCACCCTGCACCCTGCCCCCCTCAAATGACGCCTCTGTTGACAAAGATATATACATATATAACCTTGGTACGCCTTTCCGTTTTTGCTCAGCAACTCGAAAAATATTCAGAAGTGAGCTTTCAAATAGTATGCTCAATCGAAAGAGTGCCGTCGAATACACACGAATCAAACACTATTTAACTCAAAATGTCAACATTTGATGATACGCCCTTTTCCGTGGCCCAGCGACAAATAGATAAACCACTAGAAATGTAGAGGTATGGAAGTACAATCAGTACCTAGCATACGTTCTGCGTCGAAAATATAAAGTTATTCTAGGCAAAACTTTTCCAGATTGCCCTGGTAAAAATGACGACTATACGACTATTCCAAAAACGACTATAAACATAGTTGCCGACTATAATCTATAGTTGGCCAACTATAAATCAACAGTCGGCCAACTATGTTTATAGTCGTTTTTGGAACGGTTATAGTCGTCATTTTTACCAGGGTGATTTCAATCCGATCGATGGCGCCCCTAGTCAATTTTACGAAGAAGTCGTGTTTTTGGCATTCTAAAAACAAAACAAAAAAAACAAAAAAAAAAAACAAAACAAAACAAAAAAAACCGCAAAATCCAAGAACTTGGGCACCTGCGTATTTGTTTTTATGTATTTATTGAACCCAAAACGAGTAAGTTTGGTTGAGAATTAAAGTAGTAATTTAAGAAAATTCATTTCGCCATGATCTTCGCAAATGCGAGTGATATATTATGCTTATCTGTCTCACTTCCACTCATCGTGGCTTATTGGAATTATTTGTATATTTCCATAATTCCGGCCTTGTTTTTGAGAGTATTTCAGCTTGAACTTGTAAGGGTATCTTCCTGAAGTATGCGCTTTCAGGTGCCCTAACGTTCCTCAAATTTGTACTTTTTGCGTTTATTTTCATAAATTTTAGCCAAAAATTGTTGACTTTTTAAGCAGCTCAACGTCGACGTGGTGTCAACACTTCCGCACGTTCGGACTAATCGGCCTTGCAATCATCTTAACGCAACCGGCATTACACGTAAAACTAACGCACTCACACCCTTTCGTTCCTTTCCCTTTGTTTTATCTCGAAATAAAGAAAGGTTTGGACTACGTGTCGCGCGGGTTGCGTTGAATCGTCGACGCAGGAGCCGGATGCCACTCTTTGTTTAAGTACAATCGACGAATTGAAGAAATGGCAGACGACGCAACGCCTTATACTCTTACAGATGTTGGTTCAGGTATAGACTACCTTAAAATTGCCTAACTGAGCCAAAATCAACCGAATCTTTCGATATTACGTACCTAATGGAGCTGTTGCATACTTTTGCTATAAGCGCTTTAACTGTCGATTCCAGTGTAAGAACCTCAAAAATTAGCGAAGGCAGCACTAAAAACTTCCGGAACCCACTCCTAAACTCAGTAAAGTTGTTGAGAGTGAAGAGTGAAACTCTTCTCAGGACTTACAATGGGACTCTTGCGAACTTTTGCTACACAGGATTAAAGAGTTGATTCTTGCATAAAAACCTGTGAAAATGACGATGAGTACACTAAAAAATCACGAAATTCACTCTCAGAATCGAGCTTAATGGCGGTTCGATGCAGGTATCATGGGAGATTCCTATCTAAATTGAGACATACTTCTGTGTTTCCTAAGAGAAAGTGGCTTATTAGATAGGAATCTCCCATGATACCTGCATCGAACCGCCATTACGATCTTGCCATTTATGTAGTTATGTTGGTTTATTGCTGAATTTTAAACTTTCTCAGTGTGATTTTCGTGATTTTCGCTGGTTTTTACATCAGAATGGACTGTTCATTTGCTCACAGCAAAAGTTTGCAAGAGCCCCATTAGAGCTACCTGAGCGACTTAAAGCAATTTTGGGCAAAATATTATTTGGATATTACCCACATACTTTGAACTGAAAATTTTATTCGATATCGTGTCATTTTGAGCAAAAATTACATTCGACATTAAATTATTTGGACCACATAAATTACAATTGACATTAAATTATTTGGACGTAGGTAAGATGACACGGACCATTTTGTAACTTGGAGATAAAATTACATTGGATTTAGAATAAAATGCTTTGGCCATCTTTTCGAATGTGAGTTTCATTCCTTTTTTTTTTTTTTATACAAGTTTTATTAACACGACTATACAACATGAGTACAATAATTGTTTTTTTCTTATGATAAATAGTATAAAATAATTACAGTATGATTTTTTGTAAATATTTATGGATATAGTAAAATTTTCCTTAGTTTTATGTTCCTGAAAAAAAAAAAAAAACGAACGAGAGATAAAAATGATGATGACGATAATGATGACGATGATGATATGGAATGAAGGGATGAAAAGATGGAGGAAAGTGAAGTGAAGGTAAAGACAATTCTGAGTGGAGGAGGGAAAAAAGGAG
Source organism: Trialeurodes vaporariorum (assembly GCA_011764245.1). Classification (NCBI taxonomy): domain Eukaryota; kingdom Metazoa; phylum Arthropoda; class Insecta; order Hemiptera; family Aleyrodidae; genus Trialeurodes; species Trialeurodes vaporariorum. The sequence continues at coordinate 65,437,917 of VMOF01000035.1, forward strand.
AAAAAAGTTGACCCCCGTCCCTCAGATTTTATGATAATAATCCGAGGCCAGCTCAAAAGGCTTGCGCCGTTTGAGCCTTCTCAGGACATTGCTATTGTCCAGAAGGCGAATAGCTTCTATGTTCGGGTGAGAGTGTAGCCGAGCTTCGTACCTCTCAGCTATTTTTTTAATGTGGGTTCTGACGTCATCGACGCCTAGATCCCTGTGTATGTCAGAATTTCTGACATACCAGGGCGCCCCAACAATTTTCCTTAGGACCATATTCTGGAAGGTTTGAATAGGCCTCAGGTTACTATTTGCGGTGCACCCCCAAAGCTGGGAACCGTACGCCCATACTGGTCTCAATACCTGTTTATAGAGTAGGACCTTATTATCAACGGATAGTTTTGAGTCTGGCCTTAACAGCCAGTACATTTTCCTATATTTCAGACCTAGCTCAGCCCGTTTTTTCTTGACATGAGCTCTCCACCTTAATTTGGTGTCCAGTGTCAGGCCAAGATACTTCGCCGTGTCTGAATAAGGAACAGGATTGGGACCTAAGAATATTGGCATGTAGCCTACAACCCTGTTTGTTAATATGATATGCACAGATTTCTGGCGGTTAAGGGCAAATCGCCACCATTCCTTGGACATTCCTTCCAGCCACCGTTTTGGCGCCAGTCGACAGAACCAGTTTTTGGGTGATTAGTTGATGGTTCCAATCACCCTTTGTCATAAATTCTCAGGCAGTGATGGGCCAAAATAATTTTTTGAATAACCACGAATAATTAACTAAAATTATTCGCAGTATTCTCATGTTGTTCCTATGAGTAAATCAAAGTTTTGACACTACCAGCATACCAGCAGCGCCGGATTTAGGCACGGGCAACATGGGCCGTGGCCCAGAGCGGCAGATTTCTGGGGGCGGCAAATTTTTCACGGCAATTTTTTTTTTTTTTTTTTTTTTTTTTTTAATGGGTGCTGTCGTAAGTGCAGCTTCGAAAGTGGAACAGCTGACACGATGGTAGACGAGTAAAGAATATGCAAAGACTCAGAATTTTAAATTGCAGTGGCCACTTGAGGGCGCGGGGCGGGCGGCTCGGTGACATGACGGTGCCAGCGGCCGGCGCATCATTTCGTAGCCTAGCGTTTCATCTGAATTCAGGATTGTTGCTGATTTTCTTGCCGAAAACAACTGCATTGTTATCACCACTAAAATCCAAGTCATTTCGGGTAAAAGTATTGGGAAATCTCTCTAAAAATCACGTAATTTTGCACCTTAAGAAGGTAAAAATCACGAAAATTTCCAGTAGGCTGATTCTCCCTGTCTATTTCGTGGAAAGAGGAATTTTTGCGGTTTTTTCTAGTTTTTACTAATTTTTCGGCTGTAATAACCAGATTTACTTGGTCAGGGCACTTCCCTGGATGTTCAAGAGCGTTTCCGCGAAAAAACACTTTTTTCACAAAATTACGCGAAACACCAAAGGGTCCCCCCTTTCACATCGACCCAAAGTAAGCAAGGGTCCCTCCTTTGGTGTTACATATTTTGGTGTGTAATTTTGCGGAAAAAGTGGTTTTTCACAGAAACTCTCTAGAACATCCAAGGAAGTGCCCTGACCAAGTATATGTGGTTTTTACAGCCGAAAAATTAGTGAAAACTCGAAAAACCTAGGAAAATTTATATAAAAATCACGAAATTTTGCTCCTTTAAGACTAAGAGGTAAAAATCACAAAAATTTCCGGTCGTGGACCTCCAGACCCTCCCCAGCTGGACAGGGTTGCAAAATTGCTCGATCGATCAATACGTGGATCGCGTGAAAGTGAGGAAATTTGTCAATTTTTTTTTTTTTTTTACAGAAAATGTCTCAAATTTTCAAAAATATCGGTAAATTTGCGTACCCACATTGTTTAAATGTTAAAATAAGAAAATAAATAAAAAGTTATCACTTCCCAAATTTTTGTGAGAAAATTTTTCGAAAATCCTGTGAGGAAAAAGTCCCGAACCGCGTGAAACCCCCGGCGTTTTGGAAAAGTTTGCACCCCTATAGCTGGGGGCGACCCCGACCTTTTTTCGGGCGAGGGCTTGGATGGGGGCGGCAAATAGTCAAACGGCCCACGGGCGACAAATGTGTAAATCCGGCGCTGCATACCAGCATACTCATCTGTCATAATATGAATGACTGCGGTTGTGTTTAAAACTTTGATTTACAATGGGAATAGCATGAGAATACTGCGAACAATTTTAGATAATTATCATTCATGGTTATTCAAAAAATGAGTTTTGCCCCTCCACTGCTTAATCAGGCATGCAATATGCATGTAGGTACGAAGTTCGTTTGGATTGCTAATGCTAAAAGGTACCTGAGAGCAATGGCACTCGAAAATGCATCCTTGTACTCTCTCTATGTGCAGAATATGGGAAACAGTTTAACATTTCAGAAGCGATTTTCTTAAAACAGGCTTTTGGCAGAGAGCCGGATCTTGAATCAGTAGCTTCGGTTGGAAAATATATTTTGATGCCTGTAGCACCGCACCTATAGCGGATCTAGGAAATTGTCCTTCTCTTTCTCGGGTCATTTAAATGCAGGCGTTGGAAAAGGATAGAAGAGGGGGCGAAAATCACATGACTACCTATAATGTGTCCTTTTCTAACACACACGTTCTGATGGGAGAAGAGAGAGAGAAAGACAGATTTCTGGATCCGCAAATGCACCACCACCGCCGCCGCTACACTATAGAAAATGATGATCGATACTCTGAAAATCAGTGGCGAGGCGTGAAATTTGGCAACAATGTATTTTCTCCATTTAAATTCACCAAAAAAGTCGAATGCTCTAGTCATCGGCGATGACCAAGCACTTCGACCTTTCTATTGTGTTTAAATGGGGGGAAAAGGAACGTTGCCAAATCGCACGCCTCGCCACTGCTGAAAATGATCGACGCTAAACGTTGATAGTTGCATGCTTTGTCAAGGTTTCGATAACTTTTCAGCAACTCCTGGGCATTGACGAGAAATTGAGAACACAGGGGGGGGGGGGGGGGGGGGGGGGGGGGGGAACTCTGATCATGAAATCCAACTCATGCAACACGTGTTGCATCGTTGCTATGGTAGGAGCAACAGCGCGTGTAACAATGGAACCCCTACAGGATCGCCAGTCGATGCATGCGAGAACACGCGAGATTTATGAGAACAGAATGTGTTGAAAAATCGGATTATCCTTCTCATTTTTTCAAGGATAGCCAGCCAATTAGGATTCATCAAGAAACGGATGCAGTGCAAGAGTCAAACAGTTTTTTTCCGGTATCAATAGTTTGATGAAAATTCAGGTTCTCTCGCACTCGTTGTTGCTTATGAAAATGATCTTTTTTTTTTTTTTTTTTTTTTTTTCCGCTTTAAGTATTGAGAAAAAAAAAATTGTTGTTCTGACGAAGCTAAAAACACACTTAGCGGCTTTCGAGTTAGCGGCCGATGCCTACGGAAATCCACCTCAGGAATCGATTGCGACCTGTCTCGTGACAATCAAACGACACGCGGCCGAGGTATCGAAAATATTTTGGTAAACTCAGAGCGCCTTCATTTCAGGAGGATCCCACAATCACCACAGTTCCTTCAAAGCCAGGTACATCGGAAACGACTGTTCTAATCCAGCCGGGAGCCCTCACAATTAATTCTCCGGTCGATTCTGCTCCGCAATAATCACCTCTAAACGCTTTCGGAAACAAAAAGTCTCCAATAAAAAATTTCGTCCAAGCTTTGGACGATACATAGTCAGGATTCCGATAATGGGGCTATTGCACACTTTTGCTATAAGCGGTTAAATAGTCGATTGAGGCGTAAAAACCTCAAAAAATAACGATGGCGGCAATAAAAACTTCCAAAATCCACTCCTAAACTCAATAAACGCAGTTATTTGCGCGAGCGTAATGGTGGCCGAAGGCACTAACAATGGGAGATTCCTATCTTAATTTCGTCACTCTTTCTATGTTGACAAGGATGATTCACAGAGTAATTAGTCATCAGAGTGATGATCCACATCCGATGAATGGTGCCGCAACACCTAGTGACACCGGTGTCAAATGAAAGTAGTCTCTTATTGGTCACTTCTTGATGGAGTTTCAGAATTGTTAGATGGGAATCTCCCATTGTTAGTGCCTTCGGCCACCATTACGCTCGCGCAAATAACTGCGTTTATTGAGTTTAGGAGTGGACTTTCGAAGTTTTTAGTGCCACCATCGTTATTTTTTGAGGTTTTTACGCCAAAATCGACTATTAAATCGCTTATAGAAAAAGTGCGCAATAGCCCCATTTTTAATAAGAGTGAAAATTTTGTCTTTATTCAGAGGTCAACAGAATGTTTCTTCGGGAAATTCAATATTGGTGCTCTAGCAAACCTTTGCTGCAGCGACGGATTTAAGCATAGGCCATGGCCCACGGCCAGCGCGGCGGCAGATTTCTGGGAGCGGCTAATTTTCCAAGGTTATTTGTTATGTTCTTTGTTTTTTTGTTGTTGCATGACAGCTGTCAAAAGATAACATCCTTCGTGACGATGTCACCGAAACCGCCCTTGTGACCCCTCAATCGCTTCAGCTCGGCGAATGGAGTCGATCGCCCTCAAGGGTTTTCATATCTTTTGCATCTAAGGCTCCTTCACTCATGCATATCAACTCTTGACTCATATAAACATGGGCAAAAAGGCGATGTCACATAAACCCCCATTGTGACCCCTCAATCGCCTCAGCTTGGCGAATGGAGTCGATCGCCCTCAAGGGTTTTCATATCTTTTGCATCTGAGGCTCCTTCACTCATACATATCAACTCTTGCCTCATATAAACATGGGCAAAAAGGCGATGTCACCAAAACCCCCCTTGTGACCCCTCAATCGCCTCGGCTCGGCGAATGGAGTCGATCGCCCTCAAGGGTTTTCATATCTTTTGCATCTGAGGCTCCTTCACTCATGCATATCAACTCTTGACTCATATAAACATGGGCAAAAAGGCGATGTCACCAAAACCCCCCTTGTGACCCCTCAATCGCTTCAGATCGGCGAATGGAGTCGATCGCCCTCAAGGGTTTTCATATCTTTTGCATCTGAGGCTCCTTCACTCATGCATATCAACTCTTGACTCATATAAACATGGGCACAAAGGCGATGTCACCAAAACCCCCCTTGTGACCCCTCAATCGCTTCAGCTCGGCGAATGGAGTCGATCGCCCTCAAGGGTTTTCATATCTTTTGCATCTGAGGCTCCTTCACTCATGCATATCAACTCTTGACTCATATAAACATGGGCAAAAAGGCGATGTCACATAAACCCCCATTGTGACCCCTCAATCGCCTCAGCTTGGCGAATGGAGTCGATCGCCCTCAAGGGTTTTCATATCTTTTGCATCTGAGGCTCCTTCACTCATACATGTCAACTCTTGACTCATATAAACATGGGCAAAAAGGCGATGTCACCAAAACCCCCCTTGTGACCCCTCAATCGCCTCGGCTCGGCGAATGGAGTCGATCGCCCTCAAGGGTTTTCATATCTTTTGCATCTGAGGCTCCTTCACTCATACATATCAACTCTTGCCTCATATAAACATGGGCAAAAAGGCGATGTCACCAAAACCCCCCTTGTGACCCCTCAATCGCCTCGGCTCGGCGAATGGAGTCGATCGCCCTCAAGGGTTTTCATATCTTTTGCATCTGAGGCTCCTTCACTCATGCATATCAACTCTTGACTCATATAAACATGGGCACAAAGGCGATGTCACCAAAACCCCCCTTGTGACCCCTCAATCGCCTCAGCTCGGCGAATGGAGTCGATCGCCCTCAAGGGTTTTCATATCTTTTGCATCTGAGGCTCCTTCACTCATGCATATCAACTCTTGACTCATATAAACATGGGCAAAAAGGCGATGTCACATAAACCCCCATTGTGACCCCTCAATCGCCTCGGCTCGGCGAATGGAGTCGATCGCCCTCAAGGGTTTTCATATCTTTTGCATCTGAGGCTCCTTCACTCATGCATATCAACTCTTGACTCATATAAACATGGGCAAAAAGGCGATGTCACCAAAACCCCCCTTGTGACCCCTCAATCGCTTCAGATCGGCGAATGGAGTCGATCGCCCTCAAGGGTTTTCATATCTTTTGCATCTGAGGCTCCTTCACTCATGCATATCAACTCTTGACTCATATAAACATGGGCACAAAGGCGATGTCTCCAAAACCCCCCTTGTGACCCCTCAATCGCTTCAGCTCGGCGAATGGAGTCGATCGCCCTCAAGGGTTTTCATATCTTTTGCATCTGAGGCTCCTTCACTCATGCATATCAACTCTTGACTCATATAAACATGGGAAAAAAGGCGATGTCACCAAAACCCCCCTTGTGACCCCTCAATCGCTTCAGATCGGCGAATGGAGTCGATCGCCCTCAAGGGTTTTCATATCTTTTGCATCTGAGGCTCCTTCACTCATGCATATCAACTCTTGACTCATATAAACATGGGCACAAAGGCGATGTCCCCAAAAACCCCCCCTTGTGACCCCTCAATCGCTTCAGCTCGGCGAATGGAGTCGATCGCCCTCAAGGGTTTTCATATCTTTTGCATCTGAGGCTCCTTCACTCATGCATATCAACTCTTGACTCATATAAACATGGGCAAAAAGGCGATGTCACCAAAACCCCCCTTGTGACCCCTCAATCGCCTCGGCTCGGCGAATGGAGTCGATCGCCCTCAAGGGTTTTCATATCTTTTGCATCTGAGACTGCTTCACTCATGCATATCAACTCTTGACTCATATAAACATGGGCACAAAGGCGATGTCACCAAAACCCCCCTTGTGACCCCTCAATCGCTTCAGCTCGACGAATGGAGTCGATCGCCCTTAAGGGTTTTCATATCTTTTGCATCTGAGGCTCCTTCACTCATGCATATCAACTCTTGACTCATATAAACATGGGCACAAAGGCGATGTCACCAAAACCCCCCTTGTGACCCCTCAATCGCTTCAGCTCGGCGAATGGAGTCGATCGCCCTCAAGGGTTTTCATATCTTTTGCATCTGAGGCTCCTTCACTCATGTACATCAACTCTTAACTCAGATAAACATGGGCAAAAAGGCGATGTCACCAAAACCCCCCTTGTGACCCCTCAATCGCCTCGGCTTGACGAATGGAGTCGATCGCCCTCAAGGGTTTTCATATCTTTTGCATCTGAGGCTCCTTCACTCATGTATATCAACTCTTGACTCATATAAACATGGGCAAAAAGGCGATGTCACCAAAACCCCCCTTGTGACCCCTCAATCGCCTCGGCTCGGCGAATGGAGTCGATCGCCCTCAAGGGTTTTCATATCTTTTGCATCTGAGGCTCCTTCACTCATGCATATCATTTCTTGCCTCATATAAACATGGGCAAAAAGGCGACGTCACCAAAACCCCCCTTGTGACCCCTCAATCGCCTCGGCTTGGCGAATGGAGTCGATTGCCCTCAAGGGTTTTCATATCTTTTGCATCTGAGGCTGCTTCACTCATGCATATCAACTCTTGACTCATATAAACATGGGCACAAAGGCGATGTCACCAAAACCCCCCTGTGACCCCTCAATCGCTTCAGCTCGGCGAATGGAGTCGATCGCCCTCAAGGGTTTTCATATCTTTTGCATCTGAGGCTCCTTCACTCATGTATATCAACTCTTGACTCATATAAACATGGGCAAAAAGGCGATGTCACCAAAACCCCCCTTGTGACCCCTCAATCGCCTCGGCTCGGCGAATGGAGTCGATCGCCCTCAAGGGTTTTCATATCTTTTGCATCTGAGGCTGCTTCACTCATGCATATCAACTCTTGACTCATATAAACATGGGCACAAAGGCGATGTCACCAAAACCCCCCTGTGACCCCTCAATCGCTTCAGCTCGGCGAATGGAGTCGATCGCCCTCAAGGGTTTTCATATCTTTTGCATCTGAGGCTCCTTCACTCATACATATCAACTCTTGCCTCATATAAACATGGGCAAAAAGGCGATGTCACCAAAACCCCCCTTGTGACCCCTCAATCGCTTCAGCTCGGCGAATGGAGTCGATCGCCCTCAAGGGTTTTCATATCTTTTGCATCCTGTGCCGGATTTAGGCATGGGCCACATGGGCCGTGGTGGCAGGTTCTGGGAGTGGCAAATTTTCCTAGGTTTTTCTTTTATTTTTGTTTGTTGTTGAATGAAAACTGTCGAAAGATCCTTTGCGTGTAGTTCGACTCCATAAAGATGTGTCACCGCGTCGCCTTGCGTCTCATCGGAAACCGAGCTTAGTGCTGATTTTCGTGCACAAAACAACGCTGTAGATTCACTGCGTTGTTATCACCTCAAAAATCGGATTAATTTCGTGTATAAAGAATCGGTAAATTTTGCCAAAAATCGTGTAATTTTGCATTCATAGGAGGTTCATAAGTTCAAAAATCTTCTGGTGGGGGGGGGGACAACTAACTGGAGGGGCACGCGCCCCAGTCCCCCCAGGAAGCGTGGGCTTAGAGGGAGCGGCAAATAGTCAGATTGCACATGGGCGGTAAAAGTGTTAAATCCAGCGCTGTGATCAGATGATTGGTCCAATTTGATGTAAAACCCCCTCAAAAATCGAGAGAAACCCACTGAGGAAGTCTAACATTCGGTAAAAAACAGTCACATAACTGCTATGACGGCAAGTTCGTAATGCCAGTTCAACGTAGGTATCTTGGGAGATTCGTATGTATTACTTCACTACGGAAACGGTTATAGCTGCTGTAACTTAAGTTTCAAACAGAGCTTAAAAAGTAGTTTCGCCGATACTCGGCAACACTGTAGGTACCGAAAACGGAAGGAATTTCGTAATTTTTACCTTTTAGTCACCAACAGGGATTCGATTGGCGTTTTCAGGGTAGATAGAGGACCACCTGAGGCGTCTGAATCTGGGTCTCTTTTTGCCTTCAGCTCCCCCAGAAGCGGCGCTGCCAATTTTCAAAGTCAGCTCTGTTATATATCTGCACCTAACTTTTCTGGGTCAGCCGATGTGATCGTTCTTTAGCTCAATCGATAAGAAATGAAAAGACCTATCATTTGATGTGCTATACTTTGTATTTTTGGTAAGTTATAACCCTATCATCAGAACTAGAGGTCACTACAATTTCTTTCGGGAAATTTGGCAATGGCACGAAGGTAAAATTGAAACGAAAAACTATGGACGAGAAAGTTTGTATCCAGCTCTTTCTGATGGCGCAAATCGGAGCCTTGTGCGACGATTCGTTCAAAAGTTATAGCTGCTCAAAGTTTCAAACAGAGCTTAAATAGACGGTACGCCGACACTTGGCAACACTGCAGGTACCGAAAACGCAAGGAATTTTGCAATTTTTACCTTTTAGGCACCAACAGGGATTCGATTGAAATTTTCAGGGTGGATAGAGAACCATCTGGGGCGTCTGAATCTGGGTATCTTTTAGCCTTCAGCCCCCCGGAAGCAGCGCTGCCAATTTTCAGAGTCAGCCCTGTTATCTGCTCCTAACTTTTCTGCTAGTCAGCCGATGTGATCGTTCTTTAGCTCAATCGATGGGAAATGAAAAGACCTATCATTTGATGTGCTATACTTAATATTTTTGGTAATTTTTAACCATAATATCAGCTTTTTTCACTTTATTCAGAGGTCAACACAATGTTTTTTCGGGAAATTTGGCAATTGCGCGACAGATAAATTGAAACAAAAAACTATGGCCGAGAAAGTTTGTATCAAGCTCTTTCTAATGGCGCAAATCGGAGCCTTGTGCGACGTTTCGTTCAAAAGTTATGGCTGCTCAAAGTTTCAAACAGAGCTTAAATAGAAGGTCCGCCGACGCTTGGCAACACAGCAGGTACCGAAAACGCAAGGAATTTTGCAATTTTTACCTTTTAGGCACCAACAGGGATTCGATTTAAATTTTCAGGGAGGAATAGAGAACCATCTGAGGCGTCTGAATCTGGGTCTCTTTTAGCCTTCAGCCCCCCGGAAGCAGCGCTGCCAATTTTCAGAGTCAGTCCTGTTATCTGCTCCTAACTTTTCTGCTAGTCAGCCGATGTGATCGTTCTTTAGCTCAATCGATGGGAAATGAAAAGACCTATCATTTGATGTCCTATACTTAGTATTTTTAGTAATTTTCAACCGTAACATCAGCACTTTTCTCTTTATTTAGAGCAACATTGTCAATTTTTAAAGTTGAAACGGTTATCTGCACTGAACTTTTATCTTACTGAGCTGATTGATTGTTCTGTATCCTATTTGATAGGAAATGAAATGACCTCTCATTTGACATGCTACAATTAGTAATTAGGATAGTTCTTAATTATAACTTCAGCAATTTTTTTTCACAAGAGAGCAACACAATGGGTTTTTCTGGAGATACGGCTACTGCGCATTGTTAGAATTTGAATAAAAAAATGTCATATCACACTCTTTCAAATGGTGGAAAAGAGGGGTTCAGATTTAAAAACAAACAAGAAAAATTTGGAAAAATATTTTATGTTTCAAAATTAATTCATATCATGAAAAAATGGAAAAATAAAAAAGAGGGCAGTTTATACAAAGCAAAAAGGCTTGACTAGACAAAACAAAAATCATGGAAATTAAAAAAAAAAAAAAAAAAAAAAAAACCTGTCATTAATCACTAGAAATACTGAGGGCAGTAGGTATTTTAAGTTCAACCTCAACTCAGAGGTTCCTTTATTAGTGGCGGTAGCCATCAGGCCAAGTCCAAAACCCCCTAGTAAGAACTAAGAAGGTGGCGTCAGGGGATCTTTGGATTCAGCAAAACAGTTGATCACCCTTCAACCCATGAAAGGCAGAACCTGGAAATCGCCTTTCTCTCTTTTTGTCCACTTGAATTCATGTTCGGAGCTGTTCAATCAGGAAGTTGGGTTATCAGCGCAACTCCACGGAGAATCCAGTGCTCCACAGGTTTGTCTGTGTGCAGAAGAACAGCCGTCACAAAGTTGGAGGAATGCTGTGAATCGCTCAATGAGTTCCTTCGCTCACAAGTCCTGTAGAGGGGACAACAGTACTTGTCCTTTGTATACTCAATTTGACACTTCTCTCGCGGTTCCAACACAAGCTGAAAATTCGAGAAAACAAAACTTCTTTCAACAATAATGAAAAATGGAGCATGCTTTCCTCAAAATAATTCAAGTAGAATGAATTTCCAAACTATCAGGTTACACTAATCAGCGGGCTTTAACGTTAAGATGATTCCAGGGTTGATCAGTTTAAACCATGGACACCAGGTTGCGGTGCCTAAAAAGTCAACAGTTTTTGGCTAAAATTTACGAATCTACGCTAATAACACAAATTTGAGGAACGTCAGCACCTTCCAGCATATTCCAAGAAGATACCCTGGGAGTTTTAAGCTGAAACACTAAAAAATAAAGTCGGATATTATGCAATACGAAAATTCCCATAAGCCTCAATGAGTGCGAGTGAGGCAGATAACATACTTTCACTCGCACCTTATGGCAAAATGAATTTCATAAATTACAGCTTTACTACTCAACAAATTTCGCTCACTTTCGGCCCATAAAATCCATAAACAATGTTTGCAGGTGCTGATGTTCTTGGAATTTGCGTTTTTACTTTGTTTCCAATTTACAAATCCAAAAACAGGACTTTTCCCAAAAGCGACAAATGGCGCAATGCATGAGATTGAAATCTTGAAAAGTTTCGCCTGGAATCACCTTCACCCGATAGTAAAGACTGTGTATGAAAGACGTTTTTGGTCAAACGTTGTAGAACTTTGCCGTTGCTATGGTAACCGCAGTAAAGTTTCCCGTTTGCTAAATTATTACAAAGTCGATTCATAGGAAGCTGTTAAAAATGGGCAATTTTACAATGGTTACCAACATTCAAGTCTCACAATTCTGGACCAAAAACATCACCCATAGACAGTCTTAACTATCAGTTTAACGTAAAAGTGAACAATCAGGTCTTGCTCAGTCCTTCCGGCATATTTACTATAAGCCATTGAATCTTAGATTGAAAGTTAAAAGATGAGGACAGAATGAAGAAAATTCAGCCATTAAACTGTTCAATGCTCAAGTATTAAAAATAATATTGATTTAGGTTGAATTACAAAACGCATTGATGTAGATAACATTTTGAGTATTAAAACTGGCTTTTGCTATTTCATTCTTAATTTTCTATTAAAAAAAAAATAAAAAAAGTAATAGCTCTAATTAGTATTGAAAATTTCCTGGTCATTCCACCAGAGCAAAAAAAACCTTTTGACACTTGAAAAACTGTATAGTTTTAACAATACATTAAATTTATGGTCCGGTCTTCATAAGATTTACAGAAACAAAAATATTTATATATTTGAAACCTTCGGATGTTTGAATGAGACCTTTGACCAAGACATTCTCTGTAGTCAGCAAAATGTTAAGTACTATGGAGTCACCCTTGAAGAAAGGTATCAGAAATTTGGCAGGCATAAAAAAGGGAAAATAGAAAATACTTACGGTAGGAAACACATCGAAATGGGATCTTGGCGAAGCTTCCTTCAGAGACATTTCATTTAAGTTCCAATGCGCTCCTTCCAAAAACAAACCATGAACTTTCACAGAACCGCTTTCATCCGAGTCTGATAGCACTACCTGAAAAATTTAACAAAAACAGTGAATCTTAAGAGTTTTATTTCAAAAGAGCAATTTGGGGAATATTTAGCACCTATAATTAATTTTCCTGGACACAAAAATTTCCATTTTTTCATTCGTCCATTTTTTTAGATCGGATATAGTGTTTTTGAGAAAAACACCTTAAACTTTTAAATAATTTTGTGCATATATGAGTTTTTAAGCAGCGTTAAATACTGAGTAAGAAACTCGAAAAAGGGAATCTATACATGAAATGTTGCCAGATATCAGTATAAGAAGTCGGAGAATATCAGAAGAAGATACATCGTTTGTCAATTCAGGTATCGAATGTATCATTACAGCACACAGTAGATTCACTTCCACAGATTTGTCAAACTGAATAAGTAGCACCATTGTTTGGCTAAAAAAGTTCCACAGTTCGAAATTATTTTCAATGCGCAAAATATTCTGTGGAATTCGCTCCTCTGATTTAATAATGTGGCATTTGTTGGAATTTTACAGATTTATTTGCTGAATTTTTCAAGTTTTCCTTGCTTTGCACGGAAAATGTTGAAATATATGGCTACCTCACAATTTAGGTAGAATCTTCCAGATCTGTACAAAATTTGGGAACACCCATTAGAAAAAAAAAAAAAAAAAAAAAAAAAAAAAATGCAAATGAGGGGCGTTTAAACTAAAAAGAACCAAAAATAGAATGAAAAACTCTAATAACTCAATACTCCTTTAAAAATTAGAACTCTTTAAATAGGGAAACTTACTCGATAATCAAAATCCAAATCTTTAATGAACAATGAAGATTTACGAGCATAGTTTAACAAAACTCCAGTTAGAAAACTTTCTACACGGAAGAAACCAGAGATCCAGAACGAGGCTGGAGCTCCTTCAGTAAACCATTTCTGAGAATGAAGAAAACTAAATCAGTTAATGAGAACAGAAAAGTTTGAAAAAAGAGAACAGAATATTGAACAGTAGACTAAGTAGTTTAGAACTTCATAAAAGAGCCATTTCAGCGGACTCAAAGCCACCTGATCAAAATTTGTGACACAATCTGTGAAAAGGGACTTGGGACCAAATTATATTACGGCTTGACGGCCCTTCAAAAGACATTGGATGGTGCGTACTTAAGTATGGTTACGTGTGGTTTATACCCTCTGTAAGTGCTCACCGATCATCATGCGTGCGGGACCGTGAGGACGTAACATTATTTGGTCCCTCATCTTCCGGATTCAGAAGAACATTTTGACAAATAGCTTGAAATTTTTTTTTTTTCAGGAAGATATAGTCCCTTTTCACAAATCGTGTCACAAATAAAGAAAAAAAAGAAAGGTCAAGGAAAGCAAATTCTTCGTCAGACCATGGCCAGAGTTCATCATTGCAATCTGTTGCACTATTTAGAAAATCCAAAGACTGCCTCAATTTTCCAAAATCTGTTTGAATTTGCTAACTTCAGCACTCTATCCACTGAAGAATTAGGAGCTGAAATTTCATCTTGAGGATTTCTGTTAAACGTCATGAAGTTGTCTGTCCCCATGTTTTACATGAAAATAGAATATGCCAGGAAGAAAATAAAAAATGTCCTGTGGACAGCTCCAGATCCGCTAAATAAATGTCTCCCGAGCCAACGTTTTTGGTCGGCGCATTTTGATTTCACTTAGAGGTTAGATGATGACAGAAGAAAACTTATAAAAACTTTTCGACAAGAGGCCTCTTCAGAAAAAATTGAATCTTCAAAGTAATCTCCTAATGAGCATTAGGTGATTGGCGCACACCAACCACCATCATACTTTAGCAGCCCAAAAACCTTTGACAATCATCGATGTTGTCGCGGATCATCTTCTGTCAAGATACACAACATTTTGAAAGTTTGGCTGTCAAATATCCCTTAGCCCTTTACGACCCTGTTAAGAAGACAAATCAATGTTTGTTCGCTCACTCAAATTAACCCTTTGCCTGCTGAGTTAGGAATTCAGGTGCAGCCACCCCCCAGCTGAGTTAGGAATCGAAAATTATGCAAATTCAATCATTTTCAGATGGCCAAAAATCATTAGAAAAAAACAAACAAAAATCATCCAAAATCGCATTTGTTGATATTCCCATTGCCTGCTACGAACGAGTATACTCGCTGCGGAAAAACCGTACCCTTGAGGCAAGCGCGATACCGACAAACTTAGGTTAACTTGGTTTCGTCAGCTGAGCAGAAGCAAAACCTGCAGAGAAGAAACATATTTTATAATCAAGGGGCAACGCATTCTATCAAAAACACTTGTAACTTGTAGTTCGTATCTTCCCCGACAGAATGCGTACCTATAGTCTGATGTTTAGTTCAATCGCAACAGCGCTACGGTCGGAAATTCAATGGAAGTCACAAATGCGAGTATACTCGGGCGTAGCTCTGATGAAAGGTTTTTTTTCCGCGAGTATACTCGTTCGTAGCAGGCAAAGGGTTAAGTGGGTAGTTAAATATTCCTTCACCGCAGCGCTGCTTTTGCATACACAATTGATTGAAGGTGCTCGAGGAAACATAATAATAAAACGTTAACAATTTGAAGCTGAAAATAGGGTGAATAAAAAGCTGACGTTGTGTGAGGTAGATCTAGTCACAGAAACATATACTCAGACGTGGTATTGAAAAGGTTGATTTACAATTATCTGAAAATGATGAATGTTAACCACCGGTTATTAAATACCCACGCCCTACAATAGTTTGAGGATCCAATTTGATTGTCTGAAGAGGCCTGAAAAACGCCAGAAGAAATAGCCACTTTTCAAATCAAAAGCAATGAATATTGTCAGCCTAAAAACAGGAAGGTGGTAAATTTCAAAATTTGCGCTCATTTTATTTTTCTCTGAACATCATTAAGTTTTGTGATAATATGGCAATTACCTCCATAAATGCCAGTCTTTCCAGAAAATCCGAGATGTAGCTCCCGAGGGGCTTCAGGGATGGGTAAGAATTCTTGAACCAAGCTCTTGGAACCTCATTTTTCAAAATACTTTGGTAGACATTGTCTAACAGAGAACTCATGACCATTTCACCTGTTAAAAAAAAAGACAAATTTGATGTAAAAACCACAGTAGACATGAGCCATATAACATGAAGGTGGTAAAAAAAAAAAAAAAAGAATTGTTCAAATCGTTTTGGATTTATAAGCCTTCAAAGTTGTGGGATCCGCGCGACCCCACACCCCTTCAGAGCTTAAAACATCTTCAAAAAAAAAGAAAATAGATTTAGAAAGCTCATTGCTTGTGCTTTTAATGGTTTGGAATGAACAATTAATTGCGAGAGAAAATCATGAAAAAAAAGAAGAAAAAAAAATTGTGAATGTGGTCATATCCACAGGAAAAAAATGGAATTTGGCTTGTTTTAAAAAAAAAATTGAAAAAGAGGGGTGAATAGTTTTTTTTTTTAAATTAACTGGCAGTTCAAGTATCATCTCTAGGTTGTATGGAATAGTTCCATCATGGCAAAATAAATTTAAAAAAATTTAGACTGAGATAACTCGATTTTAATTTAGGGTCTGAGCGGACCCGGGGACCCCCCCTTAGTAATCTTCGTTTATGCATCAAATACCTTAGGGATATGAAGGTTAACATAGAAATTGTGTGAACTTGAGATAAACAGAGTTCAAATTTTGGAAAGTAAATCATAGTAAAATGTATTGATTCACATGCATTTTTAAAGTCTTTATCGGCTTAGTTATGAACTAAAACTTTGTGTAGCTACTCTTAAGGCTGCTAGAGAGTATTTGGCTTCAAAACATGGAAACCCATAATTTCGACCCCAGCATCTTAAATTTTGCTCTCTTGAAAATTTTGATCTGTGAAGATAAGGTCAGTTTTTTTCAAAAGCATCGCAAATGGTATTAACAATCAATAACTTTGATTAGCTTAATCAATGCAAAATTATTCTTGAGTACAATAGCTTGATCAAAAAGAAAGTACCTTTGATGGCCTTCACAATGTTGGTCAAAGAACTTTGAATTTCTTTGAGCAAGGTATTATATAAAATAACTTGTTGCAAAAAAATTGTGTTCATTGTTTCATGATAGTTGAAGGGATACTTTTCAGAAATTTTTTTCACTTGAAATGCCGCGGGCAATTTACAGAGAACTTGAGACGCTTCCTTGCAAACAGTTTGATCGGTTTCTGCTGTATAAACTTGTTCGACTTCAATCTGTGACAAGAAATAAAAAGGAATTAACGAACCAAACAGAAAAATAAAAGTTGACAGTATAAAAAATGGCTCAAATAGGTAGTAAATGCTTGTTGTGCGTGGAACCTCCAATGAGTGGAATTTCTTACTGATTGGAATTATTTAACCCCCAAAACTTAAAGATTAGTGGGTCAATATGGAATTTTTTGCTGATTGGAATTATTTAACCCCCAAAAATTAAAGATCGACGGGTCAATGTAGAATTTCTTGCTGATTGGAATTATTTAACCCCCAAAAATTAATGATCAATGGATCAATGTGGAATTTATTATCTATTATATCATCTGATTTGAGGAAAAATATCATTATCTTTCACAATATTACTCCACTCTTTATTCTTTTCTTCAATTTACTATACATCTATCCAACTCCGCTAATTTTTTTTTTTTCTTTTTTTTTCTCTCTCGACTCTCTTTTCAACTCTGCAACTCTTTTCGTAATAAATGAAAAAACGATCAAAAGAATCAAAAACAGAGGAAAGGTAGAAAACAATTTTAAAAGAAAAACAACACTGACTCACATCTCTTCGAGGGGTTTTTATCACCAGATCCTTTGAGCGCAGCATGAATATCAAGAGGACAAAGTAGTTAACTATCAACAATACGAAGACAGAGCTAATTAAAATCAATAAGTCATTTGCAGGAGAAAGAATTTTATTATTAGGTTGCGGTAACTTATTTTGTTGAGTTGAAAACAGGCTTTTATAATCTTATGACTCTTGCAGAGTGCAAGGTCATACAACCCTTGCACATGCCCCATTGCAAAATGGGTTTACAAAATCCACTCCTTAAATTATAAAGTGCTTTTAAAAGCATGATTGTAATGGCAAAGTTGCGCATTAATCATGCGACATTCCTGTATTTTTGTTGCTGATCACTCTTCCACAAGTAGTTAATTGGTAGCAACTTCAATTCAAGCTTTTTAACAATTGAATAGTAAAATTTACCTCAGTCAAAAATCAGTGAGGCTGTAGCACACTTTCGCTACAGGCGATTCAAGAGTCGATTCAGTTGTAAAAACTACCAAAAATAATTACAGCACCACTAAAAACTTAGAAACCTTGGAGTGATGGAAAAGTTACCTGAGCAAAAAGCACTTTAGTGAGAAACTGCCCGGTGAAAGCAGAATTTTGATCGAATATGGCGTTTTCATTGATGCCGAGTACACTAGAACTTGCCAGCAAAGGGAATTTGTTGACATGAGATAGGATTGTATCAAGATCTCTTTCATTTGGAATGTAGAACCGCCCTAGAAATCAACCATTAGATTCAATTTAAAAATAAGAACAAGAATTGGGGGCAAATCAGTGGCGTAGCGTCAAATTTGGTAACATTGTATTGCGTCCATTTAAATCCATGTAAAAGGTCAAATGCAGAAGTGTTCACCACACACCCAGAAGTTCGATCTTTTTCATGGGTTTAAATGGACGAACGGCAACGTTGCCAAATTGCACGCTACACCACTGGGGCTAATATGGTTGAACATTAATTTTAAGGACCTGACCTTTACGAGTAGTTACAGAAGCTCCAAAAATTTACGGTGCGATTGAAATTCTGACAATAATTAAAATACAGAGGCTATTGATAATGCTGCTCTTGCTAAGTTTTCCTGTAAGTAATTGAATAAGTAATTTTTTTACCTAAAACATTAAAACTTAAAACTTGAATTTAAACTATCAAAAATGACGATGAGAACACTAAAAAATCACGAAATTAACTCATAGACTTACAAAATGATTTTGAAGTTGAAGGCGTAATGGCAGAGCTACGTAAGTACTAAGGGAGATTCCTATCTAATTTGAGGCTTTCCTCTGTGTGTTTGTATAGACAGAGAGACAAATTATATAGGAGTCTCCAATGATACCTGCATAGATTCGCAGTTCGCCATCTTTGCTTTTAAATGGCGGAGCTGTGTCCGCACGTGTGTCATGGGAGATTCCTGTCTAATTTGTCACACTCTCTCTCTTTAGGAACACACAGAGGAGAAATACTCAAATTAGACAGGAATCTCCCATGGTACCTACGTAGCTCTGCAATCGCGCTTTAACTAAAATAATTTTGTGAGTCTATGAGTAAATTTTTTGATTTTTTTGAGAACTCATTTTAATTTTTTGCTGGCTTTTATGCAAGAATTACTTGTTCAATCGCTTACAGCAACAATTAGCAAGACTCCAATTGCCAAAAAGAAGAGATTGATTATGAATTGATTACATTTTTGGTTTTAAGGTTTAAAATTAAGAGGCAAAAAACTTCCCACGCTTGCCTCACTTTGAGATAAGACTCATAAAAGAACATGGTGTCGCCCTCCATGCTTATAGCTTGTTGGCTCCTACAGATGCCAACCTCAAATCAACTTCCCACAAAAAAAAGTTTACACCTTTCAGGCTTCAGCGATCTTATCAGCCAGTAATCAGTAATTGAACATATCTTGAAAGTAAAAAGAAAAACCCTAAATAGAAGATATAAAATCAAAAATAAAATTGCTTCTTACCTTTCTTATCAAAAGAAAAGTTGTCAATTTCCAGGATCTGTGGAGAGAGGCATTTGTCAAATAAAACATTCAAGCAACGTTGGTCCCATTCATCCATCATTTTACCACCGTAATTGCACTCTACAATAAAATATCGCAGCTGTCCAAAATGGATATTCTGAAATTAATTGAACGATTTGGTACATCAGAACACTCTTTACAAATCATTGCTGTTTAAGAATAGTTGGAAACTTTTACTAGAATTACACCAGGATCTATTGAGAATATTGCTAAAACATCATTCATCTGAAGTAAAATTGCACACTATACATTGTTTTCACCAACACACTACGACATAGACAAAACCATTGTTTTTATGTAAACATTATTATAGCGGCAAAATGTTGGATTTTCTATTTAAATACAAGAAATATTGGCTGCATTTGCTCCCTAGTCTTTTCTGGTGCAAAAATAATACAAAATAATACAAGAATTGTATGTATCTAAACGAAACATACAACATTTATGTTGATGTTTGCGTAAATACAGTGGTACCGTCTACACAGTAGTGCGTCAGTAAAAATGGTATGCAGTCTAGTATGTGTTGCATAAAATGGAAGTGATTTCCTGTGTTAATGAATGGATTTTTAAAGTTCTTCAAGTGCATATCGTGTAATAATTTTCTTAAGGATCTGTTGCGCTATCTCTTATTTACGGCTCCCTACACTATTGATGAATTCCTGTCCGCAACTACTCAACTTTTGTGATTAACTGTCAATGTACCATTAATTAATTTAACATTTTTTAATGTACCATTTATTTGTTTATGTTACTTATGTTTATCTGAATTATTAACTTTTTTATATTCTTGTGACTGACCTGTACCATAGCCTAACTGATGAGGCATCATGTACCAATTAAAATAAATAAATAAATAAAATTTCATTATTTTTGCAGAATTTTACATTAGAATCAGTGTGCCGAATTGCTGTGGCAAAAGTATGCGACCCATTGGAGATAAAGTCTTGTATCCATCAAAGGTAAGAATGACCGCTAATGAAAATACTTACATCAAAATCACTGAGCAAGACTAGTAATTGATCTACGCAACACTGCAAATCCATGTCATCAAAACTGTAATCGTAGTTCCAACAGAGTGAGTGGAAATTCTTGCGGTCCAGCACAAGGGCATGAAAAAAGCAGAGAGCGAACAAAATTTTCTTGAATTTTTCAGCTTGTTTCGGGTTTTCAAACAGCTCGACATCTCCGACAAGATTCCGTGACAGACACCTGAAAAAGGAATAAAACGAAACATTTAAATCTATGGATCCAAATCAATCAACTATTCAATCATAAATACACTAAAAGATCACAACATTATTTCTCAAAATCAAGGTTAACAGCGGAGAGACGCAGGTTTTATGAGAGCTTCCCAACTGAATTGAGACATGTCTCAACGTTTCCATAGAGAAAGTCACATAATAGACACGAATCCCCCATGATACCTGAATTGAACCGCCATTACAAACTTGCCGTTATAGCAGTGATGTGAGTTTATTACTGAATTTTAGACTTTTGTGGTGTGATTTTCATGATTTTTTCTGTTTGTAACAGCAGATTGGACTATTCATTTGCTCACAGCAAAAGTTCGCAAGAGCCCTATTAGAAAGATGAGACTCTCCTATTGTGACCGGCTCATTTGTAACCTTGTCAAGTAAATGTAATGTACCATGACACGATTCCATGTTCTACTTATCTGAATTATGTACAAAGACAAAATCATTATTATTATTATAATTTGACTGCCATCTTTGAATTTCGTTAAACGTATTTATTGAGTTTTCGGATCTTACGACTTTTTGATGCTTTCAATGTGATTTTCACGAGGTTTTACATCAGAGTCAACCTTCCATAATGCTGTAGTAAAAATTGCAACAGACCCATTAAGTAATTTCAATTACATGTTTTCAATTGGAGCAAAAAACTTTGATAACTTACTGAGCGACGTTCCTCTTCAAACTTGGTGCAACACCGAACGCTAATTTAATTGAATTTTGCAATATGTTAATTGGGAAGGATTCACTAGGATATGTAGTCAACCACAGTCTAAAATCAGCATGAGTATTATCTGGTCTTAAGCCATCACAGATCTGGAAAATAGAATTTCATTCATCTCATTTATTTATTTATCCATTTATTTGTACAATCATGGGGCTCTCGCTAACTTTTGCTTTAAGCAATTGAACAATGGGGCTATTGCACACTTTTGCTATAAGCGATTTAATAGTCGATTATGGCGTAAAAACCTCACAAAATAACGATGGCGGCACTAAAAACTTCCTAAATCCACTCCTAAACTCAATAAACGCAGTTATTTGCGGTAGCGTAATGGTGGCCGAAGGCACTAACAATGGGAGATTCCCATCTAACAATACCGTAACTCCATCAAGAAGTGACCAATAAGAGACTACTTTCATTTGACACCGGTGTCACTCGGTGTTGTGGTACCATTCATCGGATGTGAATCATCACTCTGATGACTAATTACTCTGTGAATCATCCTTGTCAGCATAGAAAGAGTGACGACATTAAGATAGGAATCTCCCATTGTTAGTGCCTTCGGCCACCATTACGCTCGCGCAAATAACTGCGTATATTGAGTTTAGGAGTGGATTTTGGAAGTTTTTAGTGCCGCCATCGTTATTTTTTGAGGTTTTTACGCCATAATCGACTATTAAATCGCGTATAGCAAAAGTGTGCAATAGCCCCATTAATTCTTGAGTTAAATCCAGCAAAAATTACAATGAGTATTCTAAAATTTTACAAAACTTACTGACTGACTCTCAAAATGACTTTAAGTTTTAAGGCAGAGCTACACAGGTACCATGATAGATCCCCATCTAATTTGAGACGGACGAGGGGACCTTACGGTGATGCTGCCTCCAATTCTGATCAAACTTCCAGGCATGGTGTAGCTCATGACAAAATACTAGACCCTTGTTTTTCACTTTTTGTGAATAGGCCTTAGTTTCGTCGCCAAATATTTTCAAAGTTTCGGAAAAATTACGACGACATTGCAGCGTCAAGTTGGGCAATTTCGGTCAACCCGCTCACCTGCCATAGTGGCGCGGTCGATAGCGTCTCTGACCATCAAACTAGAGGTTGTCAGTTCAACTCCTATGCTTGCAATCAGTTTTTTTAACTTTATAAAACACACACCAATCCTTCCGCAACTTTGGGAGTTGAAGTGATGTGCGGTAAGCAGCAGCTTCGATTAAACAGCGATTAGTACAAGTGAAAGTTATTGCATCAATAAAGTGTGTTTAAAAAGTTAAAGAATGGAAAGCAAACATAGGATTTGAACTGATGACCACCAGTCAGATGTTCAGATACGCTACTGACCGGGCGACTATGGCAGGTGAGCGGAGCGACCGAAATTGCCCAACTCGACACTGCATGCTGTCTCGGCGACGATTTCTTCGCCATTTTTCCGAAACTTTGAAAATATTTTGCGACAAAACTAAGGCCTATTCACAAAAAAAAAAACACTGGTCTAATATTTTGTCATGAACTACCATGCCTGAAAATTTGATCAGAATCGGAGGCGGAATCGCCATAAGGTCTCCTTGTTAAAGAAAGAAAGAGAAAGAGAGAGAGAGAGAGAGAGAACGAGAGAGAGAGAGAGAGAGAGAGAGAGAGAGAGAGAGAGAGAGAGACAAATTAGATAGGAATCCCCCATGACAGCTGCGTAGCTAAGCCATCTTTGCTCTCACATGGCCGAGCTACGCAGGTGTCATGGGGGATTCCTGTCTCATTTGTCACAATCACTAAAGAACACATAGAGGACATTTTCAAATTAGATAAGAACCTTCCATGTTACCTGTTTTGTGAGTCTGTGAGAAAATCTTGTGATTTTTCAATGAGCTCATCGTAATTTTCCCTGGATTTTACTTTTAAATTAACAATTCAATCGCTTTCAGCAAAAGTTAGCAAGAGCCCCAACGCATGGTAGTTGGAAATTTGTAATCGAGAAAATTTCCAGAAGAAGGACCCACAAAACAATGGGTGTGCTCTTCCCAAGAACTGTGCATTACAAACAGATAGAGGTTTTTAACTTAAGAGCACACCTGCTGCTTTATAGGCCCTTCTTCTGGAAAGGTCCTCAATTGGTAAAATTAGTTGAGATAAAAGAAGGATATTTTAAACAATTGAATTATTTTTTGTAGATAAGCCTGAATGATTTCCTCTCTTCAAGAATGCAAGAATATATACCTGGTTTCTTTTTTTTTCTAAATATGTACTGCAATTATTTACCTACAATCCTATTGAATCATTAAATTTGTTTTGTACCAACTTTTTCAAGAGAAGGCATCCAATCAATAGCTAGATGACAGTTTTGGAGGAGCACCCAGGATCCATTTTTCATTGCTTCCTCTATCATTTTGGCAGCAAAAGTCCCTTGATCTTCTCCAAGGGAGAGGGAGCCGAATCGAACCCCTGTGAAACCCTGCAAGAGTAAAATACGGATTCTATTCATGGTTTAGAATTTAAAAGTAATTTTAAACTTTTTAAACAGCAAAAGCATCCATTGTAAAAGAGTTATATGATCATAGAGATCAATTACACATTATTTTATTTTTGTGCATACACACAAAGAAGATTCAAAATTTAAGCATGAGTAAAACTTAAATACAGTAAGATATGGCTAAGTCGGACCTTCATTAAGTCCTTCTGACCTGCCCCTGACAGAAAATATTTTCCAAAATATGCACTTACATACCTTGCATGGGATGGAAACTGGTCCAGGCAAAAATAAAAAGTGGTTTTTTTGTCTCAAACCCAAAAATATTTGGAAAAAAGATAGAAATATGTAAACAGGACTTCTTTAGATGATTTTTTTAGCTTTCTAAAGATTCAGTATTTCTGATAGAAACTAATTCTACAAACCCCAAACATATCTACACATTTAGAACATTTTTTAATTGACTGTTTGAATACAAACGCTCTTTGCATCTAACTCTACCAGAAACTTGCTTCGACTAAAAAAATTGACCGGACCTTGCATTACTAGCTTGACCAGGTTTTACAGTCATTTATCCTGCATTAATATCTTAAACTTGGATACTCCAAACACACGTACTAGCAAACGCAAAAGTTTTGACAATCAAGAGTTCACACATCCCACCGACGGTTGCTTTGAATATACTAGGATAGGCCACATACCTCAAATTTATGATTGCCTAAACTTTGCTGGTGTGCGCCTTGCTCAAGAAAGTCTCACAAAACTTACGGTGGACCTGAAGATCCAATATTAAGCATATGAGGCGTGAAAATTCAAAACATCGTAATTGCCATCAGGTGTTGCAAAGATTGTGCAACTTTTTCCTCCCTGTAAAAAGTAATGTAAGGCTCCTAAAGGAACAAAAAGGTTGACAAATATTTCTCTTGAGTTGGACAGATTTTTCAGGAAAAAACTCAGACATAAGTTGCTTTCTGTTACTCTTGAAAAGGTTAAAAAGTTGCACAATCTTTGCAACATCTAATGACACTTACGACATTATGAA
The DNA here is from genome assembly GCA_011764245.1 of Trialeurodes vaporariorum. Taxonomy (NCBI): domain Eukaryota; kingdom Metazoa; phylum Arthropoda; class Insecta; order Hemiptera; family Aleyrodidae; genus Trialeurodes; species Trialeurodes vaporariorum. The sequence goes on from VMOF01000035.1 coordinate 65,462,772, forward strand.
TTTTTAAGCCTAATTTATTCTCCATTTAAACTAATTGAAAAAGACAAAATTTAGGCTATCTCATGGATTGATATCTTTGAGCATTTTGCCTGGAATTTTGAATACTTGCCATTAAGACAGAGAATTTAACGAGCGCAGAGACAGGATCAACATTGGGAGAGAGGAAAAACAGGAGTGGAGTGAGACAATTAGAATCAGAATACGCAGCAGACAAATCGAATTCTGACTCCTCGAGATGTTCCTTATCCAATTCATCTACGAATAAAAAACACGGACAAAATTAAGAATTTAAATTGAAACAGGATACCTAGGTTCTTTATGCGTTTGAATAGCGCAAGTTGAATAGTTTTGCGTTTTGCACGCTAGTCTCTCCTGCTCTATGGGCTAGTTGCACTATGAACATACAGGGTGACTATAAAAAAAGTCCTGTTCAGAATTTCTCAGAATCAAAAACACAATTTTCGTAACAAATAAGAGAGAATAAACTATGATTGTTTTCTTTCTTTAAAACTAAAATACAAAGCAGTGCTTCTAGATGTAAGGTAATAATCTGTAGGCTATCAGTTTAAAAAATGAAGAATTATTAAAAATGGGTCTATAACTTTGGGAGGGTCTAAATGTTACATTCACCCTGTAAATTTAACTGTTGTTGGTTAATTCTTACGTACGCATGCAATGCAAAGAAAATTAATGAGTTGGGCAAATGTGACTCGATAGCCAAGGTTGAACGGCCGATTACTTATTGTATTTGGGATTCGGAAAGGTTTCAAACCGTTATTAACATGTGGTCCAGAACTACATATTTTTCAAAAATCAAGGGTATTAATATTTAATCATACTACAAATTAACCGAAAATTATATTTGATTTTTGAAAATAAGTGTAGATTACACTTAAATTGTAGTTTGGAAACTGCCCTATTTCCAATTACAAAACATTATCGGGAAGTCAGCTTGATTACAAAAAGTAATAAATTACAACAGTTCAACATCAGAATTCATAAGCGCAATTCTGATACCAGGACTACTAGTCCACTTTTTTAGGTCCAATTTTTTTGACCATTGTTTTTGGTCCAATGACAATTTGTCCAAGACTTCTGGTCCTTAATTTAAGCCCAGCCACACGCCAAAATACTGAACAAAAGGGATTTCTTCCAGCCAGCAAAGAATGGCCAACGACTTTGGTGCATTTTTCTGTTCTCAATTTTCTTTTCTCTTCCATTGTCTTTTCATCTCTCTCTTTCATTTCTATTCCTACTCACAATTTCTTTCTTTTCTGCCTCCCCTCTTTCTCAATGAAAATATTTTAGCTTTCTACCATGAAATTTGCCAAAATACAGGTTTTACTTACCAGAGACAAATTTTTGGACTGCAGGAAGAACTTTGTCTGGCCGAATACAATTCAAAACCAGAATTTGCTGAAAACTTGACAGCTGAGTGCACCAGGGTGGAGGAAGAACAATTGTTTCTGAACTTAAGTCTTCAAAAATATCCTTCCAAAGTTGCTCGCTTTTGATTAATTCATCCTGGATTCCCTACTTAGGCGAGAAGTAAAATTGATAAAGTAAACATGAGGAGACAGGTGTTTCATAAGTCCTTACCTTATCATGATACATTCTCTAAAGTAATGCTCAGATACGCGATTGCGATATATCATTTTTTGGTACTTTCAGCCTTATTTTTGAAATTATTGACAAGATATTTTGCAGAGGAATTCTTCAGATGATTATCTAGTAACTGACACTCCGTTTTCTTAAATATAAATTACTTTTAGCCTGTAATTTGACATTAATCGAACTGTAGCACCCTGGTGGCAGAAATCGGCACTAAACGCTGAAGAATCGCTTTAATATTCACAATCACAAACCTACAGTTAATATTCTTGATTAGAAGGTTATTTTTTAACAATCCGAATTGCGACACAATGAATATAGGCTCCATCCATACTTCCACTATTTTGCCATGGCTCATGGCAGATTTTTAAAAGTGAATCAAGGATTTTCAAGGACTTTTCACAGGCTTTTAAGAACGTCTAACAAGCAAAAAGGAATTTTTTTTCACCAATTTTTCAGAGGCAGAAAAACCACAAGGTGATTCTCACTTAAGGGTGCACTAACCTGAGGAAAACAGTGAACAAAAAAACAAAAGAAAGAAAAAAGTGTCTGTTGGCATTTGCATTCTTTTTTGCGACTTCGCAACAAAAAAGACATGACATTCCTCAGGCACACAAACAAAACTATCAACAAAATGATGAGCTGACATGCTGAAGCCGGTTGTTTTCAAGGATTTTTAAGTACATTTGACGACTTCAGAGAGCATAGAGCATATGAAAAACAAAAAATAAAATCAAGGATATTCAAGGACTTTTCAAGGCACCATGAACCATGTTTTCAGTGAGCCTTGCTTCAATCTTATCAACAAAGACAGAAGATCAAGGCGTTGATCAAATAAAAGAAAACTGCTTCTTACTTGAAAAGAGGGAAGCTTCCCCAACTTTTGAAATGATCCCCATATTCGACCAGGAAGCCAGTCAAACTGATTGGCTGATGATTCACTCTCTCCTTCTTCTTCTTCCCCTCTGGTTAGTAAAAATTTCCATTCAGCAGGATCCATTTCTTCTCGAGAAAATTTGAAGCTTGATATTAAAAGTAAAGAGAAGATAGACCGATCCTAAAATAAAACAAAAGAAAGTTTGAATACTGGCAATAAAATTAAAAATGTTGTAAAAACTGAAGCGCGCACCTCACACCAATACCTCTTAAGTGTCATCTTCTCCAGTTGTGCACACCCTTTTATAGGAGTATGACACAAGTAGATTCCTTAACCTGAACAGCTTTCCTTTTTTCCCCGACGATGAATTCCCCAGTGGCGAATTTTCCTGGCGATGAATTGTCCGGCAGCAAAATGTCCCAGCCATGAATTTTCCGGCGGAGAATCGACCGCGATAAATTTTCCTAGACTCCCAAGAATTTGAAGTTCTATTTATGTATTTATTTTTTATTTATTTATTTAATTTCGACAGGACAAGTCCCAATACATGAGAAAAGTAACATAAAATGTGCAACTTTACAAATGACAAAGCATATTTATTAATCTATTTAATTAATTTATTTATTTATTCAGTTCTTTGACTGTATGAAAGTGGAATAATCACAGTTTACAACAAATGTACAATCTTCGAAAAAAGAATAAGAATAAGAACCCAGCCGCCCCAGCTCCTTGCTATAGCTCGTTATGCTTATGTTTCACAGCGAACGGCTGGGCTGTAAGGGATGACAAGGGATAAGACACAGGGACACCACATTCGCGAGAAATCCCTGCTACAGGAAGGGAGTCATGGAAGGGAGATAGAAAAAGGAACACCGGAATGTCACCTTCGCGAACTATTCCTGACTTGGAAGGGTTTAAGACTGTGCAGGCTGGGGAGGGGAATGCCTGCAACAGCCAATATAAATGTAATACTCTCATCTCAACTCTTCTTCAACTCTTTTCTCTCTTTTCCTTTTCCTCTCTCAACTCTCTCCTCTTCTTCTTTCCTTCTCTTCTTCTCCTCTTCTGTTCTTCTCTTCTTTTCTTCTTCTCTTCTTCTCTTCTTCTCTTATTCAACTCACTCTCAATTTCCATGCCAAACAGCATGGCCCTGCTGTTAGTGGTGTTGTCCGCACATTCCGCAGACCCAGGTTGCCCAGATTTCTTCTCATACAGATCCGAACTGCAACCCAACGGCCCTTCAGCAACGCACCATGCCTTTGTCTCAATCTTCTCTACTTCGCAATTGGCACCTCCTTGATTGTCTCTTCTTCTTCTCTTCTTGATTTAATTCTTGGACTATGCACTGATTGCCTGCTGCCATCTCTTCAACGAAATCATCTTCCTTTGTACTTGCTCTTTGGGCAATGCTGGGCTTCAGCCAGAGAATAAATATAACCAGAATGAAAACTGCCGTAAGAGCCCACATAGTAAAGTTTCTAAACTGGGTACCTTGCGCGAGGAGCAGCGCCAGTGGTCGTCCAAAGTGTGCAAATCGCAAAACCTGGTACCTCAAAAAGCCTCCCATATAAAATGTACACAGAGCAGCATAACTTTTTTGAAAGAAGGCCATAAAACTGAAAATACGTCGGATCACTTACTCTTCCAGAAATACAGATTAGATAGTTTTGAATGATATTAGTTAATTACAATTATACTTTCGCAGCCACAATTTAAATGACACAGCGCTACCTGGTCTAGAAGGCTCAGGAAACTGCGAGCAACAATAGAGGAGTGTTTCCACTCTAGCTGCACCCACTCCATGCTTCAGCTGGGTGCTTTCAGCAGATTCTCTCAAAACAAGAGAGATCAAGCCACTTGTATGTCTACCTCCTATCAAGTATGCACTCTTGAATGTAAGAGATGCTCACCAATGCTATCAGCTTTTAGAGACAATGTGGCTTGACACAGCGATTTGGTCTCACAAATCTATCATCCAGTCCTCTATGCATCGCATCAGGTTAGTTTACCGCAATTTTCTGAGTTACCACTCCTACCAATCATATACTCTCCTTAGATAGCGGGTGATGTAAACTGTCCCTTCTATACATTCATTGATCAAGAGGGTTCAGCGTGGAGATAGCTGGCACCAATGGGATGTCAGAAGTCTCTGCTTTTGTATTTCCAATTTTTCGACCGATCTTGTAGATGACAAGCTCCTTTGCAACATCTTGAAGCTAGACAATTCTGATCCCAATTCCTTGCAGATATATCTTCAAGGTTTACTAAAAAACTGCGCCTGCTTGTTCCTAGAATATTTGGCACACAAGTCTCAGTGTTATGGTGGATCAGAGCTCCATGATCCCTTATCACTACTCATTCTTATGAGAATACTCGGTCTCCTCTTCTTTGTCTACTGTCTAGACATCGCTTTGATATTCCAATTTCCTTCTTGGTCCTAGTGTTAGTCTTCTTGATTTCTCAAACTGGTATCCGCTAGCTCCCATTCTTTACTTTTCCTTTTTTTTTTCCTTTCCTTTTATTTCCTCTTTATTACATTGATATTTACTATCCTCTTGACCTGAGCTTTATTTCCTTGTTTTGATCAGCTATCAGCAAGTTTTCCTCATCTATCTTCTTCAACGCTTTGTTCACCTATGGTTTCCGAATAGCAGCCCTGCTTCTCTTTAACTCATAGCATTCTCATGCTCTTCTCGCCTTTGCTGTCACCTCCTCTCTGTATTCCGTTTAATCTCTGTCTTGTTTCCTTGAGGTTCCTTAAAGCTCGTTGAGCATACTTTGTTGATTAGAGTTCATCTCACATCACTTCACTTAACCTCTATTAGAAGTATACCATAAGTAATGTGCACCAGGTTTAACCTATAGTTTTCTTTCTTCCTTCACACCGGCATTCTTCATGAGCGTCCAGCTATGCGATATCCTGTATATTTGTCACATCTTTTCCCTTGGTCATTCATCAATGGCGATGCACTGGAGCATCCAGTTGGATCTGATATTCCGTGTCACTGCCAGGTTGAAGTATTCATCCATTTTCAGAGGATAACGCACCGGAAGCTCGGGCACTGTGGAAGGCTAACACATTTCATTACACAAAATTGTACCGCACTACTTTATATTACACTCCACAACACTACACAGCACAATACTACACTACACTACACTACACTAAGCAACTACGGACACTGACCACTCCCGATTAATACCGACGCACTTTCGATCCGTAGCAACTCTGCAAGGCAGGGTCACCGCGTGAAGGTGTGCTACGGTCTTAGGAAGGTAGAGGCTAGTGCACAAGCCATGCAAAGCAGCAAAGCAAACACATGCAAGCAAAGCAGGGGGCGAGGCATATAAGGCGCATACTCTTCCTCTGAGCTCGAACTGCTCTTTGACCCCATCTTCGAAAAAAATAAATAAAATGGAGAAATAAAGAAAAACAAACAAACCTGCTGGAAGAGACTCCTGCATATATTCGAATAAAAACTTTGGGTAAACTGTGAGGTTAGATCTTTAATACGGATTTCAATAGAGTCAGACTTCTCCGTGCTATCAATGGTTTTTTTCAGTAGATCCACAAACCATCCAAGAGAAAATTCATACATGTAGTTTAGGCTCTTCAATTTGGCTGAAACAAGCGCAGAAAATAAAAACATCATACTCATTTAGAGTTGTAATAATTTATCTGTAGCAATTTTTTTCCCCCAAACATAAAAGCAAATCACAAAATGGCTATAGCACACTCAGAATAAAGCATTTTTACTTGGTTTTACTTTAACGCTTATGGTTATGAGGAAGTAAAGTCAAAAGAACTTCACACATAGTCCTTTCCTTGGCTAATCTTTTTGTCGCACCATTTTAGACAAAAAAGATTGCTTGCACAGACCATAACAGACTTTGCTCATTCCAGAAGGTATGGAGAAAAAATGGGGCAAAAAAAAACTTTGTTTGAGGAAATTAATAACGTTGTCTGCTCACTAGGTTTCAAACAAGAGCTTTTTAAAGGTACTGACTTTCCGCCACAAATTCAGTGGTGCGCAGTTCAAAATCACAGCAGCCAAGATGGCCGACAAAAGCAGAGAGGACACCAACTCACTCAGGTGACTTCGAGTATCACCCTATGTTTCTGCTTTCCTCAGAAACAATTTATAATAGAGACCACGCACTATCTATCTTGCCCATGTTTGTGCACGGTGGCAACTTTTTTTTTCGGGGTCTCAACAGAACACCGCAAACATGGACCATAGGTTGACTGATGAGAAAAGTCGTTGAGATATTTGCCCAGTAAATCTGAAGCACCAACATTGCATCAGTCAACGTATGGTCCATGTTGGATGGTGCTCCTTCATGCTCCCTGTGTTGATTCCTGTTGAGTTTCGAAAAATAAGTCAGCCACCGCGCGCACGGCTAGTGTACGGTCTCTATTATATATTGTCTCTGGCTTTCCTCCAGACTCTGGACCAGAGGGCAGCCCAATTTTTCTGCTCTTGTCGGCCACCTTGGCTGCAGTGGTGTTGAACTGCAAGGCGCCACTGAATTTAAGGGCGCGAAGTCAGATGAGTATACCTTCTTAATTTATAACCTTGGAAACCAGAAACCTCTCTAACTCTCTCTTGAAACCTTTATTACTTTTAAAGATCAATTTACTCTGTCATTCATGAAACACAGTTGCTTTGCTGAAACGAAAATATGAAGGGAAGTTTTTCTTTTCTTCGCTGAACTTAGCAAGAAACTTACATGAGCAGGAGAACAAAACTCTTGAGCTGACGGCGATTTTCGAATACTCAGATCTTGATGTAGCGACAGATTTTAAAGTGGCTTCCATTATCTTTTGTTTATCCTGAATTTCATTGGCTGAAACTTTGGAGGAGCTCAGAATATTGACACTTTCTTCATCTTCTAAAATATTTCCCTCTGAAGCTGACAAAGTCTCTAGTATTTTATCCTCAAGTTTCCTCAACGTTCTAAAAACACAATCAAAATTCTATTGAATGACAGATACATAAAATAGTTTGAAAATCGGAAAGAAAGGCAAGTGACAGTTAAAAACGGATTTGTATCTGTTAAATTATTTATTTACAGTAATCCCCCGCTAATCGCAAATTTGCGAATGACTTTTTGCCGCATCGTCCCGCCATTTGCGAGCCCATGATTTGCTTATTCGCGAGTTGTAAGAAAGGTGCGAAAAGCTGCTAGCAAAAATTGTGCGAAGAAGGCGTTGTCATGGATATAATAAGACAGAAGGAGCTAAACGAAGAGGATATCGAAGAATTGTTAAATCGAATGCTCTGTATCAGGATCCAGAATAAGATGTCTCTGAGGATAAACAACCTAACCTTATACTTTACAAATCTTGAACAACTTTTTACATAATGCAACAGACCAAGCAGAAGAAGCTCTAAGAATAGATCCTCATATGCAAAGAGGAACTCACTTTCAACAAGAGTTACCTAAAATCCTACTTCCTTACACTGAATTACAGGAAGATCTTCGGAAAAAAAATGAAGCAGCCGACATTGAATGCCTTTTTCAAGAACCCTTAATTGGTAAATTATGCCCTTATTCCCCTAAACCCCATTTTCTCATAAGAACAAGGTCCCGCCAATTGCGGGGTTTTTCCGGAACATAACCCTCGCGATTGGCGGGGGATTACTGTTTTATAAATAAATAAATGGGTAGTGGTGGTGATAGTAGTAGAAGTAAAGTCCAGCCACCCAAACACGGTGCTTCATTAAGCTCTTGTTTCACAGTGAACGACAGGCTGACTGGATAAAGAAAAAATTAGGAGCAGATACAGGAGGTTGTCCAAAAGTATTCTCAAATAAAGATAGTAAATTAATATTGATAAGTAAATAAATAAACAAATAAGAACTAACCCTTTGAGGTTGTGTGTCGCGTCAGGCCCGACATCGTGAAAAATCCGTTGCAGTCGCATTCGGGGCTGACCCGACACGGCATAAAATTTTCGCTTTGCTGAATCTCGTGTCGGGCCAGCCCCGACAACTCCGGCGCATGCTGCACTCTATGGGTGCACTCAGGAACTTCTAACAGTTTCATTCTCACATAGTGTGGAGGTTGCCCACAACGCTATCGGCGCAGCATAAAAATAAACAGTAACCTCTCTTTTTGGTTTTTAATTATGATCTGAGGAGAGTGCAAGGGGAAAAAAAATGAGACCTCAAAGGGTTAATGGATCCTCAAGTTTTGCTCTCTATTGGGTACTCACTTCTTATTTTCTAGCGACTGTTTCATGCTTTGTGTCCTTTCGGATTCCAGGTCTGGTCGGTCAGATGAAACAACAACATTTAACATAATATCTTCGACAGCTCGGGATGTGATACTGAAGTTTAGAATGGTCACTTTGATACCAATATCTTGATTGAAGCGCGGTTTGGCCACCTTAGTAGTGATGTAAAATCTATTGAAATTAAAGATTGGAAGATAAAAAACATGGTGGAGAGAAAGAAATCAGGAAATTTAAAGATAATTCCAACTAATAAGTAATATTATCATGATTCCATTGTTGAATCAGTTGAAGAAGAAATTGGGAAGATCCAAAAGTGCAAAAACCCCCATTTAGCTGGAATTGTCATTTGTCTTCAGAGAAATAAAAATTATCTCATCAACGGAAATTCCCTCAGGTGAACAGGATTTTTTAGTCAACAAAAGACACTGCTTAGGTCTTACGGAAAATTGCAAACATTTATAGATCAAAGACATCTTATTGTGTTTTTTTCTTCGTCGTGCAGATTTTAAGTTCTTACCGGCTTAAAAGTTAGAATGAAAGTGAGCTATTTTTAAGATAATCAAGATTTAAATTCATATAGATTGACTTAATTACTGAAGATGGCTGATTTATTGATTTCCATCTTCTCTAAGTTGACATGTCATGCATTGTTCTGACCGAATAAAGAAGTGGTCGCAGTAAAATTTGATGCTGTAAAATTTTTTCAACCACGCCAATTTGTGTTATTGTGAGTCCACAATAGTATAATAGCTCTGGCTACTTACCTAAAGTTTGAATTGTATTCGATAATGTTCTCGGCTAGTTTTATAGAGATAGTGCTGCCAGTGCGAAACGTTTGTTTCAGCAAAATTGAATCAAGAACTGAGTCCAACTTTTTCCCAACATTTTCTAACAGAACCTAAAAGTTGTCAAAAGAAAACTGATGATTAATTTCTGTAACTCACACTGGATGAAGATAAAGACAGACGCAAACAGAGTTGGTCGAAGTCGAAGTTCAAGCTCATTTGGCAAATTTTATTTAGTCCTGGTCACATTATTACTGTACAATGAAATGGGTGTCCACAACCTTTGGTTTCGAATTTGTGACCACGTTATGGCTTTTGAATCCTAGCTAGCAAGGTAGGTTGCCAATTGGTGACCAGGTCACAAAAATTTGAGAATAGAAAACTTTTAATTTGTATTATATTATATTTAACTACAGTTAATATGGTATGGAATGATGTGAAATAGTGTGCAAATTACCAACAAAATTATACGGGGTGTCCCAGTTCCAGACCACCCAGATCAGACATTTTTCTCACAAACTGATTGAAAAATCTTGGAACAAAAAAGTTAAACAGGGAACCGACTCCAAATTTTATATTTTCGATATTTTCAAGAGCCCCTGACAGCCCCTTGGGGCATATTTGCGAGTCTGTGAGTGAATTTCATATTTTTTTCAAAGTGCTCATCACAATTTTTGTTGGCTTTCACTCAAATATTAACTATTCCATTGCTTTTAGTAAAAAGGAGCAAGAGCTCCATCCTCAAAATCATTGATGAATGCTCATGCCAACATTCCAAGTATTTAGTTCCTAGCCCTAATTGGGTCTTGAGGTTGAAAGGTTACAATTGAGGCCATTTCCAGAAAAAGGGCCCATGAGACAATTGGTGTGCTCTTCCTGAAAAATCAGCCTTGAGACTAAGTAGAGGTTTTTGTTTGAGGAGCACAACTTTTGTTCCAGAAGTCCTTTTCCTAGAAATGGTCTTAACCGTTTGACGTGCCGCATCCCCTTTAGAGGACATCAATTTTCAATGTATAAATAACAAAAATTATGAAGTCAGAAATTACTGCAAAGCTGCATTCCGTCCTCTTTAAGGGACATCCTTCAACTCACTATATAATAGTCTGATTTCGATATTTTTGTTTTTTTAAATTTTTCAAAAATTCCAACAAAGAAGAATCTGATTTCAGATATTTTTATCTGTAATCCCCATGAATCGTGTGTCAACAGCTTAGTTGTTCAAATGAACCTGAGAGAAATAATAACTTGACAGTGCATGAATTATTTGAACGTACAGGTTTTCCATTTTGGATTGCATGTTCAAGAACCCTGAGAAAATCAGGATTGCTTTGGTGAATGAATTTCAATTCGCTGCTCATTTCCATGCTGCTGATCCAACTTCTCGCTAAACCTTGAGGATCAATAATCAACGGCCATCGTTTGGAGTTCCTGAAATCAGAAATGAAAATTGCCATGAAGATAAGGGTACGTCGAAAATTCAATTTTTTTGCTTTTTCCGTCGGCTTCGAGCGGGAAATATTCTACTCATCGATGGGAACAGAGTTTTCTTCACCAGTTGAATGAAAATGTTGGTTTTGGTCTCTCCTTTTGACTCGAAAATTGACAAAAATTAACAAAAAGTGAACAAATTGACAAAAACTGCTGAAAACTATGCAGCCTGCAACACTTGAAAATTGTTGAAGTTTCTTGCCAATAAGGCCAAAAAGTTCAATTTAAGACTTATGTTTAACCATAGAACAAAGAAATTCAACTAGCATTTACTCCCTAACACTCTACAGCAGTTTTGCTCGAAAAAATGTGATGACTTTTTTTTTCTTTTCTTTTATAGTCACAAACATTAAAATAAACAACTTCAGGCTTGGCTAACAAGGTCAAAACAGACCAAGAGAAATTTACACTTACTTTATGATAAGTCCATTCTCAAGAAAAACTGGATCGCTGGGCAGCCCATGAATATTCCACGAAAGATTCTCGACTTCATCTCCTAGGGTCGAAGAAATATGATAGCTTTCGGAGCAAGGAAGTTTCAAATTATTAAGATATTGAATCCATGATATAGTTTGTTGATTCCGTGTTTCGGGTAGGAAAGCTCCTAAGTACGCGATTACTGCTGCAGAGATCAGTACGTCACCTGAGAAACAAAGGACACAGGACGCATGACTCAGGTGAGATAAGACTCCTCAAATACTTTTAGACTTGTTTTGAGACAACAATTCATGTTTTGGATCAAAGTTGAGTCATGCTTGTTTAAAATTGAAAATGTATCACGCAATATCAACCAATAAAGTAGTTGCAAACTTTTGCTGTAGATGATCGCAGTGTTGGCATTCATGTAAAAAACGGTGAAAAAGAAACAATGGCAATACTATAAACCTCTGAAATCGTCTCCATCACTTAGTAAAAGTGAATTAAAACGTGAATTAAAAATAGCGATGGGAGGTACTATCAAACGCAAAAGTTTTGGCAGTCAAGAATTCGAGATAGGTGGTGAACTCTGATATGAAGCGTCCTTCGCAAAACGCACCTTATCCACTTTTGGTGACTTTGAGAAAAACGGATAAAACTCTTCCAACACTCAATATCCTATTCTCAATACACTTTTTTTTTTTTTTTTACGTAAAATCCATTCCCGGCGCTAACTCAATTTTCACCAACAGTGGATAAGGCGAGTTATGTGAAAGTACGCATGCGTTCTTGACAGTCAAAACTTTTGCGTTTGCTAGTACCATACAACATACAAGCAGTGGCATAAGTCCTGCATTGACTTTTGTTTTCAACCAGGAATGTATGCAACCTGTCTCCTAACCCGAATAATATATGAAATCACTAATTTCAACTTTCAACAACCACAATTTGTTCAATTAGAATTCCTCAGAAAAATAGAGGAAATTTTTGCACAGCTCTATATTCGCCTTCTCCAATTTCCATGGCACAGGATTGAAATCAGGATTCGGTTTGAGCAAAATTTGGAGTGCGGGTTTTGGATTCAGACTTAGGTTGCAATTCAGAGACTTTACTTAAGGTATACTTGACTTGGTTTGAGAAAGACTCGAGTCGAATCGAGGGGAAAAATTGCAATTCTTGAAACATCTTGCGTTTAGTTCAAGTTAGCAAAAAGCAGTGGCGTCATTTCGGGTTCGGCTTGGGGGGGGCAAAAATGTGATGACCTTTTTTTTTTTTTTTTTTTTTTTGCTCATCAATATTATTTTAGACACTCTACAGCCCTGCATATCCTGTATTTAGGCCCTAAATTCCATCAAAACTTGTTAATGACCACCAAATTTTAGTTTGAAACTTTTTTCTTCTAAAAAAAAAAAAAAAAAAAAAAAAAAGGCCCCTTTTTTCACTTTTGGCCGACCCTTGGGGGGGGGCATGCCCCCCCCGCAAATGACGCTACTGGCAAAAAGTAACCTTGGAATTATCTCCGTGAGATATATCTTGTGCGGAAAACCGTGTGTTTTTAAAGCATTTCAGAATTGCCAATCCATGCCTCTTCCGTTTTGAAAATTCCTTGAAACTTCCTTAAAAATTTTTAAGAACTTTCGGTTCAAAGTATGTTACAGAATCAATAGAACTTTCTAAGTTCCAGTCGATTCAAGTTGATCTAAAATAAGTTCTCTAAATTTCATCCTAAGATCTGGAAAAGCACAATTCACGATTCACTAAAATTCACGATGCAATGACGGATAAAGCAAATTTAAAAGCTTGCTTACCAGTCAAAGTACTGCATTTCAGATGAAAATTTTCAGCCATGGATAACCATTTACTTTTTTCTCCACCAAATCCACCGATCAAATCCTCCGCTCGCTGAAGTTTCGTGCGGCATAGATCCAAATTTGTTTGGAGAGCAATCAGGCTGGATTTCTTTGCTTCTAAATCATCTTTGATTTTCTTAACTTTCTTTTCAGCTTCCTTGATTTTTTGCTGCTTTTCTTGAAGAATGGAAACGGCTGAATTTAATTTGGATTCCGCATCGACAAGTTCCTGCTCTTTTGGAGCTAAAATTGTTGAAATTTCATTAAACTTCAGAACTGCTGTCACCCACCTGCAGAACCCTGAAAAAGTGAAAATGAAGAAATTTAGAATTTACCGCTGAATGATGGTAAAAAATGCAGGCTGTGGGAAAGAAATATTCAAAGAAATGGTAAAGTGACCAAACCGCCCAAGCAGAGGATGGTAATTACACACATAGTCCGTAGAGTTCGTTTTAGATGTTTTTACTTTCTCACTACTAAGAAAGTTAGAAATAGAGAAAGTATTGCAATGGCGCAGAGATTTTCAAGGTATTTTGTTTCGATATTTGGCCCACTACGACTATCTAAATCATGATAATTACGAAATAATTTGCTCTCATTATGCCTAGTACTATCCTAAAGAATATTCATATATGAAGTATCAATACTATTTAACGATTTGTGGCTTGGAGATGTAAATGCACAAACTTTCTGTGGCGTCTGTCTGTCTGTGCGTCCGTAGCCATGAAATGTGAAACCCAGCATAACTTTTGAACAAGTGATTCATATGCATCCAAATTTTGCAGAGATATTGCTTTTAACATTCCCCGGAGGGACTTTTTTTGTTTTATTGCAATTTTAATTTTTCACCTCTGTCACCCTCGCACCAAGAGATCGGTACGTGCCATTGGAAATATGCACTGACCGCACCGTAATTTTGGAAGTGCGCAACTTTAGGCCCTTATAACTTTAGAACAAATCATTTCCCCGGATTGCGGTTTGTGCCATTTGAAAGAACATAACTTTGACTTTAGTATCCATAGTTTTTTACTCTCCTACGTGCGTTGCGCGTATTTTTTAGACTCAATAAACCAACTTTTTTTTGTTAAAGAAATTAAAAATATTGAAAAAAAATTGACTCAACATTTTTTTAATTGGATTTTCATTTGACGTGAGAAAGTGTTCGTAGGGTATATTTTTTCTAAAGTTTCACGTGAGACTCCCTAAAATAGCGAAATTCTCAAGGTCCTCAAAAATTTCGGCCAAGACAAGTTTCACTGCACTTCCATGATGGTTTTTTACATTATTTCTTACCTTCAGCAGCCACAGATACAGTTTTGACTTTATCTGCATCAAATTCTTCATGACTGAGAAATTTTTCATTCAAAACTTTCACAGTTTTCGCAGGGATATTGGCCTTATCAAAGTTGACTAGACTTTCCACGATTTTCGAATCTGATAGTAAACGTTTGGACGGTGCCCAAAAATCTTCAATCATTTTTCCTGATCCTCCAGGATCTGGAATTCTGTCCGGTTTAATATCCTAAAACAAATTTAGTATGCTAGTTATAGTATGTTAGTTGGCAAGAGAAAATACATTTCAGATCAATCAGTCTTAAGGTGAATCGGTTTTTTGTGTATTATAAAAAAAAAAAAAAAACGATTTTACATGATTATTTCCTTTTTCTCACAAACAAAACTTTGAAACAATTTTTTTTCGAAGATTCCTTCAAAATTAGAATTTTTCAAGAATTTTTTATAAATTAAAAACAAAGAGCTTCCAAACAGGGCATTTTTATGATCGGATGATAAAAACTAATCAGTATCAGTCCATTAGATTTTTTATTCCAGGACTTCCAATAAAAACTAGGTAACTGTGCTCGAGAAAACTGATTGTAATTGGTGAAAGAATGATAAGCAGGGTGTTACAAAACTCATGTGCCAATTTTCTGAAGCATATATTTGAGGCCAAAATAAGATTTGTATAAGACCTATAAACATGGGTCCGAAAATGCCCCCCTTTTGAGCTACAGCCCCTCAAAGTTTTAAAAACTTTATGATTTTTTTGGAATAGCGACCACCATTATAAACCGAAAGTCATGAAAATTGGTGTCCCATGGTAATTTTACAGGTAGAGTCCATTAATAATCTTGAGAAACTCAGGAATTGAGTCTGACTGTACTTTTCAGGCAATCTTGTACCTTTCAAGGCACAAATTTTAAGTTACAGATAAAAAATTTGAAAAATATTTACTACCACAAGATGAGAAAAACTATTGGAAAGATTTTCGGTCCCTTGCATTTTTTTTACACAATGCTTTGTAAGCGAGGTAATTGCTCCACAATGTGTAAAAGTCAGCGCTTTTACCATGGTGAGCAGCAGTGAGTATTAAACCTGCCACTCTGCTGCTTCTTCGGGCTGCCTGCCATTATAAAAGAGCTGACTTTTCCACATTGTGGAGCAATTATCTCACTTAAAACGCGTCGTATCAAAAAGGGGATCAAAAACCTATCTAATAGTTTTTTCTACCCCATTTCAGTAATTATATTTCAAATTTTTAATCCTTGACATGAAATTTGTGCCGTTAAATGTACGAGATTTCCTGAAAAGTAGAGACCTACTTCATTTCTGATTTTTTCGAGGTTAATAATGGATTCTACACATAAAATTACCTCGGAACGCCAATTTTCATGACATTCGGATCATAATGGTGGTCGCTATTCCAAAAAAACCATACATTTTTTAAAACTTTGGGGGGCTGTGGCTCAAGAGGGGGGCATTTTTGGACACATGTTTATGGGGAGAAAAAGTCTTATTTTGACCTCAAAACTATGCTCCAGAAGTTTGGCACTTGAGTTTTGAAACATCCTGTAAGTTATTCACTTAAATCTGAAGGCAAAACAGGTTGACAAAATAAATTGAATATTACAGAAAAAAGTCCATGTTGGGAGACAAAAAGATCCCATCGTGGAGTTTAGACGATTGTTCAACATAAATTAGCAGATAGAAAATCAGACAAACCTTCAGGATGCAGACAGCCTCCATAATCATTTTAACAGCTTTAGACGGGTTCTTCATCGTTTTAAGAACAGTCAAGTCAGCTGGTGTAAGTCCGTTCAGATTAGCAACTGCCACATTGAGTATGGGAGTAACTTCACCCATGCAGTCATCGCATTCATTTTTTATTGATTCAACAGTTGCTGATAGCATATTGGCCAGCGATTCGTCCTCTTTCACAAGTGCCATGACCTGGAAATGTTATGATTCATCTCATTAAATTTTATTATACTTATTTTAATTTTTAACGTAAATTTTATTATATTTATACTTTATTATAATTTTATTATACAGGGCATCCAATGAGTATACATGATCATGAAGCGAACGGTTCTGCAGACATTTGCTCACGAAATTCTTACACGCATAACTCTTGATAAATTTTAATTGTTTTACTAAGTAAACTGAAATTTTGCATATTAGCGTGAAATTTAGCATGCTACATTCAAATTTTGTCTCTACTTTCCCTCTAGACTCAATTTTTCTTCGGAAAACTGAAATTATCTGCACCTAACCTCAAATTTATGATCCATGGACACCAAGTGAAAACTAGGAAAGTTGAGGAAGAACTGTAGAAGCTGGAGCAAAACTGATGAAAAATTCGGATTCCTCGACTAAAATACTTGAAGTTAGGGTATACACCTGAAGTTCTTGTAGGTTTCAGGGTAATTTGTCAAACTTTTTCTTAATTATCCATAAGGAGAATATGTTAGCATATGTCTTGTCCATAAGGAAAGTTCGTTAGCAAATGTCTGCAGTTTGTAAAAATCATGAACATGACTATTCAGCTGTCTCAGAGAGGTTTAATGTGTGTATCTTTCATTCTAGATTTTTTTATAATGACTTTATGTTTGTGTATAATATCCTCAATGATTCTTTCGTTTCGTTAGAGTCAGTAGGTTTTTGTGAAGGCAGGGATTTAGTTTGTGGGCTTCGGGAGCAGAGGACCCTTCTTCCTTCAGCAGTCTCAGGATCAAATTCACTATTTTATTCTGTTATACATCGCTTGATGAGAAGTTGGAAGGACTCCCTCTTCCCTGACCTCCAAAGTTTAGACAACAAAACTTTTTTTCAAAAATTCTTAAAGAGTTTCAATTTTTCCAGTCTATCCATGTTCTTATTACCTGTTCAAATTGAACTGTTTCTTCTTCAACAGAGGTCGTCATTTCATTGACCTCTGTGCTCGCTGTTTCCAAAGCAGGCTCAAGCTTCAACAGTTCTTCTTGCATCATTGATACTTGACTCCCCGCATTCTCCAACTTTTCAAGTCCGATTTCGTACCGTCGTTTGGCTGTAGTGAGCTCACTGTAAATTAGAAGAAAATATAAATTAATAATTTCATGAGTCAGGGGAGGGGACAAAAAGATTAATCAGATTTCCTGTCTTCCCCTCGGACGCGCAATGCGGTTGCGAGACCGGTCCAGGGTGCCACTGATTATGGTTCTAAGCAGATGATCTCATCTCTACAGTGATTTTCGCTTTCAAATATCTTGATTTTCCCTCACTCTCTTCATCCGTTTACAATTTCCCCGTAAATGTTGTATTTTAGTTTTTATTATTTGATCACAACGATTTTGGGAGGAGGACATTTTTCAAACTCTAAAGTGTCATCTACACTAATTTAAAAAAAAAAAAAAAAAAAATCGAAATCAAAAACAAAATTAAAATAAAATAAATAAAATATATATCATTTCCAGTTACTTTGTAGTATGATGAAACAAGGCTACCCTAGATTTTTGAAAAAAACATTTCCAGATCATTCTTTACTTTCCTTTTAAAAACAGTACACTAAAAAATTATGAAATCACTCACAGACTCACAATATTACTTTGAAGTTGAAGGCATAATGGCAAAGCTCAGGAGATTCCTATCCAATTTGAGACTTTTCGCTGAGTGTTTTTGTAGAGAGAGTGACAAATTAGACAGGAATTCCCCAAGACACCTGCGTGGCTGCATCATTTGAGAGCAAAAATGGCAGAGCTATGCAGGTATCATAGAAGATTTGTATTTAATTTGTCTCTCTTTATACAAACACAGAGGAAATTCTTAAATTAGATAGGAATCTCCCATGGTACCTGCATAGCTGAACCGTTACGCCTAGAACTTGAAAGTCATTTTGAGTCTGTGTAGAATTTTATGATTTATTAATGTGCTTATCGTAACTTCCTCTGGTTTTTATGCAAAATTAACTATTCAATGGCTCACGGTAAAAGATAATGAGAGTCCCATTTAGAAAAGAAAAGGCGAATCATTGGTGATAAAAACCACACAGTTTCAGCTTCCAGAAGCCACAGTCAGTTCCAGAGGATATGATCAGAAACAAACAAAAAAATTGGCTCACCTTTTTTTCTTGGTGATTAGTTCCTTAAACAAATAAACAAGTTCTGTGTAGGAGACTGACGTGATGTATATTATTTCCTGAGACGTAATTTCAGCTTTACGGGCTAGACTTTGAGCTGACGAGTGGAAATTCTGACACGCTTCGATACATGATTTCTTTTCCTCGGCTGTTAGGTCCAAAGGACCGATGAATTTTTGAGCTATTGAAGAGAGAGAGTCATTCGCCCAATTCTAAACACAAAATGACTAGAAATTATCAGGCATACTATATAAAAATATACAAGAGATAAATTTTTTAGAAACTAAGCAAAATCATATCATGAAACATGATCTCACAGAAGATTTACAACAAAAACTGTTTGGAGATTTTCAAACTTTGTTAGATAAGAAATTTTCAAAGGTGCATATTGTCACAGGTCATGTAAAAATCCTGCATCAAAAACGTATGATTCAATGAGAATGATTCTACCATAACAACTCTTTCCACTAGCACCATTAAAGTTTCATGGAAATGAAATTATTGAAACATGTAAAGTACCAAGCAAATAAGCATTTTGGTGATAGACATTGGTTTCTGAAAATTTCAAAAATATCAGACCGTCCATTTAATGAATCATTGGAATCACAAAGTTTAAATAAGAAAGTGAGAGTGTGTGTTGTTCTCAGAGACAAATAGAGAAGGAGCACTACGCTAAAAAAAACATTGGGAAGATTTGAGGCACACTGAATTTTCGGGGATTCAACAAAATAACATGTACAACAACAGTCAACACCTTTTGATATCACATGGTGTTGAACGGTGACATTCGGTATAAACAGGGGGGATACGCTGGGAAGTGTAGAGGAGGGTGCTCAACATTCAACACCCCGCAACGTTGACTGTTGTTTTGTTGAATCCACGAGAATTTAGCATGCCTCTGCTGCAGCCGTTAGCGTTCCGTCTCTATTTGTATCTGGTTGTTCTAATTTTCTTTCTTTTTTCTTTTATTCAAAATACTTATGTAAATAAATGATAGTCCTTGATGATTTGGACCAATCGGAAACGAAAGAATAAAATATTCTTTAGATTCCACGACTTTTACTTACATGGAACCAGTTTATAGTGCAGCAGTTGATTAAGGCAGGATATTTCCGGATCCTTTCTCGGAAGCTATTACCACACGGACTAAGGGTAATCATAATATGAAGCTGCTCTCTTACAGTTTGTAGAAAGAAATTATACAACGCAACCGTACTGCCATCCGTCTGAAAAAATACTCTGCAATTTAAATTCCATCTTTAAAATAAAAGAAAATAAAACTTCTGAAGTTTGGTTGAAAGTTTAAAGTTTGAGACCAGCTTTCCATAAATGAACAAAGTGCTGGGCATTTTTATCTGATCCTCATTTTATTTTTTTATTTCGATGTATTTGATACAGGGTCCTGAGTCCTGGGTCATTCCATTATAAACTGGGACTCAGAGCCGGAGCCAGGGTGAAATTCAAATTTTCCATCTTCCGCAGCATAAAACCATTAAAAATGCCATGAGATCAGTGATAAATCATTCCTAAACTGATTTTAAAGGCTCTTGCATGGTCCGATATTTGTTTCATCGGTTAAAGTTAGAATTATTGCAATGGAAGCTATCAGTTGTATCAGCTCCCTAAATGAGCACAATCATCCCAAAATTGGCAAGTTTGCACGAAGAAAACTTACTTGAAGAACTTTATCCCTTTTGCGATCTAAAGAACGAATCCTTTCACATAAATCCATTTTTTCATCCAAAGCGAATAAATTTGGAACCTCTCCACAGCTGAGTATATTACAGAGATCCTCAATCATTGATTCTTCCAGAATCTGAAAATCAAAATGGATTGATGGAACTAGATTTTTTACAAATTGGTTTGGCAGCTAAAACACCCGTCCCACAGAAATATAGGTACTTCCATTTTACTGATATTTTTTCTGTGGGAGAGGGGGGGGGGGAGCACCTTTTTTAAGACGTACATGGTAAAAGCAAAAAGTTATCAAATTTGGAAGGTACACTCAAGGTTGACCACAGACCCACCTTCGAGGTTGAAAGTTGATCGTAGACCCACCTCTGAGGTGAAAGGCAATTGTAGCCCAAAAAAGGTTGGCCAGCCCTGGTCTAAAAGCTAAATTTAATTTAAAAAAAAAAATCCCGCCATTACAGTGGGAAGAACTTTAAAATCAAACAGAGAACACACCTGAGACTCACTAAACAGCAGGACAACATGCGCATCTGAAGCACTGGCTTTTCGAATAATGGTCTTTAGATCTTGGTACCATTCGTTTCTTGTGTAAGTCCTAGTTATTTCAATCTGCAAGAAACACAATTTTGCTTTAGTTTTCATTTTGAAGGGCACTTTATAGTCACTGTATACTGTGAGTGCATCTTATGCTCAACAAGTGCTGTCCGACTGTGCACAGCTCATTTTTAGCATAAACGATGGAACAAGTTTGATCAAACAAGCAATCGATGAGCCAAAATCCTCCACAAACGGCAGGTGTGCCAACCGGTGCATGTTCAGTTGATGTTCCGTTCGTCAAACAACTGCAGAGTTGTTTGACGATGGATGGTGTGTCATCTGTGCACCAATGTCGGTCAATGAAACCAATAAGACCCGTTTTCGAAGTGTTTTGGTCAAAATTATGTTTGATTTCAGAGGTGTCAAGTTGGCAATCCTACAGTTAGATTAAACCCATTAGAATGTGTACAAAAGCCTTATGTTAGGATAAGAATCCATCATTGATTGGTGGATACCTATCGCCATGTTTATCGAGAGACCCTGCATCTTTACTTTCCAAACTACCCTCACAGCATCAATGTATAGTGATTTTTATTTTTTATAAATAGTAAAATGATGCTTCAATGGAGCTGTTGCAAGGTTTTTTTGTCAGTGAATTGATTCTTGCATCTTGAGTAAAATTCGACCAAAAAACGATAAAACAAAAACAAAAAATTTACTTCCACGAAAGAAAACTTGACTTGTAGTTCAGAGATTAAAAAGGATCAGAAATTATAATGAAGAAGGCTGGGCAAAAAATGGAACAAAAAAAAAATGACAAAAATAAGAAATCAAATCAAAACCTGGAAAAATTCATATTCTGTGATGTGTGCGGCCAGTCTTGTGAGGGACTGTTTGCCTGACCCATTTACTCCAATCAGTAAGCCATGACTCCTCGGCTGTTTCAAGATGCGTGCAACACGGGTTAAATGCTCCAGGGCATATCTAGATTGATAAAAAATCCAAATGTTTTCAACTTTTCACGCTCTTTGCAGCGATTCATTAAAAGTAATGATAAAGTGGTATTATGGATGCTTCTGATTGTTAGAGAATTTTTTTTTTTTAAACAATTTTTAGTGAAAAAAGTCACTTGACTTTGTTTTTCAAATATAAAAAAATGATTTCTCGATGACATTAACCGTTCTTTCTCCCAACTCTTCAAATGCCTAGCCCACTGAAATCGAAGAGTTCTTCCCTAAAAGAGCGGATAAACAGTGGGTGAGCTCGTGCTTAAAAAACCTGATTTCAAAAAGTTATTACGTATGTATGAAATGTTGGATTAGGTTCTCTCAATTATCTGACGATTCAACTTCGTGTGACATCTTTATTGTTAGGGGTTCCTTCCACCAGCATGTGAAATGCCAACACAACAAACACATGGTTTGGGCAGCTGGACTTTAGTACTTCTAGTTTTTTGGACCAACAACCATCAAAATTGGTTGAGAACTCATCATATAGGGAAAAAAAATATTGGCTCTGTTTCCTGAAAGTTTGTGCCCTATTGCACTGCCAAAAAAGGGTAAAAAAACTGCCATCTTTTGAGGAATATGACTCTTGTTTGGGAAACAATGTTTGTTGGCCCGTTTGTTGAATCAAATAAATAACAAAATAAAAGGAAAAATAAAACCTACTTGAACATAACTAAATTCAACGGTTTTTTGCTCATGTTGTTGTATTCTGTGAGGTAGCCTTCGATTATGCCCTGCAAATTGTCAATGTCTTCTACCTCCAAGTAGTGCCGCATATCAGCTTTTGGATTGGTGAAGTCACAGTAGACCAAGTTACGCAACTCATGTTCTGTTATCTAAATTTTTAAATCAATAAATACCCAAATTAAGTTGACAGATACATTCTATCATGAAATGATTTGCTGGTGGGTCAGTTAAACTGTTTGCCTAACGTAGCAAAATTTTCTTGAATGCCAAAAGGTTGAAAGTTTCACGTGATCTGGGACTTTTTTCTTATGGGATTTCCTCAAGCACAATGATTGGTACTTAAATCCATTACAAAGCAGGCATTTTAGTGAAAATGTGAGAATTTTCAAAATAAAAAACATAATTTAATAACCCCAACATCAAATCTATCCAATTAGCAAAAATTAAACACAATTTCCTCCAATTGGTCTCTTACAAAATTATCAATCCATGAATCTTTATGATCATGATTATTCCTTAAAGTGTAAATCTTTAAAAATATGTTCCCTCCAATCTTGCAGGGAACTCCATGATCCACGTTTCTAATATAAAATATGGAGGGGTCTCATGGAGTCTTCCGACTTATCGTCTAAATTCAAATTTAGAATGCCTAGTCGTGAATTAAGATCCAATGACCTTCTTTTTTGGCTTCCTTAGCTCAAAATTTATTCACAGGACTGTGATTCATAGGATTTATAACTCACTTAATTTTATAACACCTATAGTCAATCTTACTTGTAAAAATTTTACCGCACATTTTTTTTTTTTGGTACTCCAAACAATAAATTAATTTTCAATTTTATGTAAATTTTCGATGTTGTTAATTTCACAGAATACTGAATATTCTCCTTTATTTTGAAATTTTTGCTTAGAATTTATTCCTGTTGAAAATCTTTCCGTTATTTTTTTATCTTTTTGTATTTTTATTTTTATAATGTAACTCCCTCTTTGATATTATTTTTGTTTTTTTCCTTGCACTTTTTTAATACCTTAATTGTTAACTTTATGTTAAGAACAAACCCTGTTTATTTTCTATACTGAATGAATGAAAATAATTCCAAAAAACTGAAAATATTTCCCGATAACTTACATTTATTGGCTCGCTTTCAGCAAGATGAGAGCACATATCGTTGAGATCTTGTTTCAAATTTTCATGGCAAACTTCATGGAGCGTACTGACAAGCCACAGACAATCGCTTTCGCTGATCAATCGATCGTAGTAGACGCGCAAAACTTCATGCACCCACAGTCGTTTCATTGCAGTGAGATCTTCCACAGCCTCGGGAACAGAAAGAAGTACACCCTGTATAGGGAGGAAAAATTCGAAGAATTATGAGTGCAAGAGACTAAAAGCAAACCTCAAAATCTGACACATCCTGACAAAACCGGCCTTATCTTCACCAATTAAATTGACCAATTATTGCTGGTTCTTCAACAAAACTAAAGACAAAATTTTAAGACTTATGTATAAACGCTTACCTGAATGACTTTGGCAAAATCACGAAGATTGAATAAATAGTGAGATTTAGAGGGGGTTGGTAAAAGATAGGCACGACATTTTTCGTAGACTGCTAAAGTTGCTGAAACGATTTGTTCGATACATGGATCAAACTCTTTGCTGAAACCCCTGTAAAAATTGTAAAGAAACAATGGATGAATCTTACTTAAAAATCAACAACAAATCCTTCTGAAAAATCAAAAAACAAGTTCTACAAAAAATCAATGAAAATTTTTAAGATAAAATTGAAGACCTTGCCGGGAGAAGGACATGAAAGAAAATTTATACCTTTGAGAAAAACACATTTGAAAGTAGTTTTTCAATACTAAAAAGTAAAAAAAAAAATAAAATAAAATCTTTGTTTGACTTATTTTCTACTTTGAAGTATCATAAAAAACCACTTTGAAACTTTCAAATGCATTTTCCTCGAGAGTACAGAGTTTCTAATACGCAATTTTCCTGGCAAGGTCTTCAATTTACTGTAGGCAAGGAAGTTTGCAAAAAAAAAATCTGTAGAATAAAGAAAAGGAGGCATTAAATTTTTTTCTCAACCGTCATCATCATTACTTTTCTTCCTTAAAGTTTTTTGATCCGTCAAGAATGATTTTCTTAAAATGTTTACATTTGGTAGTGTTCTAGAATGCATCCCTTCATTGTCTCGATGCAGAAAAGATTATGGATAGCAGCACTTTTCAATATACACCGATATACTGCATCACAGGATAATGTAACCTTTTTTGCACAGATGCAGTAAATGGTCAAATTCTAGAGCGCTACCTTTAATATTCAATTTTGACAGGAAGATGTATGAGAAGACACAGTTCATTAAATTGCAGTTATTTACTGTATTTAAAATTTTGTTGAACAGCAATAGTTTGAAAGAAACAAGCAAAGTAAGTATTCCTTGATGATTTACCTTGTGTCTAAATGCCAAAGCATGATTTTACTGTAGATGGCAACCATTACTTCATCTGAGAATTCATTGATTGCGATGATATTGAAATGTCGACTAAATCGAGGCGAGAGAGTATTTTCCGGATTCGTGGGATTCATAGCGGCCATCAACTAATATGACAACCAAACAGAAAATATTTTAGAGTTACAAGGCTAAAATCAAGCTTTATAACAACTTGTACAAGCAAGGGCGTTGAAAAAAACCATTGAATTTAGTTATGTTCAAGTAGCTTTTATTTTTCCTTTTGTTTTGTTATTTATTTGATTCAACAAACGGGCAGAGCTCAATATAAAATTACAAGGAAAATTAACTTTTTGTTTCTTTAAATTTAATCAAGAAGAAACATATTATGTATACAAATGGAGAGATATAATCGGGCTAGTTATGAAGGTAGGAACTGATTGCTCAAGCTCAAGAGCCCTATTATCAAATTATTATTGCTTGAAACTCTGATAAGAAAATTGGGTTTTTTGGATTTGTGGTGTTCATAGCGGCCATTAACTAATACGACAACCAAACAGAAAATAGTTTAGAGTTGCAAGGCTAAAATCAAGCTTCATAAAAACTTGTACAAGTAAGGGAGGATACAGGAATATGTCTCTCTCTCTCTCTCTCTCTCTCTCTCTCTCTCCTCCTATTTGAATATGTGCACTGAAAAAAGACAAAGATAGGGACTTAAGTCATGTGATGGTCCCCACTGCTATCCTTTTCTAACAAATGTATTCAAATGGCTGGAGAGAGAGAAACACAAACTCCTGTATCCGCTCATGAGTACAAGTGAAGGAAGATAAATAAGATCACAAAAAGGCACTCAGAATGAGGGAAAGAGGAAATATCAGACAGAAAAGATAAGATGTGGAAGGAACTCATAACAACAAAGAAATTGGGAGAGGGGGCCCCTTCATTGCTCTTTAGTTTGCGTCCTATTAAACCGGCAACAGTTGGAGAAAATATCGACACTTCGGAGGAAATTTAGACCAAAAGTTTGACAACTTCGGAGTCTTCTCCAACTTTCAGTCGGAATCTTCGAGCCTTTTTCTCCATAAGTTGACAGTTTTCCAACCCACTTTCGCCGGTGCAATAAAGCACAAACTTTCAGGAAATAGAGCCAACATTTTTGTCCACGTATGAAGAGTTCTCAACCAATTTCGATGGTTGTTGGTTCAAAACATTAGAAGTAGTAGTCCAGCCGCCCAAAACATGTGTTTGTTACTTTGGTATTTCACACCAAACGAATGGACTGAAAATACGAAAAAAGACAAAGAAAGAAGGGAGATACCTACCAAGGTACTCACAGTAAGGTGAAAGGACAAGAGGAAAACCGCACCAAGAGTGATACCCTGAGGAAAGGGGATATATCTTAAGAGCACACACAGACTGGAGTAGTCTCGGAACTAGTTGTTTTTTTTTTAACAAAATTATGGAGAGGCTGACAATCTGATGCTCAGTGCAAATGCTCATTACTTCATTACTTCATTCAAACTACCCAACAGAGACAAAATTTAGAACAGCGACTAGTGGCTCTATCTATTCACTTTTTAACAGTTTTTTTGTACTATATAAAGTACCAATTTGACCTGTACCAAGCCTTTTACAAGACTAAATCGCAAGAAATAAATAAATACAAATAAATAAAAAATAAATAAATTCGATTAAAATCCGTGAGTACATATTTTGCCTGAAACCACAATATGAAAACAATATTCTTTATTTTTGAATTTTCCAAGAATAAACTGAAATTCTACACACCTGTACATCTAAAATTTTAACTGATATCATGTCCTTCTGCTCAAACCACATGTTGTGATCAATAAGCTGTCGTATCAGTTCAATCGGAGATTTTGCACCGTACGCATCCTCATTCGGCATATTGACATCATCGATGAATAAAATACATTTCTTCCCCAAAGCAGGACCATAAACACCTGAAAACAAAGAAGTCGATTCCATAAAAAAAGACGGGGTAGGAAAGACAATCAAAGTATTCTCAAAACAAAGGATATGAAAGAGGACAGTAACGGGGACTCTCAAATTGGGAAGGAAGTACTTACAGCACTCAAGGAGGTAAAGTGCTCTAAATATATTTTTTCTCTCTCTTTTCTCACAAGAAATATTACTCCACTCTCTGTTTCTGCTTTGTTTCTCTATCCATTGGTGTAACTCAATTTTTTTTTCTTTTTTTCTAAAATATAATATTCTCTCTATGCAACTGTGTAACTCTCCCTTCAGTTCTTCTCCCTTAACTCTCTTTGTATCTATGCAGCTCTACTCTCTATGATTTACAATCAAAAATTCACTATCTTATGAACTCCCAACTTGGTAACTCATCGGCAAACTCATTTGTTTACGATCTGTATCTCACGCTTATCGCAGACCCGTTAAGTCACCCTCACATTTGACGCGTATCTTTTTGCGAGAATGAGTTTCGAATATCCCGACAGCACGACTCTAGTGTTTATGGCGCGTTGCGGTATGTAAGTCGTAAAACTTTGTTAAAACAGAACGCTGAACTAAACAAGCGGTAAAACTTAAATAAATGAATAAATAAATACCTTTTCTCCTCTTATCCAGTCTACCCATGATTAAATCTTGAACTTGCTTGGCAGTCGTCTGCGGAGAAAAGTTCAAGAATACTGGTCTGTATTTTTCTAAATCAATTTTCTTCAAGAGGAAATTCTACAGGGACAAAGAAACATGAAACAAAAAGTGTATAAAAAGAGTATCTTCATTTTTAAACAAAAAACAAACTAAAACTAATACAGGGGTACAAAATGTTCCAAAACACCAAAGTGCCACGCAATCCAGGATTTTTTCCTCACAGGGATTTTAAAAAATTTCTTCACAAAAATTTGATGAGTAATGATTTTTTTTTGGTTGCTGATTATAACGTATCATAACATCGCATGAAATCAAAGTGAACGATATTTTCAAAATTTTGTGGCTGCTATCCCCAGATTGTTTGGGCGGATAAATTTCCTCAAACGCCCAAAAAAATCTTCACTTCCACGCGGCAGATTGCTAGGTAGAGCATTTTCTGCACCCCTGTACCAATGAGAGAAAAACTAAAACAGTTGAGAGTGTATTTGAAGAATGTAAAACTTGCTTGCAGTACTATACAGATTGTTACAAATTGCAAAAAGATATTGCATTCAGGAAGAGCCAAAAGTCTCTACAAATTCAACAAAACTTTCTTTCTAATTAAAATAAAAAGTTGCTGTTTGCGCCATTATTCATCAATTATAGGATCAAATTTTGTAAAGGGCTGAGGAAAGGAGGGGTTGCCTACCCACCACAGAATTTGCACTTCAAAATCATAAAGAATTGCACAAATCACAACTTTTTATCTTAATTAGAAAGAAAGTTATGGGGGTGTGTAGGGACTTTAGGCCCACCTTGTATAAAAGTTTAATATAGGTACCTTTATATAGCTTTATGAAATATCTGTATATCTTTGATATAACATAGTTAGAGGTTAAAGGAAGAGTTGCCGGCTTGTACGGGCTTAGACCAAAATAATCGGTTCACAAATATCGGTCAGTATTCTTTTGTCTGTTTTGGTTCCTCCGTTTTTCCAGAATTTTCTTATTTTTTCGGTATTGTGGTAAATTTCAGTTAAAGAGGCATTTTACGTTACTTTGGTAGTTTCTGGTATCTGTATTTTTCAGTATTTTTGTCATTTTTTGGTAAAAGTATTTAAGGACATGCTGAATACAGTAACTTGTTACCTCCCTATTTTACAAATAACAGTTCAATTCATCATTTATTACACTTTTTAAAAAGCGGTAATTTTGAGACATAATGAGTAATGACGCTTACAATTGTATACACTGATTTCCCTGTACCGGTTGGTCCTACCCACAGCAGTGGTTTCTCATGCATTATTAGGAGCTGCATCAAAGCGTTACATCGGACGGTTTCAACAGTCATGACTATTATTTGATTGACAGGGATATCTCTGGGTATCGATGGAGTTGACGTTAATTCTTCCGACCAGAGCTTCCATTTGCCTTTGCCCTGAAATAAACAAAAAGTTATGAAATAAATTTGATCAATTACTTTCATGAAATTTATGATTTAGAACAATATAATTATGTATTCTAACTACCTAACCTAGTTAGAAACCAAAAGCATTCTTGTTTTCAGCTCACTAAGAACCTACATTAGCCAACTACAAAACACCAAAATTCAGACCTGTGTTAAGCAAAATTTATTTTTTGAATAATGATGAATAATTAACGAAAATTATTCTCATTATTTTCATGCTGTTCGCATTAGTAATTCAAAGTTTTAACACTACCAGTCATTCATCTTATCACCGATGAATATACTGGTACTGCTAAAACTTTGATCAACTAATGAGGGTAACATGAAAATAATGTGAATAATTTCAGTCAATTATTTATGATGCAACTGCCCTATCATTAACGATTTTTGGCAAAATAAAATAGAGCATAGAAAAAAATGATGCATTCACTTACTTCTTTGACATACTTATATTCAAAGACCGTCCCTTGATCCGGAGGAGCATAAATGTAGGGCTTGGACGGAGAGTGACAAAGATCGGATGGCAAATCAAACTCCTTTTTGACATTTTCCGGGAAAATTTTTAAGAGCAGCGCGTGAAAAATTATGCTGAACTTTACTCTGCTCTCCGCATCTAAAGCCCCTCCAATTGACCAGATGCAAGAGAAAAAGAATACACCCTGAGAACAAAGAAAACATTTCTTGGATAAAACCAAAACAAATGAAGAAAGTCTCAAAGCAAAGTGTCAAAGAGTAAACAAGAGTCGCGATTGCATTGGGAGCCAGTATGGTCAATGCTTATTTGAGTTTAGTTCAAAGTCCGCCTCTGAATGGCTGGGAAGTTGAGGGAAACATCCGAGTCCAAAATTTTTTTGGCCTTAACATGGGGTTTTTCTTCAAGGTCATTTTTCTCAACATTGAAGAAAATTTTACTGCTCAAAAAAATTTTCTGAACGAATTGATAGGTCATAAGTTCCACTTTACTGCGAATTCTAAAAGATTGTCTCAAATGAAAAAAACAAATAATGGTGTGTTTTCAAATGAGAAACACTTAATTATTTGTACTCCCCCCCCTCTAAAGAATGCATTAAAATATCCATTGTTCAAGAGTATCAGAAGTAAAATTTGAAGCAATAATAAATTTAGGTTGTTAGTCTTCAGTGTTAGTGATATTATTGCTGCCACAGGACAAACATATCACTGACATCATAAGAAAAGTAAGTTGCAAAAAATACGCGTTTTATTAAATTTTGAGGAATGAAGTTATGTGGTACCTCAATTTGGGCCCTCATATCGAGGTCTGTTAGAGTCTCAGTATATTTTTCATCTTTGTAATCATCAATGAAACATTCAATGAAATTCATCAATGAAATTATCAAATTGGCATCCTGGGTGAGAAATATTTCCTGCAAAAAGATTTAAATAGAAATTATTATTATTAAAAAAAAAAAAAAGTTTAGCAGACTAACTGAAATAGACTAACTGTCAGACTAACTGTCGGATTTACACCATCTTCAAACTCATCCAAGAATTAAACCCAACAAATAGTTGAGAAAAATTTCAAAAATAAAAACCAAAAATTACGAACAGGATCGTAGGACATAAAAGCGGTAAAACTGGCTGAAACATACATACAAATATATATATATATATATATATATATATATATATATATATATATATATATATATATATATATATATATATATATATATATATATATATATATATATAATTTTCAACGAGTGGTATTTTCTCACTCAGGGTACCATGAAACGTGCTCATTTGATAAAATTTCCCGAAAAATCCAACATTGCACCCTCTGCAATAAGTAGATTCTTGGAATCTACTTAAAAAAAAAGTTTAGCAGTAGTAGTAAAGTCCAGCCGCCCAAACCATGTGTTCCGTTCCGTTATGCTTGTATTTCAAAGCAAACGACTAGACTGAGAATACAAAAAGAGAAAAGAAAGGAAAGGAGATACCCACCAAGGTTCCTCGCATTAAGGAGAGAGGACAAGAGGGAAAGCACACAAAGCGTGAAACCCTGGCAAAGAGTTTGAAAGAGGCCCGAAAAAGCTTAAAATGTTCAAAAGATGAATTTTGAAGGGCAACAGATCTATGAATTAAAAAGAGGAGAGAATAAATTGCGTATGCTGCTAAGAAAACGTTCGTATGAGTTGAGAATAAAAAATTTGGAGGAAATTTTAGCAAAAGAAAGAGGAAAAAAAAGGTTTGAGGAGTAGGAGATTTAAAAATCAAGATTGCGTGACAGGTGGGAATAGGAATGGCAAAAAACCAATGGCAAAAGGCCATGGGATACTCACTTTGGCGTTCCTGTTGCGAAGCCAAAATAGCAAGAGATTGCAAAACCGTAAAATCAGAGTTTTTATCAAATTCTTAATGTTAGCATTGAAGGATGGGGGTAACGTATTCAGCCACGATTCTATAAGGCATTCCCAACCCAAACGACTGGGTTCAATAAACACAATTCCACATCTGGAAACCTGAAAAAAAAAAGTTTTTAAAAATTATAGTTTAAAGTTACTGTGGTAGAGGGAGCAATTAAACAGTAACGTCTATTTACTATGGAGAATAGGGCTGATTCTAGATTTTGCTTTAAGCAATTGAATAGTTAATTCTTGGGTAAAATCCAGCAAAACTTTCGAGCACATTAAACTATTACAAAATTCACTCACAGACTCACAAAATGACTTTGAAGTTCAAGGCGTAGCGGCAGAGCTAGGCAGGTACCATGGGAAACTCCCATCTAATTTGAGACTCTCTTTGGTGTGTTTTTTTAAAGAGAGTGACAAATTAGTCAGGAATCCCCCATGAAAACTGTATAGCTCCGCCATTTAAGAGCAAAGATGGCAGAGCTATGCAAGCTTATTAGGAGATTTCTATCTAATTTGTCTATAATAAAGAGGGGAACGGTGGACTGGAAGACACTTTCAGGCATCCATGTAAAGGCCTCTTCAGACAATCGAATTGTATCCTCAAAGTACTATGACTTTCAAAAGAAAGTACCTTGGTCGAAATTTTTACCATTTTTCAAATCTCAGCAAATTTTAAACCATTTTGCCGCTTTTAAGTGTTTGAAAACTAAACAGAAGAACTCTTTAAAATACATCATGAAAAATCGAAAATTCTATTGAAAAAAACAGAAAAGTTTAACAATAAGAAAATCAATCAGGGTACTTCCTTTTGAAAATCATAGTAAGTACCTTCCAAGTTAGCATTCTTAAAAGTTTTAAACAAAAATAAGGAAGGAGATCAAAGTCTCTTACAACTGCAGGTGAAGCCGCCGCCAAATCCGTTGACTCGAAAATGAGATTTACTAGCGGAGGAAGCTGTATGACTTCACCGGACATGATGCACAGCTTACCGTTGCTATCAAGGACGGTATTCATATTTTCGATCCAAACTGAATCTATTGGTCCATCAAATACTAGCCATTTTCTGGAACAATCAAAAGAAATATTGAATGAATAACTAGTGCTACAAGTGTTGCCCGAGTACATTTCCCATAAGAACCAATACAAAAAGTACAAAATTGACGGTGATAATGTAGAATCAGAACACTTAAGAGTTGGACAGTAAAAAAGCAAAAAAAAAAAAAAACAAAATCACATAAAAAAAATTATTCAATTTTTTGTTTGTTTATTTGTTTGATTTCTGGCCACAAAATAATGCTTCAAAATAAATCAAAGTTTTCATTCTGACTAGTATTCTGTGAAACAGAGGAAAAAGGTAAAACTAAGGCTCCAGATTAATGAAATTTTTCTCACAGTTGAACTTCCTTGGGTTAGGTGAAGTATTCAACTTGATTGAACAACTACATACCTATTTTGATTGGTAGACAGAGCAAATTGGCGGTAGTTCACAGGTAAAATACCGTCAGACCATTCACAGGAAACCGAATCGAACTGACCATAAAGTTGGCCCATGGTTATGGACTTTGGATTGATGACAGTCATTTCCACTTTATGCTTTGAAGTTTCACCCTGGCAATTGAAAAATAAGCATGGATTATATTAATACCAGAATTAAAATAAACTGTAGGGAACACCCCACTAACACTGTCTCACATCAAACTTAATCTGGGGGGGGCGGGGGCCCCCAGACCCTCATATATTTTCTGGGGGAAACCCTCAGCCAGACCCCACTTCAATATTCTGGGGGAGACCTCCAGATTCCCTTTTAAGAAGTTAATTTTACAGCAGTCTAGTTGGAGAATGTTTTTGCAATTTGCTATGGTTGTTATGCATAGCTATCTTGGCTGTAAACGGCTTTAAGACTGATCAAAGACGCTTTTTAAGTCTGGATGGAAAGATGCCTTAAAAACAAATTCGGAAGTCAATCTTCAAGCCATCTTGGAAATCGTCTTGGAAGATGTGTTTGAAGACAGATTGAAGACGGATTAAAGCCGCTCTGTAAGTCTGGATTGAAAGATGTCTTAAAAACCACTTTGGAAGACGGATTAAAGACGGAAAGCA
This sequence comes from Trialeurodes vaporariorum, assembly GCA_011764245.1. Taxonomy (NCBI): domain Eukaryota; kingdom Metazoa; phylum Arthropoda; class Insecta; order Hemiptera; family Aleyrodidae; genus Trialeurodes; species Trialeurodes vaporariorum. The sequence continues at coordinate 65,496,370 of VMOF01000035.1, forward strand.
AGGTGTTTTCAAAAGTCGACTTAAAGATGCATTCAAGACAAGATTAAAAGACGTCTTTGGAACCTAAACCTCAAGACGTAATGAAAAGACATCTTACAAATACCTATTTTAAGCCAAATTGGCAAGCCAAATTTTGATATCTGGGACGTACCATATCTTCTAAGATGGAGAGAGCCTCTGCCAAGACTCTGTAAGAACTAGTTTTCCCTCCGAATGGTTGACCTATGATTGCAATACCTTGCTGGACCATCACCATATCATTAATCTGCAGAACTTTTTCCGAGAAAAATTCTGTGCACTGTAAATTTGCTGAGCTGCAAGCCTGAGCAACGGCCTTTTTCAAATTCTCACTCTTGCTTGGATACAAATCAATGCCCGGAAATATATCAGAGAGGATGACCTGAAATAAAATGTATAACATTGGACTGTTCATTAGTTATCATAATAAAAATTTCAATTGCAAAAAGTATCGGGAAAATTGTTGAAACATGAAATTTCACTTACATCTAGGCCTGTGCAATGTTCAATGCATTGATCGAAGATTCAATGTTTTCCTAGCATCAAATGGATTCGATGCTAATGTTGATATCAATCGATGCATCGTAACTCATTATTTATCAATATTTTGATTAAGAACAGACCTAAGAGTCGTTTTTTCCATCTTAAACCATCTCAAAAGCATAAAAAAGTATCACAATTTACAGCGATTTCTCATTTTTGACTTGTTAAAATTTGTTTCGATGCATCGATAAAATTTCAATGTTTTTTGGACATCAAACTTCGATGCACAAAACGGGACATCGCACAGGCCTACAAACACCCCTGATACTAGAGGTGTAAAGCCTTGGTAAAAAAAAAAAAAAAAAAAAAAAAAAATTGGGATGTGGCGTATCCTCTCAGGGATTTACGCCCTTTTTGTGAAAGTTCAACTTCCTTTAATTCTATGTTTTACTCTGTTTTTTTGTGAGATGTGTTCGAAATTCTAATTCCCTTCCCCTGGAGTTGAGAGAGTGGACGCTTTGAACTGTATTAAGCTCATGGTCAAAAAGTTTACTTTGGGATTTTAAAACTTAATTTTATTTGTTACTTCTGGTAGTCATAATTTCTGATAGTCTAAGTTACATCTTATCTGTGTTATCTTGTTTTTTTGTATACTTTGTATATTCTGTTATTATTGGGCATTGTTGCCTGTTCAGTTTTCAAATAAAAAAATAAATAAGTAAATGCGAACTTTCCATGATATTTTTTTAAGGGTTCAAAACCAGAGACTTTTTAACAAAATTAATTTTTAATAAAATTAATTCATACAGCGAAAGTACTTACATTGAATAAAGGTACATCAAACTCCATCAGTTTAGACAAATTGACTTTGTTGATTGCTTCCTTGACAATCTTGGCTTCATCGTCTTGTAAACGCTCGAGTCTGGCATCTTGCGCAAACTTCAAAACGGATTTAATTGTCCGTAACCCTTGGAAATAAAGAATGAAAAAAGGAAATATAAAACATCTGCAATAACTAGTTATTTAGGTTGGAATGGTGAAGGTAAACCTCAGTCCAAGAACTGTGCAATAAGGTGGGTCGAAAAACACAACTTTTCGAAATTTGATCGGGCACACTCGCCAAATTTTGATTTCAGCCGAATGATTCACGAAGATCTTTCGTTTTTTGAAAAATATTGATATTTAGGGTTCCCTCCAGCCCCCCAAAAATCGCAAAAAATCACATTTTTCAGCACGTTTGGCAACACTGCGTCAAAACGAGCGCAGATATTGTTCCGAAACTTGTCTCATTAGAAAGCTCATTCAATTTTACACCAGTTAGGTGCCAGAAAGTTTTAAAAAGTCGAAGTTTTGACGAAAATACGCTCAATTTACAATTAGCCCCCCTAAATACCCGAAACTGGGGGAATATCGTGTTCTCTATGAATTTTGACAACACTGCGCCAAGACGATTGCAGATATTGTTCCGAAACTTGTTTCAAATGAAAGTTCATACAATTTCACAGCAGTTAGGTGCCAGAAAGTTTAAAAAAGTTGAAGTTTTGACGAAAATACGCTCAATTTACAATTAGGCCCCCTAAAATACCCAAAAATATCGAAATTTGAAGATCGCGGGGCCACATGTTACCGTGATCCGATCGAACTCATACTTCTTGAGCATCATTTTTGTATTCGGTGGCATCTTTCCAGCCGTGTCACCTCACCGCATTCGAGAATAAAAGGTGTGTACATCTCCTTGCGTAAAGATTTGGAGCTATCGGGAAGAGCATTCTTGCTATATTGACGTTCGGCGGGTCAAAATGCGCTCTCATCAGGCTGATGTCAACCTCTACATAGAATTGATTTTCAAGTCCTACTACTTTTTTGCACGAACTTTTACAATTTTTTAACATGATTTATGTTTTGAAAACGATTTATTGACACATTCTATCACAGTTTTACCAAACTTCATAAAAACACGATATTCCCCTATAGTTTTGGGTATTTTAGGGGGCCTAATTGTAAATTGAGCGTATTTTCGTCAAAACTTCAACTTTTTTAAACTTTCTGGCACCTAACTGCTGTGAAATTGTATGAACTTTCATTTGAAACAAGTTTCGGAACAATATCTGCAATCGTCTTGGCGCAGTGTTGTCAAAATTCATAGAGAACACAATATTCCCCCAGTTTCGGGTATTTAGGGGGGCTAATTGTAAATTGAGCGTATTTTCGTCAAAACTTCGACTTTTTAAAACTTTCTGGCACCTAACTGGTGTAAAATTGAATGAGCTTTCTAATGAGACAAGTTTCGGAACAATATCTGCGCTCGTTTTGACGCAGTGTTGCCAAACGTGCTGAAAAATGTGATTTTTTGCGATTTTTGGGGGGCTGGAGGGAACCCTAAATATCAATATTTTTCAAAAAACGAAAGATCTTCGTGAATCATTCGGCTGAAATCAAAATTTGGCGAGTGTGCCCGATCAAATTTCGAAAAGTCGTGTTTTTCGACCCACCTTACTGTGCAATCAACAAATATAAAAGTGTTGGTCGCACCAAAGCCATTTGGCGGGCTGCCTATAGGTACTATGCAAACAATTTCAATGAAAAACAACAGTTTCTAATATAACTAATAAACTTGAAGCTATAATAAAGTAAACAGCAATTTAAAAAATTTTACGTCTTAACCTTCAACTTCCGGAGCTCTGTTATAGCGCAAATGCCAAAGCAAGGGCAATTTCAAATTGCTGTAATTATAATAATTTTTTTCTTTCTTTTCTTTCAAGACTCATGAGGTATGCTTATTAAATCCTTTATGAATGAAAAAATTTTATGAAAAAAAATTGCAGCATTTAATGGGTCTATTGCAAAATGTTACTACAGCTATAGAGAGGGTCTATTCTGGTGTAAAATCATTTGAAAATAAGGGAGTGTTGGGAGCATCAGAAAGTTGCTAGATTGACTCATAAACTCGATGAATGCATTTAACAAAATTCTAAGATGGCGGTCGAATGTGCGAGTACCGATGGGGAAGTCACAACTTTCTATGCTGAGAAAAGTGATTCATCATAGAGAAAGCTGCAAATACAATGAAAGTTCGTTGTGTGGAACCTCGATCCTGCCCAAAAAAAATTCCAGTCAGCGAAAGTTCCACTTAGGAAATTGCGGTCAGAGTATGGGAGGTTTCACGGTGCTGAAAAAAAATTCCACTTAAAGGACGTTCCACACAACGAAATTTCACTTTAGATGGGACTCCCCCATCGAGACCTGTTAATTTGATCGCCATCTTGAATTTATTTTAAATTGCCTTTCTTGGGTTAATGAGTGAATTTTGTGGCTTATAGATGTTTTCAATGTGATTTTGACGCAATTTTACAGGGGAATCAACCTTCCATAACCCTGGAGCAAAAGTTTGTAACAGACCCATTGATTGGATAAGATAGAAAATCAATTATTACCAAAGTCATAGTGATGTTGGCATGAAAGCTGCCTTGCGGCTAATTTGTGCACACAGATAATTTTTGAAGCAAGGGTTCCAGCATGGGTGAAACCATATGAACTTAACAAGCCGTGCGCAATTTGATCCAAATCAGGCTTCATCATTGAGATAGAGCGAAATAGTGCCTACAAAAGATAATTTTATGATGGAACAATGAATGTTCATTAGTCTCAGAGCCACAAAAGTGAGTAAATGAATAAGTAAGACACACTGAGTAAACTGGCATAAAGACATTGAATGGGGCGGTTGCAAGGGTCTGAAATTGTGTGTTTTTTATTAACCAAATGATAGGACTTGATGGGCTGAGAACAATGGTTCCTTTGGTTTTTTCATAAGCGTTCCGGTTTTGGAGATACACAAGTGTTGAGTTGTAAAAAATTGTGTGCGTAGTGACGTCACTTTGCGGAATTCCCATTTAAAACAATGTTTTTTGGGCCAAAATCTTATCTCCAGAACCATAAAACGTAGTTAGAAACCAAGGGCATTTCTATTTTCATTTTCAGTTCACCAAGTACTTTCATTTTCTTTATAAAAAACACACAATTTCAGACGCTTGCAACTGTCCCATTTGATCTAGCTAAAAACTGCTACTCCCTTTCATAAACCAAATCATAAACTCAGAAGCAAGTCAAGATAACTAAAATATGAACTAGACGGAATAGAATCAAACCAGCATCACTGGTTGGTTTAAAGTGAATCGGTGGGTAGCCAGAAATTTTTTGAGAGGGGGATTCCGGAGTCCAAAAACTGTTAAGGGGGTGGCGGGTCTAAAGGTCAAACGTTGGTCAAATGTCTCTAAAAACACAAAAATTGCCCTTTCTTAGGACAGTGTTTAGTGTCAGGGGGCCATGCTACAGATGTAAATAATTTTGAAACATATCTTATGATCTGTTCCATTTATTTCCACTTGTTGCGAACTTTACTCTGGCAATTTTTAACATTGATTCCCATGTAGGATGACGCAAACTTAATGATACGCACTTGTGAAATTATTAAAATTCTTTCCTAAATTCAAGATCAGCAAATTAAAAGACATTTTCTGATGCCCCCGCTGCCTACAATTCAGCATTCAACCCTGCGTCTTTCCACTTTGGACACAACTGTTTGATGAATGTTTGCCAGCGAAGACAAGGCTTTTGAGTTAAGAAAAATGTGAGGGAGCATTCTATAATTCATCGGAATATTTGTATGGAGGCTTTCATAGGGGGCTGGTGAAACTGAGATTATAGACATAGAAAGAAAGGCAAATTATAAAATTAATCAGTAAATTAATCATGTCTATAACATTTCTTACCAAAATAATGATGAATTAGTACTTAGTAGAATACGTGCATTCTAAGGAAAAATGAAAGTACATACCTGTTAAACCAGTGTACCCTAGCTGCATCAGTGTAGAGTCCTGATAGGATTGGTGTACACTAGGTTATCGGAGATGTCCTTTCATTTTTGCTTAAAGGTGCAAGTATTCCACTAAACCTTCATTATATTAGTAAAAAATGCATTAGAAACAAATAATCTATTGATTAATTTAAAACATTGCCTTCCATTATATAATATATAATAGTCCCAGTTTCATCAACTCACCTGTTAGATGAATTCTTGAACATTCCTCAGTGCATTCTTAGACAGAGGCGGACGAGAATTTCACCAAACAAAGTTTGCTCACCTTCATATTATCAGGCAGGTGCACTCGCTCAGCGTATCCATAACTGGTGGAAATGAAAATTGAGCTGGTAGCATCAAGCTGCAGACTGGTCCCTTCAAAAAGCAGCGTATCACTGCCACTGGAAATGTTCCACTGCACGGTTTGAATTTGCTGAACAATCACAGACAGAACACTCGATGAAATACGATCAAAATCTGAGAAGCAAACCCAAGCTCCACATGACGCAAGACCCTGTAAAAACACAGAATTAATAAAAACTCATTAATCTATGGTTTGAAACATTTAAATCTTCTTTCAATTTTTTTAAAAAAAAAGACAAAAATTGCACTACAGAGAAAGCTTGTCATATGAAACCATTTTTATTTTTGCAGGTTTTTATACCCCAATCGACCCTTAAATTGTAAACAGCAAAAGTGTGGAACAGCCCCATTGAAGTTCTCGTTTTAGCCGAGTATAGAGCATGTTCGTCTGCCATTAAAAATAGGGAACAGAACTGGATGAAAGTGCCAAAGTACTCTCACAAAAGGTTAGCATGGGGAGAGATAAGTAGAGCACAATTCTCATAGAAAGTACTAGCGGGGGTAAATATACCTGGCTAAGATGTGCAATACGCAACGTATATACAAGGGGGGGGTGTATATGTCCCAGAATCGCAATTTAGGAAAATCGCAATCGGCTTGCAATTTGCCAAGGCAAAGAGCAAGCCGCTTATTAACTATCAGAAAAAATTCAGATCAAGTTTAATGGTGACTTACAAAATAATTGTATTGAGACTTACTTTCGCCCATTTGAAAGCTAATAAGCTGACAAAAATGGTGATTTCATCAGATTTGGTTTATTTTGATTAGTTCTTGACCTACGGTGTTTTAAATGGAGTGTTTTTGAACACTGTATTCAATCGATTTAAAAGTTCATAAAAAGAGAACCAGTTGAGAAAAACTTAATCTGTGGATATGAATACGATCGTTAGCTTATTAGCTTTAGAATGAGCTAAATTAAATCTTGGTATAATTATTTTGTACATCACCATTGCGCTTAAGCTAAATTTTTTCTGATAGTAAATGAGCGGCTTGCTCTTTGCCTAGGCAAATTGCAAGCCGATTGCCATTTGCCTGCGACAAATACACGCTTGTTTAAAATCAGCAAAAAAATTGCTTCTTTCTAAATTAAAAAATTAGTATTTTATTTTAAATTATTTACTGTGTGGTTGTTCTTATTTCAGTAGAGGATACAAGTATGAAGAAAAGTCGAGTAGTAAAATTACTTTAAAAAATTTACTCAGAGTATAGAAACGAAATCCATTGGAGCAATTGAACACGATGCATTGTTTTGCAAGAGCTTTTGCAAAATCCTTGACAGTTTCCACTTTTCCCGTTCCTGTTGGGCCACATAAAGCTCCACCTGAATTCAGTCAGAAATATATGAGAAATGAAAGTCTATGAGAAAACGAGGTGAAATTTTAAGACTTAATTGAGAGTAGACAACACACATGTATCACTCGCACTCATTGAACATTTGGTCAAAATTGGTATGAAAAATTACGACCAGTGTAGCCAGGATTGGATAGGGTGAATAGTCCACGCGTGGACAGTTTTCGAGTTGAAAATTGTCCACGCTGTGGATAGGGATAGTAGATCGGAACATGGGAGCGTGGACAGTTGTGGACAGTTGTGGCTGTATTCTCATCAAAATAGTCCACGTGTGGTCGAATCTGTCCACTATTGGCAACACTGATTACGACTTTAATTGTAAATTGCTCAACCAATATTGAAAAATCAATAAGAAAATTATTAAGGTGCAGGCGATCTAATATTTAACGCAAATACTTGTGATAATCATTCAAATTACCCAATAAAGTTAAAAAATGGGGCTCTTCCTAACTTTTGCTACAAACGATTCAATAATTAATTCTCGAGTAAAATTCAGCAAAAATTACGACCAGCACATTAAAAAATGACGAAATTCACTTACAGTCTCAAATTGACAATGAAGTTTAAGGCATAATGGCAGAGCTACGCAGGCACCATTATCTAATTTGAGACTTTCCTCTGTGTTTTTCTTTAGAGAGAGTGACAAATTAGACAAGAATCCTCCATGACACCAACACCTACATAGCTCCACCATTTAAGAGCAAAGATTTGCAAAAATTCAAAAGAATGGGTCTGTTGCAAACTTTTGCTACAGCGCTATAGAGTGTTCAATCTCACATAAAATTGCGTGAAAAGTCCATTGGTGGCATCAGAAAGTCATAAAATGCACTATGAAACTCACGAGAGACGTTTAATGAAATCCAAGATGGCGGTAAAATATCGAGCAACCTGTATGCATGCACCACGAACATCAAAGGATAGCCAACCTCACAATATCGATCACACCCAATCACAACGTAAATAAACGCATAACCTCTGAAGCTGTGAGGTTGTCAACGTTGGCAATCCTTGGATGTTAAAGGTGCATGCATACAGATTGCTCGATATTTTACCACCATCTTGGATTTCATTGAACGTCTCTTGTGAGTTTATTATCGCATTTCATGACTTTCTGATGCCACCAATGGACTTTTCGGGCGATTTTACATAGGTTGAAACCCTCTTTATAGTTGTAGCAAAAGTTTGCAACAGACCCATTGACAGAATGATGGCCTGAAGCAGTTTTAACTAGAAATAGATATAATGTGATTTTAAGAGTAACGGCGTTAAAGTTTTGGAAGAAATCAATAGTCCACAGCAAAATGTATTGATTCACATTCATTTTTACGGCCTGTATCGGCTAAATTATACACTAAAACTTTGTGTAGTAACTCTTAAGGCTACTAGAGAGCGCTTGGCAACAATATATGAAAACCCATCATTTTGACTTCAGTATTTCATTTTTGCTCTCATGAATATTATAGTCAGAGAAGATAAGGACGGTTTTATCAAAACGCATATTCACAAATGCTGCAGATTCACCAAAAAGTTGTTAAAGGAACAACTAATAAAATGGTCCAAAGATGGGCGAAAATAATTTTTTGAATAACCATGAATAATCCATTAAAATTATTTGCATTATTCTCATGTTATTCCTATTAGTAAATAAAAGTTTTAACACTACTAGTCATTCATATTATGACAGATGAATATGCTGGTAGCGTCAAAATTTTGATTTACTAGGTAGTAATAATAACATGAGAATAATGCAAATAATTTTAGTTGATTATTCATGGTTATTCAAAAAATGATTTTTGTGCATCACTGATAATGGTCCTTAGCCTAAAAAAAAACCACAAAAGAAGTAATGAAAAAAAAGAAAAAAGAAGTAAAAAAAGAAGAAAAAAGAAGAAAAAAAAAGAAGAAGAAAAAAGAAGTATGGAAAGTATCTCACCCAAATGAAAAGTTAAAGCATTGAATAAAGATCTGTAACAACGCAAGGTTAGTGGTGTAAGAATCAAACGGTCGGAGCAGCCAAGATATTCATAGCAGTACATCAATTTTAGATTCATCATGCGAATTTCCAGCTCCTCATCCTGCTGAGATTTACAATGGAGGATTGATAAGAATCCAAGGAAAAGAAAAAAGTACAAGGGGTGTCCCAAAAGTATTGCTCACTTTTGTCTGGGGGGTCAACGAAAGCAGATATCACAAAACGGTTTAAGAGAGGCGATTGTCCTAGTAATTACCCTCCAATCAAGACCAAGCTCAGCTCTTTAAGTTTAATATTCACTGAGTTACAGCGTTTTGAAAATGATACGTCGAGCTGACCCCTCCAGGATTTTTAGCATGTTTTTCAAGAAAAAAAAGAGTTAAAAAATCAAAAGTTCTCAAGAGAATGAAGGGAAGAAATGAAGAGAACAAATTGTCAGCCTAACACAGTGTCAAAGGGCAGCAAAATGCAAGCATCACATTTTTGTCAGATTTGGAAAGATTCTGCAAAATTTGTTTAAACAAATAAACCACTTGATTTCAACTCTTTTTTTTTCTTGAAAAACATGCTAAAAATCCTAGAGGGGTCAGCTTAACGTGTCATTTTCAAAATGCTGTAACTCAGTGAATATTGAACTTATAGAGCTGAATGTGGTCTTGATTTGACGGTAATTACTAGAACAATCGCCCCTCTTGAACCGTTTTTTGATATCTGCTTTTGTTCGCCCCCCAGACAAAAGTGTGCAGTACTTCTGGAACACCCCTTGGAGAACTGTACAGAATAAGATGTATGATCATGGTTGAATTAAATTCCGAATTGGGTAATTGGGTATTCTCCATTTTTTCTCTCTCTTTTAATGCAACAACAAGTTGTTTTTTCATAAATTAAGGTGATTCCAAGGCCGATTAGTTCCAACCGTGGACACTGCGTCGCGCTGCTCAAACAGTCAACGATTTTCGCTAAAATTGATGAATTTACCTTAAAAGTACAAAGTTGAGGAACATCAGCACCTGCAAGCATACTTTAGGAAGATACCCTGAAAATTTCCGGCAGAAACTCTCAAAAATAAAGCCGGGATATTGGAAATAGGAAAATTCCCATTAGCCTCAATGAAAGCAAGTGAGGCAGATAGACATAGTTTTACTCTCACTCACTTGCACTTACTAAGCTTACAATGGAATAAATTTTCTAAATTATGGCTTCAATTCTCAACCAATATACCTCATTTTGGGCTCAAAAATCCATAAAACAATTAGGCGAGTGCGGACGTCCTTGGATATTGCGTTTTTTCTTTATTTTCAATTTAAAATGTCAAAAACACGAATTTTCCCAGGAGTGACGAGTGGTGCTATCCATCGGATTGAAATCTGGAAAAGTTTTGCCTGGAATCACCTAAAGTTCAAAAGTTTTGGAAGGATTTCAGTGTTTCAGTAACACCGAAGGGATAAAAATCGTTTGATTACATACTTTCCAATAATAACGAAGTTGAGACGTCCATTCTGTATCTTCTTCTGAGCAGACTTTTTTGTGCAATAAATGAGCAACAACTCCAAGAACATGTTCCATTGTGATGATAAGGGCACCTGAGTACAATGAAAACAAATTTAAGTTTTTGAAAAGGCAATGAATTACAGAAAACAGATACTACGGAAAAATTATGTATTTAGACCACTTCCATTCCAGCATTTATTCAATCATTCATCTTATACATCATAATTCAACAGAACAAAGGGGCTCTTTCTAATTTTTGCAGCAAGCAATTTAATGGTTAATTCTTGAGTAAAATCCACAAAACATTATGATCATTGCTTCAAAAAATTATGGAATTCATTCACAGACTCGCAAAATGACTTTGAAGTTTGAGACGTGATGGCAGAGCTACGCAGACATACCATGTGAAATTCCTATCTAATTTGAGACTTTCCTCTGCAAGTTTCTGTGTATGGGGGGAGAGAGAGAGAGAGAGAGAGAGAGAGAGAGAGAGAGAGAGACAAATTAGATAGGAATCTCCTATGATATCTGCATTGCTCAGCCATCTTTGCTCTTAAATTGTGAAGCTACACAGGTGTCATGGGAAATTCCTCCTTGATTTGTCGCTCTCTCTATAGAGACACACAGAGGAAAGTCTCAAATTAGACAGGAATCTCCCATGGTACATACCTGTGTATCTTTGCCATTACGCCCTAGACTTCAAAGTAATTTTGTGAGCGAATTCCATCATTTTTTAATGTGCTCATTGTACTTTTTGATGGACTTTACTCATGAATAAACTACTCAATGGCTTACAGCAAAAGTTAGCAAAGCAGATAATAGACATCATTGAGACATTAGATATAGTCGACGAATTAGATAACGTCAGTCGACCCCTTAGATTTATCCCATGTAGGCCACCTGCAATGCTTAGATTCATTGTGATAAGTAATGCAAGTGGCCCGACTGAACTAAAATCTAGGACGTTAAAGTTTTTTCGTTTCATTTTTCAACCAGATTACAATATTTTTTTTGCTGTTACCGCATTTCTTGCATTGATGGAAAATTGTCATCACTGAATTATTTTTTAAGCCTGTAATCGGCACTAAACGCTGAAGAATCACCTCAAGAGATAAGTCTCTAAGTTTCTGTGTGGATGATAAAAATAGATTTAATGAAAGTAGGCTAGAAGTAAAACATTAAATATACCAATCGTGATGCGACGTAAAGCGGAGAGACCATTGCGCTGAAGTAGAACAAGATTTTCAATTTGAACTCGACAAGATTCGTGGTACTTTTCTAATTTTTGGGGCGGTCCTTGAATGGCTTCATTTATTTCCTTTGTGGAAAAAATTCGGAAAGTTGATAGCACTGCTTGAGCTGGCCATTGGAAAACCCAGTCTTCCCATTTTGAGGTGCTGTAAGCTTCGATTGCATTCTTTGTCCTCTGAATTTTGAAAGACAAAAAGAGTCATAAGTCATTAAATATTTAAAAAACTACGCAGTTAAAGTAAAACTATTAAGAGTAGTTGTAGTACAGTCCAGCAGCCCAAACTATTTGTTCCTCGCACTGGTTTTTCACAGCGACTGGCTCAACAGAGAATGAAAAAAGTAAGAGAAGAGAAATGAAAGTACTATTGACAAATTAAAAGTTGTCGCGAGATTTTCACAAGCTGAGTTTCACCTTCAAGGTTCCAGTTCGGCCACTCATCATACTCCTCACAAGTTGCAAGCGAGGGGTTAGTGTGGGTAGGGTGGAAGCAATGAGCTATAACTTTAGAGTGGCACATCAAGGAACGTTCCGCTGATTCATTGTTGTCACCTAGGGCGCCACCCTGTTGCCGTAAAAATCGATTTTAAGGTTAAATTTTGTAGGTTGGTTCCGGTCGTTTCGTATACAAACTCGGGCATCGCCGGAAACAACCTACAAAATTTAACCTCAAACCTTGGAATCTGCCGTCCAAATTCCCGCCAAATTCCGAACGACCTACAAAATTTAACCTCAAACCTTGGAATCTGCCGTCCAAAGTCCGCTTTTTCCCGGGATTCCTTCTACCCGGTGTGGCACAAGGTGAACCAGCCCGCTGCCACTCTAAAGTTATAGCTCATTGGGTGGGAGAGCCATTGCAGATCAGTCCCACAGTGACAAGCATAAGTGTGGCAGGGGTCGCTTTTAGAGTCCCTTGATGAAAATATTGTTTGTACAGGGTGTACCAGACCACTCGGATAGGGCATTTTCCTCGAAAACTACTGAACCAAATGATTTGAAATAAAAAAGTCAGACAGGAAATTGAGCCCATATTTTTCATTTTCATACTTGTATTTGCAAAAGCCTCCGACAGTCCCTGAGGGGTTATTTGAGGGTTCAAACAAATTTTTAAAGTTTCAAGGCAAAACTTAGCTTGTGAAAATGTCGAAACTATCTTTAATTTGTGGGTAGTACATACATCAAATTAATAATGTCAGTAAGAACCAAACAAACCTTTTGCCGAGGCTTGCCTCTTTTTTGAATAGGAGTTATAACATAGCGTAGCCTCTCTACATTTATAGCTAGTTGGTCACAACTTGGTACTCAAAATTGAGGCCACCTCCAGAAAAAAAACCCATAAAACAAGAGGTGTGTTCTTCAACAAAAAACCTCTATTTGCTCATAGTGCATGATCCTCGGGAAGAGCACACCCATTGTTTTACGAGCCCTTTTTCAGGAGACAGCTTCAATTCTTCAAATCCAGTTCAACCAGCCTCATATTGAAACTGCTGATAAAGGCAAAGTACCTTCCAAACACTTTTCTTCATGCTTCCTTCCAGATGCAGAAGCCATTTTTCGACTTGACCCCGAGCAGCTGAGGTACTGACAACTTCATCAAGCATTACTTCTTCATCTTCTCGAGAAACTATGTAAGTGATATCAAGGTCTTCCGTAAAAGTCAATTTGAAAATACCTTCAAAACATTTCCGTAAGTGGAGCTGAACTCTGCGATTGGGAACAGAAAAAACTAAAATTAAATAAAGTTAATACAATGCTGTATACAAATGTACTTAAATTCAACAATCTCCCAACCCGACTTAACCAACTTTTAATCTCCAGCACAAAGAAAAAGCTAAAAATCAAATAATTACAAACTACAACAGCTATTTAAAATAACCATCTCATCTCGTTGCAATACTTAGTCATATAAAATCTTCACTTTTTTTCTGCTCCTAATTATAAATGTTTTGTTTTTTATAACGTTAACTGAGCTTGTATTATTATTTTTCTTTACTCTTGTTCTTTTGAAAGTAAAGTTAAATTTATTTGTTAGCCCTAATTTAGTTTAACCCTTCACTGCATAAGATTTTTTCTTCAACCAAAAATGGATTTTTGAATTCACTTGAGGTCAAAAATATATAGGAAAAATAGCAAAAAAAAATAAACTGTAGGGAATACCCTACGAACACTTTCTCACATCAAATTTAATCTGGGGGAGACCCCCCGACCCCCCTTTACTATCCTGGGGGGGACCCCCAGACCCCCTTCAATATTCTGGAGGGGGACCCCAGACCCCCTTTAATTCCCAGGGGGAGACCCAAAGACCTCCCTTCAATATTTTTATCCAGATCCAAAAATCCATTTTTGAAATATTTAAATTTGTCTTTTTTTTTACCCATTTTCCCTATTTATTTTGATGAAAACCGTTTTTTATCCATAACTAACCTAATAATTAAAATTTCAAAAAAACAAAACAAACTCCTCTGAGGAATATTAAAAGCAACACCTCTGCAAAATTTGGATGCATACGGATCAATAGCTAAAAAGTGATGCTGGGTTTCACGTTTGACGGCCACAGAAAGTGTGTGCATTTACACCTCCAAGCCACAAGAATATTGAAACTTCATGGATAAATATTCTTTAGGATAGTATTAGGCATGATGAGAGGCAATTATTTAGTAATTATCATGATTTACCTAGTCGTAGTGGGCCAAGTATTGATACAAAATACCTTGGAAATCTCTGCGCCATTGCAATACTTTCTCTATTTCTAACTTTGTTAGTAGTGAGAAAGTAAAAATTGGAAAGTTTTTTGGTAAAAATTCTTATTTTTCTATTTTTTTCTAGTCTTTTACACATGCAATATTACCAGAGAAAACTTTTTAGGGAAGAAAAGTAGACAATTTTTTGGAAAGATTACCTTGTTGGATTCTTTGTTTCCGACAGAATTTCAAGTAGCTCATCATTGGACAGAAAGAAAAACCTGGGAAAGAAGAGGCGCTTCTTCTCCAGATAGTCGTTGAGACCTCGCTGAATCATTTCCAGTAAATTGTTACATTTAAGTAAGCGCTCGTGCATTTTGTCAATTACGATGACGGTCATTACTTTGGTATCTGATGCAACAGCTTTCATTATATCTTTCCACGCCTGAAGTGAATTTTTAAAAATAAAATCAAATTGAGGGAAACATTACTAAAAAATAAATTATGCGACAAGAAAATTGAAACTTGGATGTTTGATGATTCAGAGTTTTTTTTTGGAGTGATTCAAGAGTAGATTTCCAAAATCTTCGTTTTTTGCAAAGTTTCAATGAAAATTAATTATTAGACCACGATATTCCATCTGGTTGCATTAATCAAAGGAGGTGGATGCTATATATCTTTTGGACGAGCTGTCCAAATGATGTCTCGGCTCAAGGTTTTCTGCAACGAGAGACACTAATTGTAATTTTAGTCATGGCTACGGCTCTGAAGTCCTGCTGAAAACATACTCAGCCATTTTCAAAGATCACAGGCTGATCATCAAAATAAATACATTAAAAAACATCATTATTGCGTATGTATTTCCGGTAGAAATAAATTTAAAGCTATTAAAGAAATTAAAATGAAAAACAAAATGAGCTTTGCGAAGACACAAAGACAGTTAGGTACCTACCTTGTCAACAGCGCTGAATCTGCGTCCTTCTTCCGGCATCTGCTGTTGAATGTCCGGGGAAGAAAATATCGGCTCAAGGTAGATCCACGTCAACTGAACTTTTAGCCACTCGTCTAAAACTTCTTGCAACAGTGTTAACTTTGTTTCCCACGCTCTGGAAAATAATGTCACCACCAGAAGGCTATTAAATTAACTGTTGATTTCAAAAACCAAACATAAAAAATGTATTGAAACATTGCACAGAACAAGATGTATTGGAGAAAGAGAAAGAATTAGAAAAAAATGAAAACAAATTCTGAAATTCATAATAAATAGTCAACCTTGTAATTAAATTAAATCTTACTCAAAGAGTCATAGGCCCTTTGATCCTAGATCATCATCAATGGCATTTAATTTTAAAGTTAAAAGAACATAAAAAGCGATGAAAACAATGTCTCTAAGTATTTACTTTGCCTGACTTTGTAATAGCGGCTAAGCTTTTAAATTTTTGGCGTAACTCATACTTTGCTTTGTTGATAGCAACTTTAGCTGCAGTTGCTAAAATTGCTATCAACTGCTGGAACTACAAAGTTGGTCACAGTAAATAGGAGCATTGTTTTCATTGCTGTAACTGTTTGTTAACTTTTATTTGTTTTAAATTAAATGCCACTGATGGTGATCTAGGATCAAAGGGCCTACGGCACTTTGAGTAAGTTTTAATTTAATTACAAGATTGGCTATTTATGTATTATGAATGTGTTTTCATTATATTTATCGTTTTCCCCTTTGCTCCAATACATCTTGTTCATTGCAAAGTTTCAATGAAAATTAATTATTAGACCACAATATTCCATCTAGTTGCATTAATCAAAGGAGGGGTGGATGCTACATATCTTTCGAACGAGCTGTCCAAATGATGTCTGGGCTCATAAACACATCGTAAGCCGTCTCTGCACTACTGCTAATGAGATAAATGATGTTGATGTCTTACCTCTTAATTCTCTATCATTTAAAACCATATTCCACGATAAGTTACGTTTTAACACATCTCTCTGTTAGCAAATGTTTCTTTTTAGTTAAATTTTCTTACTTTTTTTCAAATCAATTTTTCTATTTTTGTCAACTTAAAATATTTTATGTAATGTTAATTAAATTTAAGAAACTGTCGCTGTCTTTTTTTTTTGTTCTCATTTTACAACACTGAAAAAACAGCTATCATAAGATTGACCATAATTTGGTTTAAATTTTCGATAATCCAAAAAAGTTGTAAATTTTACGTTTTCTATAGTTTGAGTTCAAGATGTCTTGGTTAACCAATTAATAACTAATACCGTTAACCGGTACATCTTGAACTCAAATCATGGAAAATGTAAAATTTACAGTTTTCTTGGATTGTCAAAAATTTAAACCAAGTTATGGTCAATCTTATGATAGCTGTTTTTTCAGTGTAGTAATTTTATATCGGGCTCTGCCCATGTGTTTGAAATAAATAAATAAAGAAATAAGTAGTAGTAGTGGTGGTAAAGTCCAGCCGCCCAAACACGTGGTTCGTTATGCTGATATTTCACAGCAAACGACTGGACTGCATAAAAAAAGAAGGGGGAGGAAAGACACTCAAAGTATTCTAAAAAAAAAGGATAGGAAAGAGGAGAGTAACAGCGACCTGCCAGGGACTCTCAAATTGGGAAGGAAGTACTTAGAGCACTCAAGGAGGTAAAGTGCTCTAAATATATTTTTTCTCTCTCTTTTCTTATGTATATTACTCCACTCTCTATTTCTGCTTCGTTTCTATCCATTTGTGTAACTCGGGTTTTTTTTTTTTTTTTTTTGTATTCCCTCTATGCAACTGTGTAACTCTTCCTTCATCTATAAATAAATAAATAAATACAGTAGATACTGAGCAGGGAAGGACTCCTACAGCCAGCAGGTATGACAGTGGATGTAGTGTGCTTTTGTTTTCAGTTTTCCTACTCTCTTTCAGTTTCTCTTTGTCTCATTTCTCTTTCTACGCTCACTCTCGGATCCTTCTTCTTCCTCTTTCCACGTCGGAAACCAATTATTAATTTTGGAGAAAAGCCAAACATCAGGTTTTCTCCTGTGGTACCTTTAAAACAGGTACAATTACATACATGATTATGGATTCAAAAGGTTTGACAAACGGCGAGTTCTTCATGGTCTGAGTTTTCACAATATGATCATCCAATAAAACTTGAATATCGTCAACTGCGGATAAAATGTAAGTTCCTGTGTCCCTGGAGTGGAAAAACAAAAAAGGAGGCGAAATTCAGAATTATTTTACGCTAATTAGAATTGGCTAAAAATTCTCAATCATAATGCCAGGAAAAAGGCCAGGTTGCAAAATAACTATTACTGCACGGATTTTAATCAAATTTGTTCAAGTTTTTCATTTTTATGAAATCGGAAAAGTTAATACCTATTTAAGTACGAGCCGGACAGACTTCCACAATTATTTTTAAGAATGTTCCTCAGTTTTAGTAGCCAAAGGAGAAAGCCAAACTATGTCTGGCTCACATCTAAATATTCAATAATTTAAAGAAAAATAGGGCTTTTTCCGTGAAAAACACTAAACCGATCCAAATTTGAGGTCGTAAAAAATGCTACTTATGTTCCAATAACCCTTAAACACCACTCGAACCTAAAAATATAAGCATATAACAGTGAATAGAGCCATTTTATTCAAACATTAGGACCAATTTAAATTTTGACTATTTATGGGGTCAAAAACCAACCTTATTGGCACTCCTCCTTTAATATTTTATTTTTACAACAGCGTTATTTTCTATTCTAGGTGTGTTAATGGGTTTCTGTTGGTTAAATTGTAAAAATAAATCAAAACAAAAATCAATACCTGTACGCTGAGAGCGTAAACTGCATCTCTTTCCATTCGGACATCATTTGATTCAACTTCTTCTCCAGATTGTTTTCCTTTGTCGCAGAGTCGCTGACCACTTCAAATCGAGCAATATACTCTTCAATACCGTAATCGATTAATTTGGCAAGGGTGAGATCAGCATCCGGTTTCAGAGGAAAACCGACAATTTCTGATATCATCTCCCAATGACGATCTTTCAAACCTGGATTTCCAAGGGTCATTATCAGAGGCATATGTTCTTTGAAATTTTCCAAATGTAAACGCACCTGTAAAAAGAAAATTGCACATTTATGGTGAAAAATCAATAATTCGAAGCCCGGGATTTCAAAAACCCAAGTAATTTGACACTGCGGCCTATTCCTTTGGAAAAAGCTACATCGTTCAAAGTAATTCAATATAAATGTCTTCCCCTGTTCTTCCAAAATTTTAGGTGGTAAAATCAGCTACTTACCTAATTAACTCTATCATTCGAGGTAGCAGAACCGAAAACACTCTGTAATTCGAAATCTTGGGCTTTGTCAATAGCCTGAAATGTACTCTTCAACATGAAAATATCAAGAAGGTAGGATAAAACACCGTTTTTGAGAAAAAAAGTTCAAACGTCTAAGAATCGAAGATTGTAAAATTGTCGCCTTGAGACCGCGAGTTCTTTCAAGTGTCGTTGTAAAATATTCTACCAAGGTTTCTTTGATATCTTGAGCTCTATGGATAGCTTAAGATATTCTCTTCATTATAAAAGCATCAAAAACAGAACTCTGATTATTCTTTGCAAAAGTCTTCTTTAGGGGAGAATGAAACATATTAAAGGAGAAAAATTTCAATTTTATTTTTACCCAAAGAGGGAAAAGTCCCATAACTTTGCTCTTCCATTAAAAAAGAAAAATTAACTCTCAAGTATAAAAAAATAAATAATAAATAATAATAATAAATTTACCGTTCTTCCCTGGAACTCACTGATTTATTTTTCTGTTGTTTTTGAGGAACATAAGAAAGATGAGAATTTAAAAGTCCCTTACCGTATTTGCAAGGCGATGAGGTTCTTGGAAATGGGCAAAAACTTTCTCTAATTCGAAAATGTTATTGTAAAATTGATTGACGTCTGCTTCAATGTCGACAGGATTATGAGAGCCAATTTTGGACTGGGTCCAGAGATCAAATTTCGTTAGATACTCAGAACAATTGTCATACAATTTTTTATACGGAGCTAATTTATCAGCAATCTGGAAAGAAAATAATAAGTAAACAAACAATAAAGAATGTTACATTTATTCGTTTATTTATTTATTAATTTGTTTATTTGAAGGTGCCTTAGCATCTGAGGCCATTTACACCATGAAAATGTGTAAAGGTATAGATTATTGCAAATGATGGGTGTGAATGAAACTACTCATTTAAAAAGTTCATAAACAGGAATGCAAGTTATTTGGGAAACAGGGTTGTTTGAAGTATATTTTTTCTTTTTTTCCCCTTCATTTTTGAGCAATAAATACATTTCTTTTTCAAGAGACAATAGGAAAAAAGAAAGAAGTAAATTTAAAATTTTCCTCGGCTCTCGCAAATTTATAAAAAATGCACAAACCTGTTTCCGAGATGGATAGTGTGACTCTTGCCAACCAAAGGCCGATTCCTCAATATTGAAGAGTTTAATGGTTTCTAAACCTTCTTCCAATCGTTTATCAAGATTCTGAGCTTTTCTCAGATAGCTACTCAGTTCATTTACATCTCCGTAAGTTTCAAATTCTTCAACTTGCTCTGCGTACAACTTTAGATCATCTTTGAAGATTTTTATCCGACTCTGCGAAGAAAAAAAAATTGAATTTCAGGCACTGGAAAATAGCTCCTCTTGAATCTAATGGTGATTTGATTCAGTGCATCTGACAAGAGTGCAGTGAAATAAAAATCCAATCTTGACTTTTTTGATTCCTCTAGTTCAGTCAATAACTTTAAAGTGAAGTTTCAGCTTTGAGTGCCGGGTACTATTTAATCAGTGGCGGTTTGTGCAATGTGGCAACAATGGATTCTTTCCATCTAAGCCTACGTAAAATGATCCATCTTCCAGGGAGTACATCCCTGAGAAATCGATACTTTTGCCTGGATTAAAATGGCAAAAAAACATGGTTGCCAAATAGCACGAGCTGGAACTGCGTTTAGTGAATGTTGTATTAATGGTAAAGAGTAACACACTTTGAGGAGAACAAAGAAGTAGGCAGCATTAGGTGGCAGCTTAAATCAGCTCTAAACACTGCAGATTCACCTTAAATTGAAGCGCTTGATCCAGTAGCAGTCCATGAGTCAAAACAGGGGGGGGGGCTTGGAAAGTCAAAAATTGATGACCCTTATTTGCGTTGATTGAAGGAGTGGTTTGGTAAACTGTGGGAGGCGGGTTACATATATAGTTTCTTTTTTATCATTTTGCCATTTTATCTTCTACTTTCTTTCTTTCCCTCTTTCTACTTTTCTCCCTTCTTTTTGCTCACTTTTTTTAAGCCCTCCTTTTAAAAAAGTGGGGGCTTGAGTCCCCAACGCCCTCCCCATAGACTGCCACTGACTTGATCTGAGAACCAACAAAGTCTTTTGTAATGTAATTTTTTGTTCCAAAATTTAAAAAGAAAAAAGAATAGATTTTAACCCGTCCTTGTTTTATGGATTTCTTATAACAGCTCTCAACCATCAAAAGATCTTGAAATTCAACGGTTTTTAATTCCGTTAAAAGACGATATTCTAGGAAAATTGTCTTAAGTAACGTTTCAAAATTTCTCGCTCCAAAATTTAAAAAAAAAAAGAATAGATTTCAACTTTTCTTATTTTTTAAGACATTTTATAAAAGCATCCTACCATCAAAAGATCTTGAAATTCAACGGTTTTTGATTCGGTCAAAAGACGATTCTCCAGAAAAATCTGCGGCAATCTCAGGTACCATTGAAATGTGAAAGAGTTCTGTTTCATTTCACTGCTGCTCATCAAGAGATAGTCTGAAAGCAAAACTACATACGACATGACTTGACGGA